>VZSF01009418.1:34590-59746 GCA_013398295.1 Chionis minor | reverse complement strand
CCCCCCCCCCCCCCGTTTTTCCACTAATCAGGAAAGCTTTGTGTAAAAGCTCTTACTCTGAAATCAGGGGATCAAAAAAAGAAAACAAAAAAACCCCAACCAAAATAATAAGAATAATAAAAAAGGTTTGCACGGTGGAATGTTACAATCTGCTTCCATAGCGATTAGTGTCATTGGACAGAAAGCCTCTTGGATAACACAAATTGAAAGAACAAGTGTGCTATGTGTATTCTCAGGTTGTCCTCAAGTGTAAGAATCCCTCAAAACGTAACTGACAAATACAAACAGAAGTCAGTGCATGAATTCTCAGTTAAAAATACTTCAAACTGAATGAACTGTAAATGGGGCCCTACACTTCTACAATACTTAAACAGCTATAGAAGATGCCATGAAACATCCTGGTCCCAAATAGCCTCGCAGATTAAAATTTAGTTTCTTCACCTATTTTACAATAAATTTGTTTTACTTCTGCCTGGTGAGATTGCTAAAAATCCCTCAAACCCCACCCCCACCCCGCAAAACCGCCTGAGGTCACTGAGAAGAGCCTGCCAGAGTTACTGGTACAATTCAGAGCTTATTGCACTTAGACATGAGTAAGGCAAAATAACAAACTAAAACTAAAGGGATAAACTGCCCCCTCCCCAGAAACCAAACGCCATCCTCTCCCTCCAGAGCATGCCTCATCTTCCCTCGCACTCAAAACAGTTCAGATCCGAGCACGTACTTGTTCAGCACGGCGCAGGATCATTTCAGGATCTCCCGTCTGCAAGAATGTGAAGGGCTGAAGGAGTCGGATGTATTACAGAATGCCACAAAGACTCCTCAAAAGTGGCAATACACCCACAACTGTGTTTGGCATTCAGTATTTCATGTTAGTGCCATATTAGCCAAATACAGAAGTGGAAAATTAGGTGATTACTACTAGAAAAAAAAGGAAAATAAAAACAAACATTGGGCCCTAGGCATAGGCAAAAAAATTGGGGTTTTTCTCATAAGCATTTAATAAAGCAACATTTCTTTGATTCTGTTCTGCTTATTTGATTGTCTAAAGCTGATATCAACATAAGGATAGTTACAGTAAATATTTGAGTTCATAAAATAACCAGAGCTCTTTACATTGTTCAACAGTATCCTTTGCGATTTATAGTAACTGACAGATATCCTAGAAAACAACTGCAGGTCTTTATAAGTGGCTTTTTTTTTTATAGCATGAAAGGAGATATTTTAGTCAGTCTTGCAATGGGAAGAATATTATTGCTGAGCAGAACCCACTGACCCAGGCACCTGGATGTAATCAGATACCAAGACTTTACTTATACACCAGCTTTTGCTACATTCCAATTTGTTCAGGGAGAATCACATTATTATTATTAGTCAAAATAATCTTAGCTTTGTAAGTTACGGGAAGTCTTAGTAAATAACCAGGAAGTTGCGACATAACATCAAGCAACAACTTTTCGTAATGATTTTGTAAGACTGACACACACAGCTGAAGGACAACGTAGCTACATGGGCCAAAGGGACCACGTACCACTAAATTGAAACTCAACAGTTATGTGCTGAAGGCCCCAGCACGGGGACACTGAATGCAGCTTCTGTGCAATCTTTAATTCACGTATGCTAAGACAGAACAAAGTAATGCCGTGCAGAAGCCACGTATCACTATTCATCGCAGACCAAGAACTATATCTGGCTACTCCTGATTATGTATTCAGATTACATGCTATTAAATCTCTTACCCTGGGAGCAAAGATTAGAGCATAGCGTTTTGTGGAATAGTTTTGCACTCTAAAATACTGACAGTTTCCCTCTCCAAATAGACATTCAAAGAATGGTGAAAGGCTGGGCGGGAACAAAGGTGGCAGTTTATCCCACTTGGAAAAAAAAAAAAAAAAATCTAAGTCACCACATCACAAGACTATTTTAGCTAAAAATGTCACTTGGAAATCAAACAGAGCCACATGGAAATTGGTCTGAACACAATGAAAAAAAAGGAGGGAGGAGTCGTAAATACAGCGATCTCTAAGTCACACGTCTCCAAGGAGCTACCTCCTTCATATACGTGCTAACATTGGAGTGCTTAGTACCAGACGGTTTATTTGCTCACAATATTAAGGGGCATCTAGAATTAGCTATGGGAGATTTAAAATCGCCTGCCGAGTGGATATAGAAAGGCTTGATCCAGAGATGGTCCGTCAGTCAAGAGTGTGGATTCCCCGGGCCTTCCCGATGACTGTCTTGCAAACTGAAATAAAGAGGCAATAGGAAAATGTTTTAGAACCACTTTGGAAAGCAGTGTGCCAAAAAAAGCGTCAGACTGAACCTTCAGAAAGCAAACGTGAGATACGCTGTCACCAGTGCACACATGGCAATACACCACTGCATTGTTACACTTCAGCGCTAATCCAGAGCAGAATTTCAAACATAGCCTAAAAATGACAAACAGAATCTGCAATTTAAACAATCTACAAGCTCAGAGGCTACAATGTAATTGAGAAGACCATCAACGCAGTTTTCTAAGAACTAAAGTAAATGTGAATGAAGAGGAAACTGAAAAGGTTTAAGTCACATTTTTATTAAAATTAAAATATACTTATCAGAAGACAACCCCTTCAAACGCTCCCTCACCCTGTGCTTCCCACTTACCACCAACCAACCAGCAGGTAACAGAGGACAAGCAGAGGTAAGCAGTCAGTCCTTGAAAAGGCTGTGGTTCTGCACAACCCGTTCTTTCCAAGGATAGCTAGGATGGTGTTTTAGCGCCCTAGAAAAGTTGTGGCTACTAACTTGGACCTCTCTACATAAATGGAAGATCTCTTCTTTCTCCTCACCTTTTCACTTCCCTAATACTATACCACATTTTTGTACAGTGTCTAAAAAAAGTCCACCAAAACCAAACCCCAAACTGATTACAAACTTATCAGAATAAGATTGAACATTCTCAGCGCTGCTTACATGTTATCATCCAGCATGCTGCCTACAATACAGCCTAGGGATTTGGCCAACAGAGGCAAATGCATATATGCTCTCCAGTATGATAGTCCCTCCCCTGCCAAGTTAGTGTACTCATAGTGAAATAAGATGAAAACAAGTCAAAAGCTTTAAAATTGTCATCGCTGCTTCTCCTGCAATGTGCAAGTGTTGCTCCAGGCCTTGGCCCATTAGTAAATACTGTTAACAAACAATGTGAGAAATACATTCCAAGCATACTTGCAAGGGATTTTCAATTTCTGAATGTATTCTAAGGATTTGCAGATCCAACTTATTCTTTTGGGACTGACAAAAGTCTCTCTGCGAGGCATGGAAAGTAAGACATGCATGACAGAAATAAGGATAGCAGTAAAGTCTACGAAATGTTCTAACACATTTTCCTTACACTTTTCACTCAGATATTTCTTTAGAATAGTTTTGAAACCAGACAGGAAATTCACTTGTCAACCCGTCAGTGAAACAGGTTTGTTATAAAAACAATTAATACCACAGATTTGCCTGCCAGATGCTATGAAAAGGACCCTTTCTTACCCAAATCTATTTTTTCGCCTAAACAGAGCAATACAGAGTTTTGACAAACTTTCTGGATACCTACAGTGCACAAGGAAGAAGTCATGTTAGTCATCTGCAGCCGTCATTCCTTTCACTGGATCTTTTTCTCTCATCTGAAAGAGAAAGCACTATTGAAGTACTGATTCTCACATGATGTTATCTCAAAATTTTTTGGTATGGAACACATTAGGCTACCTCCTTTATGTAAGACAGTGATTATATCTGAGCGTCCCAAATCAGTTTTTGTGAATACGCACGTGCAGGCAACCACTTTTGGTTAAACTACAGCTCTGCTAGGGATCTGGAACCATTACCCAAAGGGCAGAGTGTACATAAAACTAATGAAATATCCTGAGGAATGAAGGAAGAGGAGGCTGCAGTGCAGGACACAAATCATGGAACAATGTACTCATTATTACCAAATTCGTGTTTCTCATGGTAAGAACCCTGTTACATGCTCTCAGTACCTGCTTATAATACTTAGAGCTAAAAATCCTTTTACTGAACCGTATTTCTGGAAACCGATGAGGACAAAAATGACCATTCAGCTTTGGGTAAAAGCTAATAGAAGATACTAAAGTGATAAATGAATCATTGCTGCTCATACCCTCATTACCTGTGGTTCAACAGATTTATTGGCTCAACAACAAAGAGAAGGGGAAGTCCATAATGATTAGAAGGGGACGCCAGCACAACGGAGTCATAGCCAATCATTCAAACCACAAGCAGCATGACCTAAATAGCAGGTGGACAATACACACCACACTACGACAATGCAGCAGACTTTCCTCTCTCTACTGTACTAGATAGAAACAGTTTCTCACACAACCCACACCTGCCCTGCTTTTCCACTGACCTCATCCAGCTGCCTCTTGGTCTCCTCCTCCATCCTACGAATGTCCTCCATAGTCAGATCAACCCACTTATCAAGCCAGCAAAAGAGCTGCCGATGGAAGTTTGTGAAGAGACGCTTTTCTTGCTGCAAAAGGAGGAGGAATAAAACATACAAACGAGCTTACTCATAGGACAATTAATATGAATCTAACCGGATCATAACAATTTTCAGATGTGTACACCAAAGAATCAGCTCCCTCACCCACCTTTCTATATAGCTGCCACAACTGGAAACTGGAGATACCTAATTTTTATTCTTTTAACAGAATACCTAGAGCCTTGAATCCCTGGAGAAATGCTTTTTTTTTTTTTTTTTAAAGCCTAGACTGCAGCCTGCACAGTGCATTGAAAGAATTAGTGAATGCTTTAGTAATTTCCTTTGTTTGACAGTATTGTTCTGACTGAATAAAGTGGTCCAGGCTGGCTTTACTTGGAGCACGGTAGCTGTCCCGGTAGCACAGAAAAAAGGAGAAACAAAATAAAATTATTTTTAAAATAATCCTTGACTTGCTAAAAACTGGAGGTTAGCAAGTGTAAAGGGTTGACATGCACCTATCTTGCTTTTTTCTTTTGCAGTGACCTAAAAAAAAAAAAGCCTTAACTTGTTTTCCACAGTTGAAAAACCTCTCAGCAGAGGTAACTAATGTGCACAAGCTACTTCAGGTTAGGAGCAATTTATTTCCATTTTTTAAGAGATAAGCTAGACAAAAATCATTACATTAGACAGGGGTATACAATGCCTCTTGGAAAGTTCTCATTAAGGAAGGACACTTCAGTTTTGCCAATTATGGTTTCACATCTGATAACTTGCTCTCATCAAAAGCAGCTTGACTACTTTGACGCAAACGTGTAGCTGAAGAGACACTCATAAAGAGAAAGGGATTCAAGATGATGCTTTGTTCAGGGCTTTTGTTAAAGGTATTTGAAATCCTGCAGCAGCATGGTCATCCCACCTTGGAGTTCTCTTTAGATTATATCACCAGGGAATTGCTTTTGCAGAAGCAGCACGGTAGTTTTATCAATATTAACCACTGATATAACCTCCATGATCTGAAGTCATAGGCATTTTATGAACATGGCATCCCCTGGAAAACTGCATGTACTGATTCCCAGGTCTAGCATCCTGCTACAGTTCATGGGTTATGAACTCGTACCACAGAAAAAGCTCTTTTCAGCGTACCAATTACTCATGTTTTAAGTTAATGAAGTTTCCCCACCATCTGCTTATTTTTTAAAACAGGTTTTTCAAGCAGCACTCTAGGAGAGGAAAACATGACTGGAGCTCTAGGACTTGCCAGAAAGATCCTCCGCTGATTAGGATCAGATAACTAAAGTTTAGCTCTCTCTTACAAAAACATGTCTTGCCCCTGACCAAAATAACCCCAGTATATTGCATCATCTCGTCTACAAATCAACTACCAAATGACTGCAATTCTCAGGTTGCTCTACTGAAAAAAACACAAGCCAGCCAGTTTACCTTCACACATTAAAGTGAAAACAGTTCAACAGCCAATTCACAGAACAATCAGCCCATCCTGTCCTTGCATTAGCAGCAAACTCAATCCAGCTCTAACCCACTGCAGTGTATCAGGCAGCGGCCTTGACCGTGTTGCCTGAGGTGACATGACTGGGTTTCAAGTTAATATCTCCAGGTAGGATATGCTGTTAGAAGAAGCTGAGGTGCTGAAGCAGATGGGAGATGAAACATGCCTCATTTCCACATCTCTCCCCATCAAAGAGATCACTTACCTTCTGTATAAAGTTCTCCACTTTATTTTGCAGACCCCACCACTTGAACTTGACTGTTACCAGCTTGTAAGCACACATGTACGGACAATCTGTCTGTTTCCCCAGCTCCTTCTGCAAAGATACAGAGACATTCACATCAGGACTCAGGCCAAATGTCTCCACGAAAGCAGCTCCTTCAGTCATAACTCTGAATTCTTTCCACAACTCCCCACAGTCATCGTGCATCCTTATACTTGCCTATCTTTTATCGACAAGTTTTATCACATCTTTGCTCACCCCTTTTAAGAGCATGATGAAAGTAGAACCTAGTTTCCTCCGCAGGTGGCCTTCCTTCCATTTTGAGAAAAGACCATTACTTACTCTCCTCCGTTCTCCATTTTTAATTCTGTTAAATTTCTGTCTTTCAGTATCTTCACTGTTATGCCATGGCTACTTAGTTTCCTTAAAAGTCTTTTGACAAAGTCCCTATCTAAAACATTTTGGAAATAGTCATCCACGTAATTATCCACCCTTAAAGAAAGCTCCACAAGGTTTCTAAGGTGGATTTTGCTACTTCCTTTTAGAGGAGCCATATCCACTCTTCCCAAACTAATCATATCAGCCTCAGCTTCTACTAAGTTTGCATGCTAGAGATTGGACTTGCATACCCATAGCTCCCCAGATCCCATTCAGGGTCCCTTTTAGAGACTGGTATCATATTTGCACTTCTAGAGTCTTCAGATTCCAAGGACTTAAGTGAAAGGTTAAACACTGCTGCTCATAACTCAGCTATTTCATCCTCGAATTCTCTTGGGTGAACCCTTGGGCTGAACACCAGACAGCTCTGGCCATTTCTTGGAACTCATTCTATCCATTTGTACCAAACTCTTCCATTTCCTTTTAACTTCAGAGCAGATCACCGCTTGAGTTCTGTGTTTCCTTCTACAGAAGCGAATCCAAGGTACCGTAAGTACCCTTGGCTCCAAGCTCCAGTATCTATACTTGAGTCATGCAAGCCAATATGGTGCCTGAACTCATGCAATACATACCTTCCAGTTGGGGCCCAGAGGTCCACGTCCAGTCTTGACAGATTTAAATTTTGCTGGATCTTCTTCTGCCTTGTAATCCTATTGGACAGACAGACAAGATTAAACACAAATTATCCTACTATTACCCAGGTGCTCACTGTCACAAAGGATTCATTTTTCTGGTGGGCAAAGACTAACCTCTAACTGCCTTCTTAAGAGCTACTGGTTTCAGACTTCAACATTAGGTCAGGCACTCTTCAAGGAAACATATTTCTCCCCCCTGTGCTGTGTCCTAGACCTATGTGAAGAAGTGGTAACAAACTGATATGACCTTTGTAAGGACTCCTTTGGGGTAAGACTATCAGATCTGTAAACCCTCAGGACAGGTTTCCTGTAACCACTCATTCTCTGGGAGCTAAACACTGCTGCTGCAGAAAACAGCTACGCTCCCTGGAGCTGTGGTATCCAGTATTTTTCCCAGCACGGTATCAGTGCGATGCTCACTTATTCCACACTAGAGGACAAGTACAGTCAAACTCACAGTACCACCAAAAAAAGAGGTACCAGTTATGCCCCCTATTGCACAGGAAATGATTTGCAGCATTCCCCTCCTGCATCTTGCATTAAGACTGGGGTGTACTCTACTCCTACCCCCAATTCAATTAAAACAAAAACAAACTCCAATCATCATCAGTTTAGCACCAAACGTGATCAGTTGGTAGCATCTTCTTCAGGAGTCCCCTGCTCCAGTTGAATTCTCCTTGCTCTCTGACAGCATTTAATTCAGAGTTTGTATTTGCAGATACAGCTTAGTACCTGCCTAACCTATCAGAATCAGATGCCACTCATGTTCTACCAACTCATCTTTATTGGAAAGAAAAGCTAAAATAAATACTAGTTCTGGTTTAATACCCAAGGCCAAGTTTGAGAACAGGTAAATTAGCCATATTTGAATGGTATCAGAATTACTAAGTGGGGAAACTCAAACAATATTCCTTTTTTATATAGTTGGGGTTTTTTCCAGTACAGTACAGAAACATCCCTTAGTTTCTTACAGTAACTGCAGTAATTCTTGGAAAAAGGTATTAGCTACATGATTTCAAGATACACCTGTAAAGCCATGGGTCAATTTCAAAAAGGAACTGGTTTAAAAAAGATCCTGTACGGAAAGGGCAGTGCCATTTCCTGCTATTCAAGCTGATTTATAATTAGCTGCAGTGCTGTGGAACTACATATATACACCGTTACACGCACTGTAAGGCTAAGCAAGGCATTTTACAGACAGTATTGACACAGCTTTTAAAAGACCTCTTCCTCCAGCTTGCTTAAACACTTTGAAGGAATGCCTTTCCTCTTCCCATCATCTCATTTGTCCTGTTACCTGTGACCATCCCCGGGAACACAGTTTGTACATTATACCTCTTTTAGCACAAGGCCTCCCACACTAGGGAGCTCTTACCCACCTACCATACCTTGGGAAGTACTTGACTCCGATCAGCAATGTCTATATAAATAGCTTCTACATTCTTCCACACATCTGGCTCCAGTTTATGAACCTGCAGTGAAAGTACAAGACTAATGTAACTGACTCGACTACGGAACACTCCCATTCTAAGATGGTAAAAAAAACAGATGGAGATGCAGACACCCAGCGTTCCCCTTCCACGTATAGAGAGGGCACAATTTTATTCAGCATATATGAGAAGCCGACAGGAGGGAGTCTCTGCCTCGCTAGTGCAGTAAGCATTTCAAATCCAGGAGCACAGCAAACAGACAATTCCACACAGCAATCCTCTAATCTAGCATGGAAAGCAGCATTGTGACATTAAAGAGATGAACCAAATACGCGACACAAATACTTACATTCTCTTGTGTTCCAAGATCTGATTTATGCCAGGTTTCAATTTTGATCAGGAAGTCATCCTTCATATACTCATTCTGTCATCAAAATAAAGCTTCTTGTTATTCTTTGGATATATAACTTGTCATCTTATTAGCTAGATAAGCATTAGGAAAGTGAACTCAAAATATTATAACTTGATTGGGGTTATGACTTAGGGAATTTCAGAATTATCTGTAAATACATCATTGCTTTTAGGAAAATTGTTTGATTGCTAAATATGCAAGATCAAATAAAGAAGTTGTTCACTGAAAAAAAAATGTAAGTTCCATTGTTTGAGTGAGACATTTGGAGTTTATAAATAGCTTTTTCTTTAAAGGACAATATCTGCCACTCTAGAGTTTAGAAGGGGCAACACAAGTTAACCAGGTAGAAACTGTCTTTTCAAAGAGATGATTGTTCCAGCACAGAGTACATATTTGGATGCAACTCTCCAAAGGAACAACAATCTTAAATTGATGTGTTGAGGGCTTTGGACATTGGAAAGGGAAGGGACAAGAAGCATAGTTGTGACAAGTAAGCAAAAAACTTTCCATTTCTCATTATTACTGTCAGTAGAAAAGGACTTCCAAAGGTAACCCTATACTCCCTCAAGGGAGTAGAAACAAAAGTACAAGCCAGTGAAACACTGAGCATGTAAAAAGGAAATATCAAATTCAGAAGACAGATTAGTCAAACAGACATAATGGCAGGAGCTAACTTTCTTTTAATCGGTTTATCTAGGCAATGGTACTTTCCCATTTGTAAAGCTCAACATTGCTGCAGTAAAGAAAGAATCTCCTTCCCTAGTTACAAAGTGTTTGTGGATATGCCGCTCTTGGTAAGGGGTTTAATCTACATGATCTTACAATGACAAAAGCTAAAGTGACTTTAGCTCAGGCTAAAGAGCTTCTTATACCCAGAATGCTTCATTTCAGACAGTACACATGCTTCCATAGATCACCAGTAAAAACAATACTTACTGTAATAACTGGTCCAAGAAATCAACACATGAAAAGAAAGAGATACAGTACTTTAGTGAAAAAAGAATGTACAGTAACCGCCACCCTCCTCCCACTATTAGCAAAACAGGGACAACTTCAGCTTCCCGGGGGCTGCTGATACTACTGAGGAAAAAAAACCTTAGAAGTCGATAAAAACCAGCTCACTTCACCCCCTTCTCCTCTGGAAATTCTCAGACTTGGAGAAACCCAGAGGAGCAGCAATTAATTATGTACTGCCACTTCTGCTCTCTGGACTGCGGCCAGCTGGATGAGAAGATGGAATAAGTATGTTTAGCTGACGGCATTTTACCAATCCTTTCTCAGCTTGCAGATAAGGAACCTCTCGGTAGTTCCGAAGCAAACACATGCTGGATTTCAGGCCAGTGCAGACCTCATCGCTCCCGCATGCAGTAACCAGACCCTCTGCATCTCTGCTGCTCGTGGTAACTAAACCCCCTGGATAGTAAGGCTCAATTATTCAACACAGAAAAGCAATTAGAGATCCTGTAACAGTCAGCATCTGTTCTACCTAAGCCATCAGAGTATGTTAGCAATTCTACTCTAAGAGCGAAGACGTCTGAAGCTAGATTTGAACTTTGGTGGTTTGTTCTGAAGTTTCTGAGGGCTTTGCTAACAAGCAATTTTGTTTTAAAGGTACTATTACAATTTGTGAGTTTTCAGCCCAACACCCTGTAGACAGTACCATCCCTTATCATCTAACATGCACATCCAGCTACCTTAATTGCCTACTGCTGGGCCTTGGACTAAACCCCTAAAGGGGTTCTAAACCCCTAAAAAATTGAAAATTGCTTTTTACAGTAATTTACAGAAGGCTAATTATTTAGACTGACATGTTGGGGTGGAGGAGGGAGAGAACACGCAAGCAGAGCTGAGGCTAATTTTTAAAAGGCTAACTTTCATCTCAAAGAACACTTCATTATTTCTGCAAGGAATTTTTTCCTGCTAGTCCACACAAAACACTGAATAAACCAGCAGTAATTATAATCCAGAGCCTTCCCACCTTCTCATGACAAACTGCTTTTCCATGAGTATGCACCATGACTATGAAGCTGCCTTAAAACAGGTTTCTTCACCTTTCTAATTTCTTCTCTGTGGGGAAGACACCTCATTTGTAAAGCAAACAAATTAATCTCTTTAGAAATGTCCATTAAAACTTAGCTGCTCAGCTTGCTACAAATTATGGCCTGCACTTGAGGCATTACAGCAGCAACTCCTACACATTTCAGCTGCAGTTTTAACTTCTCAGTTTCTTGACATTTGGCCACAGGCATTCTTGCTGACGCCCAGAAGAGTGGAACGCACAAACTGCTTTTCTAAAAAAATTTAAGCAACATTAATACTTAGGTCAGACTGCAGAAAAGAACCAAGAACACCATTCTCCTTGGCAGCAGCCCACAGTTAAAACTATTAGGCGATCCACGCTTAGTTTTTACTGTAGAAGTTGTAAATACATAAAACAATCTCATTTACAGTTCATACTCTCAAAGGAGCAAAGCAAGGCTTCCATTCAAAGTACATTAAACAACATATTACAGCACAAACAAGTGTGCAAAATTGAAGGAAGTTATAAGCTAGGCATTAAAATTCCCTCAACCTGCAGTGCTTCTTTGATAATGGTATATAATATGCATATTAGAGTAATAATTGAATTTCTCAGAGGAGATACAGGGAAACGTAAGACGGATAATCTTGTACAATTAAAAAAAATACCATGATGCACAATTGACTAAATTCAAACTTAAAAGGCTGTATGCGATCGCTGATATGCAAATAAGCAGTGGTCCAGAGAGAAGCACGCTAGTATCACCTGGTACAGGACGGCAGCGGCAGAAGCACCACCGACCCTACACAGTCCAACCAGGTTTAGTTCTTCCTGTGTCCCTGGCTCTTAAGTTTCAAACTCTAGTGAGCGGCCTCAAAGCCAGCGTGGCATTTTATGTTGCACAAAGGTTCATGGGAGGTCATCCAAGCCTTTTCGCGTACAACCAAAATACCTGAGCGTGTCCCAAAGTCAAATGATAATGCACAAGGCAGCCTGCAGCACGTACACAGGTTCCTCCCTCCTGCCCAGTACTAGCAAGCGAAGGTTTCGGCAACTTTTCTGAGCTTTTCTTGACTCACGTCAGGCTGGCAGATTCTTTAAACAGATTTGTCAGCCTCCGCATACAAACTGCCTTCTGCTCCAACCCCCACGACAAAGCACTTTCCATCTCATATTATATAGGTGTTTATTACAGTTGAGGATTTCTTTTGTTATCATTTCTAGCATACCAAAAATCTGAAATTTCTTCCCGCATTGCAAAACTTGTACTTGATTTTAGTACCACATCTTTTCCACTTAAGTAGAATTTTAGCAGGGTGTAAATGAAGGATAAGCAGCTAAGAGTGACAAAACAAGCTAATTCTATACTTCTGTTTCAGAAATCGGTGGAGAAGAAAAAGAGGGAGACATAGCTAGGCATTATGTCTAACAAAACCTACTGGAGTCAACTTAATCAGCTCTGTTTCCACGATTTAAAGAATTAAAATGAAAGAACTGTTTGCGTTTAAACCAGTTCAGTGTACTTAACATGGAAATAAACTAGACACTTACAAACTAATTTAACTAATATGCAGCAAGGAAACTGCATAAAAATGAATTAGATAGGTTGTTAACTTTGTTTCAGCATCTTGAATTATGTGACATATTAAAAACTTGTTCTGCAGTTGATGACAATACCTGAATTTTGTATTTGAAACATCTGTTCCACTAGACCGGTGCATGCAATTTCACATGCTGAAGTAATGTTATCGTCCCCCACTACAAATCTTTTTTCTTCTTTAAAACACTTCATTTAAAATTCTCTTAAGTAAATTGTTGAATTTTTCTATATTGAGTTTCAAGGACAGTTGGAATTCTTAAGTTTACAGTTTCCATAGCAACTGTACCACTACCAAATAGCAGAAAATGTATCCTTCAAAGATACAAACAGCATAAAACACAGCCAAAAATACTACTTAAGTTTGGAGGCAAAGTCAAATTTGCAGTTCCTACAGCAACAAAGACCAGAAAAGCAGTAGTGGTTAAACATTGTGGCTGATACCTTCAGTGAGTAAATAAGGTACTATACGCTCCTGTAGGAAACAAGTTTGACACTATTTCACCACTTTGGGGTGAAGCTCTGGAAGCTGTGCAGACTTTACAGACGGATTCACTTTACGCTCGTTGGATGAGATTTGGATTTCTGTGTCAAGTCAGTGACCCACAAGCAACTGTAGCATGACCTGTTCAACCTTTACTAACCTCACATCCTGCAACTGAGCAAACAGCAATCGCGTAGCGCTTGCTCCCATCAAATTGCACTAAGCAGGAGGCAATGAAGATCTTCCCTGTTCCCCTCTTGCATCTTCCATTTTTTTCCCCACCATCCTATGCTGTGCTTGAATGCCTAAAATCATCCCTCACGCATTCATTTCACCAGTGTCACACGTCTGCTCCTTTAGTAGGACTAACATCCATTTCTTGGTCTGTTCTCTTCCACTGTCAGGCATTAGCAGCACATCAGACAAGGGCACTTCTTTTAACTCCACAACACTATATTTTGCTTTTCCTGACCACAGAAAGGGTTTAGAGGACAGAAATCTAAGTTAAGCTGAAGCAGCTTCCCTACTGCTTGCCTCCTTCATTATCCCCTCATACCCTCCCACCCGCCCCCAAGAAACCAAAAAGCCAGCAATCCACAGTCCTTCCCCATGCACTCACCAGTTCTGCAGTAGGGATAGGCATTCCATGCTTTTTCATGTATATTCAGAGCTCCTTCAGGGGCCAACATTCTCACAAATGTTGGCACTTTGCTGCAGAATTTGGAAATAGGAAGGCAGGCATTGATAAGAACTACATGTAATGAGAGCTATGGCCCAGACACTCCAAGACAGGCAGAGCAGCACCTGAAACGCCAACACTAAAGTCTTGCAAACATGAACATTGGTGGAATTGGGGGGGTTCTCCCCATCCCCAGTATGATGATATCCAGACATTGCTGAACTGGACAGGCTAATAAAACCTTCTTAACATAATGNAAAAAAAAAAAAAAGAGGTTGAAATCTCGAAGGCATTTTACTCTTTAACCAAATTAAAGCATCAAAATACTGGGTAACTGAACCATATTTGCTTTGAAGAGCTCGGAGCCATATTTTCTTGGGACAACAGCCACACTTACAGGGGCATAAAGGTGTACCAGCGACGCTCACTTCTAGCTGTAGCCCGTAGCCACTGTTACACTCCTCTCGTACTTCCATGCCTTTCAGCCTTTACAAAATCTGTGATTTACAGAGTCACAGCAACCCTACTGCATCTTCCTCCAGTTCCTCTTGCCCAAGGAACCTCGCCTGACTCTAGTAACAAAATGTTTCTCGTACCTCTGTAAGTGGTAGATCTTGTGTGTGTACTGCCCACGCTCTCCATCTCTTTCGTAGGGTTCGTTCACCAGGACCTCCACTCCTTCACCTCCACCAGTTTCATTTTTACTGGCTTCCGCCACAGAATACAGCTGTCCCACTTGATACTAAAGAAGTTAAAGACACATTATTGTGAGAGCCATAATTTAGCAGAAGTTATAATAACTTTACCAGAAGTAGCCAAGGATAAATTTATTATCTGGGGAGAAGGCAGAGAAAAGGACATCCACTTGTGTGTCCAGATAAGCAGCTCATTTAATTTCATTTTGATACAAAAAGCTTGAGTAGTACTTAAGAGGAAAGCACTGCCAATAGGATTGTTACCTTTAACCCTTAAATCTCAAGCTCCAAACCAACGCAAATTCAGGAGAAAGTAAAACAGATTAAAGGAATGTCAGCACACCATTTAAAGAAAACGCAGGAGACGTCAGGCATACAGTAGCAAAAGCCATTGTTTTTCAATCTTTTCGGCACACAGGCGTCCCAGTTATTCAGGTCAAATGGAGAATAATCCATTGCCAGCCCTAAACTCATAAGCATACAGTACTTCATCCAGAAGAATCCCAAAGAACTTCACATGTGGTTTTTTGACAAAATGGCAGCATTGTTTCCTAGGAATCACTCAAACTACTTCATACTACACAACCTCTTTCATAATAAGCATGCCCAAATGTTCCACAGGGAAAAGCAGAGGAAAATCAGGAACATGAGCAAAACAGAACATCCTTCTCTGCAGATGATGTAAAGACTAATACACTCTTGCCTCTGATAGCTGAAAAAGGGGACGCAGAGCTCAAACGAAATATGATCAAATGAAGAAAATTCACACAGGCCTCTTTGAGGCGAAGTTAGATGAGCAGACAAAGTTTGAGGACAGAGAAGCTAAAGCACTAAGTCAAACAGAAGCGTTCAAACTTAACAGAGAGTTAAGTCTTCAGAACTGAAAGTGAGCAAAACAGCACTGTTGCCAAAGGCAATACAGACAAGCAGTCTGAAAGGGTAATCCACAAAGTGTTAGGCATCAGAAGTGCAATGATTAAAAAAAACACACAACAAAAAACACAAAAACCTCCAAAACTCCAAAATATAACTACAAAGCAATGGAACACTGTCTAGGCCTTCTTCCTTTTTCCCAGCATAGGGCTGTGCATCAGAATCAGGAATAGCACTTAACCACTCCCTACACTGAAACCCAGGCTGGAAAAGTGGAATAGTGCTCCAAGCTGACGACCCAGAAATACTTCACTGGGCTGGTACATCTTTAGCAATGAGCAAAGATTTCTGCAGTGCTTAAATTCTGTTGTCTGAGCATCCAAAATAAAAACAGTACCCAAGCTCTATGGTGCTTTGCACCATCTGGTGCTAACAAAGACCAAGAAAACATTTATTCTTACTGGAAGAGTAGTAGGTGGTAAGCCATAGTAGTAAGTCTAGGTGTCCTGGCCTCAGTTAATCCAGAGCAGGACAAAAAGCATACCAGAGGGATTTAAACAAGTGCTCCACAGAGTCTCAAGTTCAACACACTGGCATATTAAGTAAGCCTGACCACCTTTTAGACTATCCCTGAAAACAAAACGAAACAAACAGCCATCCAGCGAAAGCAATCTATAAGAAAAGCAATCTACAGACCACTTTTTGAGCGAAGAGCAACAGCTCTGCTGGTTCTCTCCAGAACGTACTGGCCCGGGTTATACAAGGACCCCTGACTTGGCTGGACACTTCCTGCACTGTCACCAGCAGATTGGGTTTCTGTCTGGATTTTGGGCTGCAATACAACTCTCTGCCTTCTGACATTTCATACACTACATTGCTTTCCTTATGACTCCCTACACATGACCCATACAAAACAGAACACTCACCTCCCTCCAGAAGAGCAAAACATGAGAGTTGTGAAATCTTAGAAGCAAGTTGATTTAGTAGAGTAAGAGCCACATGTACACTCATAGAGAAGAGAACTTATCATGAGTTTGGCAACCACAGCATTAGAGGGGAGGACTGAATGGCTTTGACCGCTTTGCAGCAAGTCTCAGGACAAGTCTCCAGGGGCACAAACTAATTCCTCTTAGTAACAGTCTCTCATTCATTCCTTCTCCCTTTTAAATACGTGGGTCAAAGCTCAGACGCTAAGAGGATAAGCCCTTTGGTTTGGCATCTTCACCATTTAATCTTCCCTGTTATTTCTGATCCTTTAATCGCATTGATAAAAGAGGAAAAGACCCAAATAAAATCGTCCCAATGAACAAATCCCACAGCATCTGCCTGCAAAAGTTAACAGAAAACCAGATTCTGGCTCCATGAGGTCCAAAGTGTCAGACAGACCTATCCTTGCAGACCTGAGAGCTCTCGAAAACCTTCTCATCTGCAGGAAGTTATCCCTCTTGATCTGTGTCACATCACCTCTTGTAGTGCTGACAGCGTATCTTCATTACACCAAATTTCTTTCAGAAGGCCTGATCTCAATGTAGCCATCTTCAAGAACAGTTATTTTCCTGAAAGCAGCTTTGAACACAATTAATAAATAAGAGTCCTTTGTGTTTGGCAAGCTCCTTCCCATGTGAGAGGAACAAAGAGGCAGCACAGAATGTGTACACACAGCTCTAATCCATACCAGCATTTCAAAGGCAGCTGGCAAGACACCCACGCAGCCGCTCAAGTCCACGCTCTCAAAGTTGGCACTGCGCAACGTGATGTTGGTCACAGCCCAAGAGTAAAGGTTAGCACCTAAGATACAATAAAGTTTTTTTTTCCTTTTGCTGCCTGCAGTGCGACAACGTATAAAACAACACAGGAGCGCAGCTTGCAGCCTGCACTTGAGCAGGACCACATTTTGGCAGAGTTTCCTAGTAGAAGACAGTCTGCTACAGTCTAACTCCTACATCCCAGCCTTCAAGTTTTAGTCATCACCAGGGCTTCTCTTCCACCGTTTTGCTCCCATCTTAGCAGTTACTTGGCTAACTATTCAGCACTGATCTCTTTATTCATTAAGTTGTATCTTCCCAGTATCTTCCTGATGGCTGATTTTCTCTTCAATTCCTTACTGTTGGCTAAGCTTCATTTGCTAGGGGTGAGTGCATTGAACACAGAATCCCTGGCACCACAGAACAACATGGAAGACTCCATATTACAATGCCTCAAAGTCATAATTAATTTAATTCCCTATCTTATGCATTGGCATCAGACTTTTGGCAACAATTTGCATGCAGAAGGTGTGAACTCTTAAGTCTTTAGAGCAAAAATTGCCCATATTAAAGCAAAATCAGACGCCCTCTTGCTAGCCAGAGATGCTTAATGAGCAGCTACGCGGTCAAGAGCCACAACAAGCCTCCAGAGCCCTATTTAAGAGTTTTGTGCACAAGGAAATCCTTGAAAGCAATGCAGTTACCAGCTGCTTTGTAGTACAGAGAGCAGTGCAGTGACCAAGCGATGCACAGACGTGTCAGCATCTTTCCACGCAGGAAGGGGGATGAAGCAATACACAAACCCAAAGCAGCGGTCATCCTTTTGAGTCAGTATTGGAAATAACCTTTCTTCTTAAGCGTACCTTTAAAGCGACCATATCACGTAAGTACATATGCAAAGCTAATCAAACTTTAGAACTCTTTTCTGCTTAGGGAACTGGTTCCTGAAATCTGGCCTATCACATGAGAAGCACCAGACTTTGGAAAGGGGCATCACTCAGGGGACCTAGTGACAATATGCAAGTCTGGGGAGGAATTCAGTCAAGTTGGTGGTCTATCCACAATCCAAGCACATTAAGGTGTTCTCTCTAGTGTTTTCATTCCCTCTCTTCTAATGATGTTCAGTTGCTCTTCACTTTATAGACTTTTCAGTAGGTTACTCAACTCTCTGGAACTCCTCCAAACCAGAGGAGAGGAATACACCTTCTGAAACAGATGACCCCAGGGTATCCTCAGACAAGAAGATGGCTAAAGACCGACAGATTTATATACCACCCAAAACTTCAGTTTTCCACACAGGCAACCTACACACAAGACTCAAACATTCCTGGCACTGAACAGTCAGCCAGGGAGGGAAAAGAACATAGCGAGGTACTCGCTTTAACTGGATGAAGGTTAATCCTAGTATCAGAGAACTTGGAAAAACCCTGTGCTGGGTTCCATCCAGTCTAACCCCCTCAAAGAAACAATCTGTACACTGACGCTTTGACTTTCTCTTTACACAACTTGATACCTAGGAGACATATGAGGCAGGGCTCCTGTTATTCAGGCTAAGGTCTTCTGTTTACTGAGCTCTGAAGTACCTGACTATTTACCCCTAGCTTTCTCTAACTTGCAAGTAAGCATCCCTTGCTTACTTGATAAAGCTTATCATGTTAGTCCTTTCTTTGTCAAGGACTTCCCCACACAATTAGCACTCAGGCACAATGAGATCCAAACATACCTATTCTAACATTTTAGTCAGACTTTTGTTAAAACTGCTTGAAACAGATTCATGCAGAAAGCAATATAAGGTTACAGGAGTAAGCAACAGACAGACTTCTGGCATCAACAGCCTTATTCTTCCACCAACATAGAACATAGACCTAAAACCACTCTCTGATTAGAGGTCTAAGCTTTCTGTCAGCATGTGACGCCTGTCACAGCAGAGTGACCCACAGGAACAAGGAACGCAGCTTAGACATTGCTTTTCTTTTACCAGCCAGCCTCATGACTGCAGGAATACACGACATCAAGTTCTAAACTGTGTTCTGTCAAAACAGTAGAGAGCTATAAAAGGGACACACTTAAAACAGTGCTGCCGTGATCCAGCTCACCACTGTCTGTGGTGGCTATATTCATTCACTGTCTATGCTATATTCAGGGGAAAGAAAAATGAACAAAAGTGCTGCTACTGCAGCTCTTCCTAACAGTTAGAAAAAGCCCTTGATCAGAGCTTAAAAACCTAAGGCTTACAGCCAAGGAACATAGGGAATAAAGTTACATCCAGAAGAAGGAATCTACTACAGAAGCGTTATAGACTCAGTCATTTCAGTTTCTCATCTACCTTGCTAGTATGAACATCAAAAAATTGAAAATATTTATATGGTCAGATTCTCTGCAAGAGTGGTGTTCAATGCAGAAGGGAGGAAGGAAACGCAAGCTGCCACTCAGAAACAACAGTGGAGAATCAGCCACAGCTATTCCATGGCCAGTTTAGTGATCAAAATCACTATGTCCATGATAAGCTACATCTCTTCTCTCAATTAGAGCTTTACCTAAACAAAAAGAAAGTTTTCTTTCTCTAAGAGCTAGAGAAGAAAGATCTAGGCAAAGTCCTAGGAAAGACACACACAATCTTTCTTTTGCTGTACCAGCCTCACAAATCAGAAGAAATTGTTGGTCTTTGTCTAAGAGTTTAAAACCCAAGAGTTGCAGCAAAATAAAGTTTAAAGGGCAATTTAAATTTGTACTAAAGCTTCCTCTCCATGTTAAAAAAAAAAGAAAGAGAACAATAGTATTAATCAAAAGGAAACAGCACTTTAGAATAGTCTGACAAGTCAAGATTTGTAATCAACAAATCTGGAAGTACTTTATATGAGAGATAATCAGTACCCTCGGTCTTAAAGAAATTCAATTATTTGGTCAAAATGATGGTGAATAAGTAACAGCTTACAGGGGTCCCGAAGACAGGTATATCCTTCTCTTAGATTTGCAAGTTTTTGTTCATATGAACTGCTTTGATCACAAGTTTATTTAGAGTCCTAAAGAAAGGAAGCAAGGAGAAAAGGACTCACCTCCTCCACAGACACAGGCAGGATAACGCGGCTGAAAGGGAATACAGAAACAGAAAGTTAACAAATATCCCTGCAGCTGCAAAATTTACATGCCGCATCCCTCACAGCAATGGCTACACAGCTCTCCTCTCCCGCCAGTACTCCAGCATCCACCTAGCGCTAGCATCCCTAGCACTTACTCTTTAGTCCCAAGGCTATTTCTATAATAGCCTCAAAGACAATCAATACATGATATAGCATAATTACAATCCTATAATAAAACTGTACAACTTTTCGTAGACCCTTACTGGTAATACCTTACCAGCCTACAAATCTACACAGCATCAAAAGAGTTGCATGTTCCTTCTCCCTACAACCTTTCAACAGTCACATCTCCTATCTCATCAAGTTGTTGGAAAGCGTTGCTGTGTGCTTCAACAATTTTGCAGAGATCTGTGATAGTCACAAGTTTGATTTGCTTATATGTCCTCTCCAGTAGGAAACAACATGAAACAGAGAACTATACAGCAGGCTTTCTCAGAGCTGGCTGCAAAGGAAGGTGGTGTCATTTCTATACATGAGTCACGTTTTTGGTTCCCCCCCCACCCCGACATTGTGGTTTCCTGAATGCCTCTTAGAATCAACTGACTGGACTACAGAGCAAAAACTGCCAGAAGTCACACTGAGATTTTTTTTTAAAAGACAAGAATAAAACTAAATTTAAAGCTAGTAAAAATGCATGCATGTTAAGGCCTTTAAAACTATTGTATTTATCTCCAAAACTGGATTTGTATTTGACCTCTGCTTTCAATAAGGGTGCTGTTGAAATAAGGAACCAATGCAAGATACAGATACGAAATGGATACAGCTACCGCAGGTGGAAGAATTCCCGATTCTTTGGGACCTAGTCTCAAAGAAATTAGGATACAATGGGATCAGGGAAAGGTCCTCTTTATTAATAAACTGATTTTGAAAAAAGCAGTACTGTGAGAACTGATTATTTTTTTCTGCATTAGAGAAATGTTACCAGCAAGATACCACAAGAACAAATCGTAAGAGGGGCAAAAGTTTACAGATTATGCAAGATTACTTATGACAGCAATGCTTTATGCTGGCTGCAAAGTACTGCAGAAAGAGCCACTGAGAACTGCAGATGAAGTTCAGTGTCAATAAAAGCAAAATAATGCACTACAGGCACTCATTTTCCCCAAATACATGGGGTTAACGAGCCCCAAATTAGCTATCGCCATCAAACATCTTTGTGTCCTTACGGAAAAGCATCAGGAAACATCAGCTCAGTGGTAGTTTGAAAGTAAACACATCATCAGAAACTGGAACACCATACATACACACACACACACACAGAGACACTTATGACACTATAATCTCTCATGTATCAACATCCTGAATACTGCATGTAGTTCTGGTCACCACATTTCAAAGAGGATATGAAGAACAAGTGAAGGAGATGCGGAAAAAGCTTCTGTGTGACAAGAAAGTAGTTACACCAGGCTTTTCAACTTGGAAGAAAAAACCACGAAAGGGTTAAGATATGGTAGAGAGTCATGAATGGTGTGAAAAATTGAATGGAGAAGGAACAATGGCTGTGTCTTACAACGGAACAACTCAGGACAGAATAAAAATCATTAGGCAGCAGATTTAAGACCAATCAAGTGTACTTCTTTACATGGCCCATACTTAAGTTATGGGATTCCTTGCCAAACACAAGAAGTATAAGCAATTCTAAAATGGGATTTGATCAATTCATGGAAGTCTGTATGCCACTTACTGGTAGGATACACTGAACAACACTCACTCTACTCGCTATTTATATATTGTTTCCTACAAATATCTGCTAGAAGGCAAAATGGAAGAGGACCCTCGGTCCGATTCAGTATGGTATTCCTTACACAAGGGAGAACAAAAAAAGAAAATGAATTTCCACAGGTAGACTATGCCATCAAGCATGAGGTTAGGTTAGTTAACTGGATAAAACTGCAGCAAGAATGAAAAGAGGGACAGGATGGTAAGTCGAAAGACCAAGAAACAGGGAAGAAACAATGGCTTTGGAACAGAGTTCAAATATTTTTCTTTAGAAAAACCTAGTGTAAAAAGATTGATGTGAGCTAATGAAATTCCATTTAGGAAACCGGAAGACACTAGATGTGAGTATTATCTTAGAGTTCAATGTTCATGCACAGAGAAACAGAAACACAAAGAAGTCAAATAACTCACAATTTGTTTAGCCTAGCAAACAAAGAATGCGGGGGATGACTAACACTTATAGGTAGTCAAGTGATAAATAAGGAGGAGGGAAGACTGCTCGAGAGGATCCAGAGGAAAAGCTTCGCAGGAGCAGCAACGGGAACAAAGACTCCTAACTTTGGGACAGAACTTGATGAACATATGAGAAATTATATGATGTGGTTGCCTGCCATATTAGAACCCTGAAAATTATGAAGAACACTTAAAATCCCTCCTAGATTAAAATCTGCCTCAAATGACAGCAAAGGGAAGTACAGCTGCAGAGAAGGTCAGTGTCGTTATCATCACTTCACAGGAAAGGGAAGCGAGTCTCTACACTCTGATTCTCCTCAAGGTCTTCCGATGCAGTTTAAATCAAAATAAGGAGAGCAAGCAAGACCTCAACCAGCATTTACAAAGCCCGAAACCAAAAAAATACAATCAAACAAATGAACAAAATCCATGCAGCTTATCCGTAGCATGGATAGGTAGAAATGAAAGGTAAGTCTGAAAGACTGATAGGACATCAAACGAAAACATTAAAGCCATCTGCAGAGCCATCAGTAAAAGAAGCTGTACAGAAAAGACGATACAGATTGTCTGACAATAAAAGATGTGACATCAGGTTTTTGTTATATTGCTCTATTTTTGTAATATCTCCTAAAATACCTATGGAGCACATAATAATACCCATTTGATTTAGCATGGAACATGTGACAAGGGGTCACAGAGATGGAAGAATAATCTGCTCGGATGACATACGGTTACAGCTCACTTAAATTTTTAACACCTACACTAGCTAGGCAGGAATTTACCTGTGTGCAGTGTTGGGGCAACCAGAACTAATCAAACAATAATAGCAAAGAACTTCAAATATCCAGGTCACACCAAAACATGTAGTGTCTATATGCCTTAAACAACTGCTTCCTGGAACATGAAAACATCTCGAATAGCATGCAGAACAGGCAACTTTCACAGGCAACATCAAGGAAGATTCATATCAGAACCAATACAGTGACACAACTCAGAATGTGCAACTGTTAGAGCTAGTTGGGAACCCCATGAAGTACAAAATAAATGCTCATTTCTAAAGTACAGTAGCAACCTTGACTGTCCTTAGAGCCACCTATGCCTTAATAAAGACACAGAGAAGGGAAGAAGAGAAACAGGATAATATAGCTAATGACAAGACTTAAAAGGTTTGGTGACCCTTCTAAAAAAAGAAATGGAAGCCTGTAAAAAGAACCAAATTTAGTAGTTCTGGTCTTTTAATCCTTAGATTTAAGATTTACGCTTCACATTTTGTTTCTGAAACGGGCAGTATGAAAGACCAGTAGGTATGTTGATTTGGTGAGGTAAATGATAGTATCAAGTAAAATGACTTTTGGAACGGATGCTCATCAAAACGAACTTTTCATACCCTCAGAAATCTGAAAATTCAAAGTATATTTTTTCCTGTCTTTATAAGACGCCCTTAGGTAGCACAGCTCACTGGCAAGTGAGCTTTACTGCAGTACAGGGCAAGCGATTACAAACAGAAGCATGAAAAAGATATATGAATTTGAATAGAAATAAACCAGACAGGTGCTGTAAGAGCAAAAGTATATAAACCCAACTAAATTCATGGGAAAATATCAACAAAACAGATAGAGGAAGAAGTTAATTATCTTTTCATTCACCTGAAACTAAGCACTTAGCCCAGTTTTCTGCCTGCTATCCAGTTTAACACTGCAGAAGGTAACGGTGTCTCTATGTTACAAAGACAAGCTCTGCTGCTGCTCTTAAATTCTACACCCCTATTGTCCGACAAAAATAGCAAGGGTTTAAGGATTGGTGAAAAAAAAAAAAGAAACCACAGTCAAGTTTAAAGACAACTACAAGGATCAGTACAACCCTCAACAGAGCTTTAATATTTAAATCCACACCATGGCCCATGATCTGGCAAAGTAATTGGTATAAAGAGGACACCATCGTGTAGGTAAACGTGTCTAACAGAAGACCTGAAAACCCACTTTATCATTGGGATCACAGCTATCTTCTATAAAAAAAAGGAAAAAAAAGGGGGAAAAAAGGCCTCTTCCATCAGTCAAAAGAAGTTTCAAAGGATAGAATACACTTAACTTAAGAATGCACTTAAGTTAACCTTAAGAATTCAAGAAATATGTGTGGTAGTATGCTGAGCTGGAAGACACCTAGCCAAAGTGCACCGGTCCAAAGGCACACACCACGTTGGCCAAGCATGAAGGAGCTGAAGGAAAGAGGAGGAAAAGCGATGTGACTAATACTTCACCCTCACGACAGATCGTCTAGCCTGTTTTCCACCCTTTCCTCCCCATCACGGGGCAGCACAACCGCAGCAGCCTTCAGGGACGGCAAAGAAATATTTCGGAGCTCTCTTATTTCTGCCACATTCGCTCTTGGGGGAGTCTCTACTCAGAAATTACACAGCTAAAGGAAGGGGGGGGAATCAAAACCAGGCTCGCCACTTAGCCCTGTCACAATGACAAGGGGGGGGACGGGGGGGAGAAGATGTCACTGCCTCCCACAGAAACCGCTGTGCATTGACCCGGCGGCTCCCAACCGGGGGGCGAGCGCAGCTCCCGACACCGGCAAGGCCATCAGTGCCCCCGCCCCGGACCACCGGGAACACCACCTCCTCCCCCCC
>VZSF01009418.1:0-34347 GCA_013398295.1 Chionis minor | reverse complement strand
CGGGGCGTTTCTGCGGCAACGGCTGCGTCACGGCGCCGCGCAGGCGTCATTACCTCAGCGGCGGCGCGCGGGAGGGGCGGGGCCTTCCCGCCCTCAGCCCGGCCTGAGGCAGAGGCCGCCGCCCCCCCGGCAGCCACATTGGGTTGTGACTGAAATCCTCTGTTTTCGGGGAGGGAGGGCTGGGCGTATCGGAAAACTTTGGGGTTAAATAAACGGGGGTTTATCCCCAGCGAGGGCTGTGTGCTCAGAAGGAGGCGTTTAAACCACGCTGAAGGGACACGGGGTTGAGTGGTGGACGTGGCAGCCTCGGGTCAACAGTTGGGCTCCGTGATCTTAAAGGTCCTTCCCGACCTAAAGGATTGTTATGATTCATCGAGGGTAAGCGCGGCCTCTCGCAACCGGGCTCCGCCTTGTCGCCAGGTCATGATTTACAGCCTTTATCAAGGCCTCTTTCGTTTTCAGTAATACCTAGAGCAGCAGCCACACAAGCTGTAGTCAGCATTAGGAATAACCACAGTTATCTATTAGATAACCCCTAAAGTTATCTATTAGAAAAACTGCAATAAATAATAATAAAAAGCTAAAAAGCACTACTTTTACTACTTTGTCACTGGAGTCACAGAGCAAGGATTGTCTTTATTTGATTGGAAAAACAAAAGGCCATACATTTAGCCTAAGTTCGAGCGTGGATAACCAAAATATGCGGCTTTCCTGCTGCCCCTACACCCCCTCTGTAGCGTTCCCCTCTACAGCCCAGCTCTTCCACCGTCTGATACCAGTTTGTCCTCTAGCACTGAGCTCCATCTCTTTCTCAATCTGCTGACTTAATTTTTTTTTGTTTATGGTTTGTTGCTCTGCTTTTTAAGAAATTTAATGTGTTGCATTTTTTTTTTCTCCAATAGAGATTAATTGACATCTGGCTGTTAGTGCCTAACAGAGAGAAGAAAGAGTCAAAGACGCATTCAACGTGCAGCCAAGCAATTTGGCAGATGACACCATGTAAAGCATTCATGCTTACGCAGTCTCGTTAGGAACCAAGCAATACCTTTATTATGTTCAGCCTCAAAAGGAAAACTAATGATTAACTTAATACCACATTTATTTTTAGATAGTACTGCGAGAGTGCACACATCACCTTACACACACAGAAAAGGTGACACAGGCCTGCCCCAAGGAGCTTACAATTCAACTGTGACAAACACCACAAAAACGTTGTGACCAAGAGGAGGTGAGGGAGGCTAATACTGTCAGGTTGAAAAGCGGGGGCTTTCTGAAAAAGAGGATTGTCCCAGGAAAAATAAAAAAGCGAGTGACAGAGGGTCAGGCACAAGGAAGTGACAAACAGCAGTAGATGACAACATGGGGCACAGGACACTTGATAAAAACAGATTGCGCAGAGACAGGCTGAGCAGCACAGGCAGGAAAACAAGGACCTGTAGGCTTTATAATTAACATGTAAGAATGCACCTACATAACACATCATTGTTTCAGCTATTCCAGAGAAGATAACATTGTGAAATATAAATCAGAAGTGGCGCTTTTTCTATTTAAAAAAAAAAACAAAAAAACCCACAACCCAAATAGTTCATTCCCATCAGGAATCTTCCTGTAATACTAGTTTCTATTATGAATGCTTTGCACTTCTAAACTGGGAAGGAGGGAATAGCAGAAGTTCTGCACATGCAGAATGGGCTCAAAGGGGAAAAAAAAATAAAAAGCAACGAAACATGTAGTTTTAAAGATTTCGTTCTTTTTACCCTGCAGTATCTGCTTTATATTTTGTGGCACATTTTCCAAATTCATCAGCCTGTCAGGAGGGAAATCTCCTACTTTAAAACTTTTTAGTGACTTGGTTACAATCTCATTATCCTACAGTTTTCCTTTGTAGACAGAGCAGGAAGAGGCCAGGCTTTGCTGTGGGAGTTAAACATTTCAATGGCTGTAGCAGCATTGCAGTTAAGTTGGAGCCTCAGCAAGATTTGCGCCCTTTTTTTCTGGCAGACATCTGTGTCCTGTTTCATCTCAAGGGGCCAGATACTCTATGACAGTAACTGAACAAAGTTCTAAGTGTCCTACACAACACAGATTTTTTTCTGCTACTCTTGACAGCATTGTTGTATTAGTGCTGTAAAGACTGTGTCGATGGGGCTTAGGTATTGACAGATTAGTGAAAGGAAAAAGCTGTCACCCTCCCTTCCCCACTCTTTATTTATTTTTAAATAAATATTAAATGCACGTGAGAGTCTGTAGAGACCAGGAGCAGCATTTCCAGAAGGTGCAATCACCTTTACACAGCAACACCCTTGGCTCTGAGGGCTCCTACAAACAGCAAGTACTCACAGATCCGGTTTCTGCTTCATTACGTTCAGCTGGGGACACTTCTATGGAAGAGATCTTTCCCATGACCAACCTCCTTTTACTTCTCCTATGGATGAGGGTAAGGAGGCACGAGGGCATAAAAAAACACCCCCAACCTACAAATTCTAGCATTTGGGAATAATGAGAGTAGTTAAACACATTGACCTATATTTGAGCTATACCGGTAAATGCATTATTGATTTAAATTGCTGTGTCTTTGGTAGCCTACTACTTTTTCCACAAGGTGGCTCATGCACATAGAAGAGCGCGCACCAGGAATTTTCTTGGTCCTGCATCACTTGGCTAGAAAGCAGCAGAGCCGTTTTCCATTCCAAACGTTAAGTCATCCACAATTACATTTCCATAAGCATCAAAGAACGAGGCAAAGTGCCCATGGAGAATCACGTATAACAGGACAATCCTAACAGCGTTTGTTTCTGCACTGTACAAGACAACGTTTCTGGCTGAAGCCAGAATACTCTGCCCTCTGAGGAGCTCACCCCTGCAGGAGCTGCAGCGTTTCTGCCACAATCAGTAGAGTATTTGCACACCTTGCACACAGACGCAGGTTTTCTGACAGAGAAGTTTGAGACTGCTTTTAAAAGTAGTTTGGTTCACAACTGAGTAAATTACCCCCACCCCCCCAAATCAGACCAGTGTTTCACCTAGCTCAGCATGTATTTTCTCCATCTTTGACCCATTCTTAAGAGACAAAGCTTGTAGAAGAGTCATCTTCCCTTGGCATAACTTTCTTATTTACAGCAACTTAAAATCTCCCTGAGTTAGTGGATGCATCAGACATTGTTTAACCAGCCTCTTTTCTTTAAAAGGTTATACGTCTGTTCCCAACTATGTTCTGCGGCCCTGAATTCTTCCACGGTTTGCACTGCATGAGAAAGCACTCCCATTTGTCTGTTCAACCCTCAACAACGACAGCTTCCCCGTGTACCCACCAGCCCTTGTGATGGCACGCCGACGGCACGCTTTACCCTCTGGCTGCAAACAGAGCCCGAAACTGTGACTCGAAGGCAGGAGCGCTGTTCCCTCCAGCTGGACCAGCAGCTTCTAAACACCATGGCACATCAGCAGAGACACTAAGTACATAGATCTACCGTTTTATCAGGTGAAACCAGGTTAGAGGAAATTCCCAATAAAGGGCAGGAACTGGGAACCGCAGTAGGGAGGTAGCTGAGGTGGGAGTAGTGCTGAGTTAACACACCAACACCCTCCAACAGCCATCTCTTATTTTAAGACACTGAGTCCGAAGACTGTGGCTCAGACACTCACCTGGCAGAGCTCTTATTAAGAAAAAAAAAGACCCCGTTATTGTCATGTCACAAATATCTCAGAGCAAGAGTAGGAATCTTCTTCTCAAAATATTTAGTAGTAATACAAAACGCAGAAGTCTGCGGAAAGCCCTCTGAAAAGGCAAGGGGTACTACTGCTGGTGGGTCTCTCAACAGGTACTTGACACAATGCCAGGTGAACAGGAAAACAAATCAAAACTCTGCCTCCGGAATTATTGCTTGACACAAAAGAAAAGCTGGGAAGGTCAGTAAATCATCACCAAAGCTAGAGGCCAACAAAAGACGAGAAGTTCTAGAAAAGTAAAGTGTCGACAGCAGGCAATAAGGCTGCCTTGGAACAAACACATTTAATAAAGGCAACACATTAAAAAGTTTTCCACCAATGTGTGAAATACTCAAGTGGCGAGTCATTCCGAAACGAGTGACTGAAGACTAAAAGGTACCATGGAGTGGAGTAGCAGCGGGGGCAGCGACTCGAGATGGCGCTGCGGTCCCACAAAGCTGCCTCGTCAGCCTGTGCTGGCATGGCCACCAGCCCCCGACTCCGCAGGGCCACCCTGCCAGGGCTCTGTGCCAAGCTTGCTAATTAGGGAAGGTGAAGGCCTGGCTGGGCTGAGCATCCGCACACTTCAAGCCATCCGCAGAGGAGTCAACACCCAGTTTCCAAGCAATTCCTCAGAGGAAGGTCCGAGTGAGCTGTTGTTTCTAATCCCCATCTAATGGGGCAGCGATTGAGTCAATGATTACTTTTCAGCCCGGACATGAAGATGAATGACTTGCCCCCTGCCAGGCTTTGCAGTAATGCAGGAGTTGGCAGTTCATAAAGCACCACCGCTAACATCTTCGTAACTGTTTTAAAAACAATTTCTGCCCCCAGCCTTCCCACGGCCACTAGCTCAGCCCAGCACGGCTGCATGCCCACTGGTGATGTCCATCCTCAGCGCCGCACGGTCCTGCCCCGAGCAGGTCCAAATGGCGCAGTGGTTAATGCGAGCCACAAGGCTACAGAGCCTGAGCTACCGACCTCAACGAGAATGCTGAGGGCAGAAAGTCCGCTTTAGGCAAGACTTCATAAAACCTCTATAAAAATTAGCAGGTTAAGAATTCCCTTTGTATTTATTTCCCAGGCCTGAGGCACCTTTACCCACGTGTATTGCTCTGTAAGTCAGCTTCACCATCCAATCAGTCAGCGTGTACTCTGGCCAGACAGAGCATCAACATCGTAGAAGGCTTTTAATACAGCCAAACCAGCAGCTTTTTTGGTCAGCCACAGTAACCTGGTGTTCAGCAGCTTGGGGGCTATTCTCAGAACAATGTAAATAAGCTATGGCTAGAGGAAGAATTACACCACCACATCATCCTGCCATGTGTCCAAAGGATCCAGTTACTAGACACAGAGGAGTGTTCTGCACTCTTGATTCTTTTCAACAGCAAGCCAGCTCATGACACATGAACACCAAGGTATTTGGAGCCCCAGAACTCAGCTTCAGGAAGCTTCTCCACTTTAGTCAGTACACACTGCTGCTTCCTCCCAGGGTCGTGTCAGAGGGAAGAAGAGGCAAAAGGCAACACATCTCAAAGCACTTCATCAGTAAACAAGATCCAATTCCTGTCTCAAAGGTTCCAGGACTGCAGACAGTTTAAAAACACGTACAGGTGGTTTGCAGGCTGGGAAGAAGAGGAATTCCAGACCTTTGAAGGCTTGGTCTAAGACCAAGGAGTCCATTAGGTTCTTCATTTCAGTGTGGAAGGCAGATCCATTGCTCACAGTTTGTGTCATTTGCAGTACTAAAATGTTCAGGAGCTGTCAGTGCTGGCAGCCAACATTGAGCAATACACTGAAGCTGTGCTCATACACATAGGAATAAAATCCCCTTCCCTGCCTCTAGAACAGTCTGGGGTATTTCTGGATAGACAGTAAAACCATTGGGTCCAGCTCCATATCAAGCAGAAAGACCATTAAGAAGCCTCAGGGAGGGAGGAGAGTGCAGCCTGCATCTGAGACAATGTCAGCCAAGGTTGGGGGAAGAGGGGGAGAAGACAGACTTCAGTGTGTTTACAAACTCAAATTATGGTCTCTCTTCCCTCTTCCCCCATCCCTTTAACTCTATCTCTCCCCAGTTTCCTACACAGAGACTCTGCCGCTGGAGAGTGTGATCAGGGGATAATTTAAGACACAATATCTGTGTGGCCTTTATAAAAAATAGAAGTGTCCCGTGTTCTGGAGTAAGGAGTGGGAAGTCTCCTCCTGCCATACAGCTGAGGAAAGCTCAGTCATGATGTCCAGCCCTCACTCCAGTCATGAGCAAAGACTGGCAGAGCCAGGGGAGGAAAAGCCTGGCTTACACCACAGGTAGAACCCACGGATGTGGCAGGAACCTGTACAGGGGAGGTTGTATTTGAAGCACCAGTTTAAACAAAGGCTTCCTCATTGGGAGTGCCATTGATTTTGAAGAAAAGTTTGGCATCCTCCATCTTCTGTTTTTTTTCTCTCTCTAGCCTGCGTCTGTAGCAGACCAGGTAGATTGGAAGGCAGAAACCCAGGAAGCTCACGCCAAGCAAGCCAACATTCACCTGCAGGAAGAAAGGCAAAACAAAGTTAGGCAAGCTAGGAACACGCCAACCCAGTCACACATGCTGAAGTGCCAGAACCCAGCCCACATCACTAAGCTGCAGGCAAACCAGGAGGTGCCCTGCTCAGTGTATTGGCAAGAACCTCCACCGTATTTGTATTTACACTCCTGTGCCCAGAGCACCACGTATATAATCTAAATGCTGGAAGAATTTGATGCTCTGGATTATGGCTGCAGGAGTCTTGTTCCACGGAACAGGCAGGGCTGTTTAGGCTGCAGTTCTTTTCCACTAGGTTTGCTGACTGACAAGCAACAGGCTGCTCAGGTGGACACATGTAGCCTAGAGACCAGGGACTCTCCCCAAGACCATCCATGGCATGACTTTAATGAGCTGCTCAGACAGACTTTCACCAAGACACCACATTAGCCCTACCTTCAATAGCCACTTGGATTTCCAGACATTAGCATCAGCAACCCAAAATTCACTGGTAATCAGAGCCAATAGCTCTCAAGGAAACACAGTTTTTCTACTGCATTTTGAGGTCACACAGATTCACTTGCTTCTATCTGACAAATTTTGACTCACCACACAAACTGTTGGCAGAAAGCATTCGTGCAGCCTTTTCCCTTCCTCCCTTTCCATACGCCAGCATAAGGGTTAATGGCTTTCCCTCCCAGGGAATCATTACTCAACACTGGGAAGGGTCTCCTGGACAGCACCAAGGTAACAGCAGGCCAAGGGTCATGTAAAATCCCAGCTGTTTTTAACCTTGGTGCGTGAACATGAGGCCTTTTGTTTTCAAAAAAATGAGCCAAAGTCATCTTAACCACCAGGCCTTTACGTTAAATTTTAGAAGAACTTGCCCAGAGGGGGTCTCCTTCCAGAGGTCCCGTCAACGCCATAAAAAGAGGCTGCTGCAGAAGGGCGAAAAGGGCACTGATCAGCGACTGCAACCCTGTCAAGCTGCCAAACTGAGTAGAGGGGTATCTGTCAACAGAGAAAGCAACAGCATTATTACGTGTCACCTTGACTGCTCACATCACGGAGATCAGATGACATCCCCAGTCAACTAACACAACAGAACACAGTCCCAAGACAGGCGTAATAGGAAGAACGTCTCTCTCCTGGACTCAGATATAACTATCTCTTTTTAGAGAGTATTTAGTTATACCCGATGGTGTGCACAGTGCTCTCTAGAGCAGAATGCAGCTGGTGATGAGGCTGGAGCCTTCCTCTCCAGACTATTCTCATCCTCAGCGCTCAAACTTGAGTAGTATCAGATCCAGCACTTGCTTTGTTTTGCAGCTGTACTGTAGGCAGGCGGAAGCGCTTATACAACTGCTGCTCCTATTGCAAAGGGAGAAGAGTGTTGATATTTACAACTTAAAAGCAGGGCCTCATTACCCAGATGACAACATTTGTGGCTGAGCAATCATTTTCATCTGCTCATAACAATTTGCTCCCTTTAGAAGCAAGTGAAACCTGCACAACAGGTTAGTATGTGTTTTCCTTTTTAGAGGACAAGTCTAATCCCATGTCAAACTAAACAATACTGTTGATTGGAAAGTGCTGAGTATCTGATACTACTAATGGAAACATAAATTTCAGGAATAGTCTAACATCTTTCTCTTTCCATGACTGAGCAGTGTTTAAGAAGAGTCAGGTTAGACTAAGCTTGGAAAGAAAGAAGTAGATCAAAACCTTCAAATACTCAAAAAAGTCACATTCAAAGCAAAAATACCTCACTCCAGGGAGTTCCAGAGAGTTGCAATGGTCAAACACGATTAGTTTACAAGCAAGCTGGTATGTACAGCAACAGACATTTACCTTGCCTAAGACAAAAATCTTTTGCTTCTGGCTGCCAGGGGACCAAAAGTTTATGCATTTTTGAAGCAGTCTTAGATGGGTTTCCTAGTCTGGATTCCCCAGACACTGGGACCAAAACCTTTGACAGAAGGAGTCTGTGGAGCTGTGGAGTCTCCATCCGTGGAGATATTCAAAACCCAACTGGATGCAGTCCTGAGCAACCTGCTCTAGCTGACCCTGCTTGAGCATGAGGGTTGGACTAGATGGTCTCGAGAGGTCCCTTCCCACCTCAACGATTCTGCGATTCTCTGAAAGATAACAGCTTCTTTCTGTTCCTCTGTCCAACAGCTCAGGACAGAGGGGCAGATCTGTTTTCAAAACCAAAAACATTGCTTAATAAGGAAGAGAGTATTTAGATTCAGCTACTGATAATTGTGATAAGTTAGAAACAGGATGGATGCTCCGTCCTGGAAAAGGGAGCAGGCATCACTAATAGTATCTTGAGCAATGCTTTACCTATGCCATTTCAGAGCAGACCAGTAGCAATGTATTCAATTATGTCAATGTTTTACCTGGACACATGCACATAGCCACTCATTGTAAGACAAAAAAAGCCTTGAGTTTTTACTATATAACCGTAGTGTCAACAGCATAGTCCCATCTGGGGCCCACATACAGCTGTGCCTGCCTCACTGCAGCAGCTATCCCAAAGGGGTTAGCTGCTCCCAAACAAGGAAAGCATCAGCTAGGACTTCAGTCCAGCTACTGTCATACCCAGAGGCGACCGAGGAAACAATTGCATCATTTTTCTCCTCTGACCATAAAGACTTCACTTCCTGACCTCACTCTCATCTGAACAGCTTATCATCCCAAAACAGTTTATCTGGCCAGCCACATATTACAGGTAAGCAGAGACTTACACAGCTGCATAGAGGCCTCCAACAGCTGAGTGGATGAATCCTCTCACAATTGTGTGCAAAATGAAGGAAAGAATCTGGAAAGAGAAGCAGAAAAAAGGTCACACCCTAGATACCACATAGCTGTGCCAGACCCCAAAGCACAACCATTCCCAAAAGCTGTTCTCCTTTCTAATACAAACATGGGCTTGAGGAACGCAGAACCAAAACCTGAAAGATCAGCAGAAAGGGAGATATTTGTACTCATCTCTCAAAGCACGGCTTTTCCTTACTTTGCAAAGGCCAACATGCAGTGCCCTTTGAGGTTAAGCACACACAAGACCCATCTCATTTGTAGAAGGCGTTGCTGCAAGGACATGTCCCCAGCGAATTGTGGCCAGGGTCACAATGCTTTTTTTTTTCCTTTTGAGTTTGTGGCCAGTTTAGTTTATTTTCCACAAGTTATTGCAGACAATATGCAAGTATGAACAAACTGTATCTGTTTGCCTTCATCATCAAGGCATGTTTAAGTATAGTAAACTCTTCTGTCAAAAACAGGTGGTGCCACAAAATAAATATTTTAACAGGTTTATAATCCCACAGGTACCATTGGGCATAGGATTTGACGCAGAAATAGCCTGCTGTATATATCAGTGTCATGCTTCTTACAGCAAATTTTCTGACCATGAGCAGCTTAAATACAGCCCAGGCTAAATGGACAGACACTGCGGAGAGGATCTCAGTACTGAAGTATTTGTTGTTGGAGCTCAGCTGCAGAAACTTCTAAGTTTGAATAATTTGTGGCTCAACTGTGACATTTTTAGCTACAGTTGCTTCTTTAGGTTTCTCAAGAGATATAAACTGCATGGTATTACTTGTTTCAGCTCTAAGACTGGGATTCCCAAAGCAGTACAGGCGTCTCCCAGCACTGCCAGAAAGCCCTCCTGCCACTAACTGGTTCTGCTGGTTCACAGGACCTCCTGCACTGTCCTGCCTGTCCTTTTGCAGCGACCCACACTGCCACCCCCCCTCCAGCACACCCACCCATCTGGCCTATTCACCTGCAACGGTAGATTAGGAATAAGGCAGGTGATTCCAAATCCAACCAGCAGGACATTTGTGAATGCAAAGGCATTGGTGGCATTGGTGATTTTCTGGATCTGACGATCACGTTTTTTCTTTTTCTTGTCACTTCTGGAAGGATACCAAAACCTATGTTACAAAAAGCACGTTCAGCAGCTACTGGAACTCACAGCAAGATTCCCCATATATCACATCAACCTTAGCTCAACCAGTTTGGCTAGAGGTCTGCCTAAGGAGCTGGTGGGATTTCCATCAGTGGAAGCTGAGGAACATCTGGGCCATTATTTCAGTGCTGCTATTCTTACTATTAGGCTAGAAGGGAAGCCTGAGCCTCCCCTGCTACAATTTAAATTTGCTCTTCTTGACTGATCTTAGTGGACACGGAAGATAGTTTGGTCCTTTCCTCTGCAATTATCAAGTCTTCCTTCAGGGTTTCTTTTCTAGACTGAAGAACCAATATTCTTTTCAGTCTTTCACCACAAAACAATTAGGCAGAGCAGAGGGGGCCTGCTACGTGGCTGTATGTCCCGCGTGGCGCACACTACGCACTGCTCAGCGTTGCTCTCCTCATTCTCTTCTGAGCCATCATCGCATTCTTTCAGTCGCCAGTCCATGATGTACCCGATCACAGGTGCTGTCAGCAAGCACAGCAGTTGCAATACCCCAAAAATGGAAGTGTAGAGAGCCACTGCAGGGGAAAAAAAAAAATTAAAAAGTTGTCAGTCCAAGTAGTACCATAGCAACACTAGGGGGAAAAAAAAAAAAAGACAGAAAAGAAACTGTTCCTCCACATTGATCGCTCTCTCATTAAGAGCCCAGATGCCACATACGGGCTAACAGGCAGGGCTGAAGGAGCTGGGACACCAAAGCCCCACTTCATCGAGCCTCCCAGAAGCAGGACATTAGAGTGGACATGCTGCACGCACTTGCTTCAAACATTCTGATCCTGCACTAGTTCTCCCTGAGCAGCATCAGCCCAACAGCAAGTACGGCTCCAGGAATGGGACCCAGCAACTGCGTATTGCCAGTGAGGCTTCTTCTGGCTCGGACCAACACAGAAAAGTTCTTACAAGCAATATATCCTGCACAGCCAACCCTGCCTTAGTCATCTCCTCTCCTGCCCTGCTGGGAGCTGCAGCTACATCATCTCCAGCTGGGAAGCTCCAGCAAGGACAAGCCAGGCTGAGAAGGTGAGGACTAACCCATTTTGCGCAGAGCAGACAAGTCTGGAGGCAGCGGGAGGGGAGATTAGCAGCAAAAAAAGCCACAGCATCTGAGAGTAATCATTAAAAACTCAAACTGATGAAAATTCCCCATGTGTTAAAGATGGGAGAAGTGTCAGCATGGCTTGCTAAGGGAAAGATGATGCCAGCAGACTTAGAAGAAATTGTCCCCTCTTGTTACTGAACAGTTCCCCCGCTCTGCAATGCTTTTTCCACTTCCTCTCTGCAGCCCACGTGATGGATTTGTAGGCATCACCCAGAAGGGCTGGTGAGTCATGGTGTACCACAGCCCTGAAATAAGGATGTAATTCTGAAACTGCCCATCTCAGCACAGAGTGCTTACAAGTTACAGCGCTGTAAGCAAAAACAACCAGAAAGAAATTTAGTTTGTCCCTCCCAACGCATTTCGAGGTCTAGCCAAAGCAGTACAGCCAGGACTTATACCTAAGTCAACTTGGAAATGGAAAGAAGCTCCCAACGAGCCTTTTTCTCCTATAGAGTTGTAGCAAACCCCAGCAGGGCTGCCTTGCTGCGCCCAGGGATGGCACTTGATGATACTTTTCCTGGCTCCAGTTGCTGGCAAGGGAACTAAGAGGAACTTCCAACTCCAACCTCACATTCATGCCCCCATTTCCTCCGCAAAGGCGAGCCCTGAAGTGGCCCCACATCCCATCTCATTATAGCAACTCCTGTAGCTCAGAGAGACAGGTGGCATCACCCTCGACAAACACTCCTGGAGTTGATTTGCTGTTGTCTGGTTATTTTTTAATAGAGGGTAAGAAGCAAGTCATGCTGTCATGTTTTGCCTCTTCATGCTATTCTGAACACTTAATCTTGTGCTCTAAACAGCAAGAGCAGTAGCCAACTTGAACCAGGGAATGACATTTATGCGGTCAGCAAGAGAAGGAGAGACAGTAGCTGCTACAAAACAGGGCCTCAATTTAGCATCTTAAAAACCAGAAGAATAGAGAACAATACCTAGAAAGTACCAGCAGAAGTAGATATGGCAGCAATAGAAGTGTGGCTAGAGCAAACAGGGTGCACACGTGGGCACAGCCCTTTACATCCACTGTTCTACATGTCTTTCCCTCCGAACTATCCTAAGCAAGCACTTCATGCAGCTGAGTTTTCCAGCCCACCCCAATTCTACCCAAGGTCTCCAAGTATAACCAGATTTGAAAGCAAGGTGATCACTTATGAAAGATGCAGCCAAATTTCAAGTTTTAGACACGACTCTACTCTCTCCTGCCTTCCTACAACACAATTATACACTCATTTATGGAGCTACCGAACCCCTCAGCTTCTCTCCCATATTTTGGGGGTTTTCAGAAGATAAGTAGCTGCAGGCTGACTGCTTTTTCCACCTCTAGGTTTCATGACAGGTTTAAGTCACCACAATCTGCACAGGAAGGAGGACTTTCAAGGACACAGTGCCTCACTGTAACTTGAAGACCTTACTCCCTGTCTGAATTACTTTCCCCACATCCTTCTCTCCTGTTCGACTCCTGGGAATATTTAAGTTTTCTTTGACCGTAACACTTGCAGGATTGACTTCGACTCTCTTCTTCCCTTGCTGAGTGCTCCTGAGAGCAGTTGCAGGTGGAGGGAGCTCTCTATGAACAAATAACGTTCGAATAAATAACTACAGGAAGAACGAGGAATCCAAGGGAGCCGCGTCCCATCCTCTCCTGATCCACACAGATTACATTTCTAGAGAGCCGCACACGTCTTGGAATGGCTCTTGCAGCCTGACACTGCTGCGACTAGACAATACCACTGTTTTGCTGATGCCATGGAAACACCAAGACAGCAGACTGCACTGCGAGCCCAGGCTACATTGAGGCAAAGGCGGGGGGAAAATGGGAAGAAATCTGAAAGGTGGCACAGAAAAAAAAACCCACAATACACCCAGGGTGCACAATCCCCTTTTTTAAACATGGAGCTTGCTCTAAACAGAATTGGCAGTAGATATAGTTAATATTCATTCTAAAATAACAAGGAGGGGAGGGAAGGAAAAAAGTGAAAGAGAAATAACTAGAGCAAGCCATGCTAAAGAGAAAGAAAAAAAAAAATCAGCGTGCAAGTTACAAGGTAAGCAGAAAACTAAGCTGTGTTGGGAAAGGTATGCAGCGTGAAGTTTGTCCTGTTTACTGTTTAATGTCTAAATTGGCTCCTGAGCCAGGAGATAAAGAGCTGAATACTGCAGGCTGTCAAAGGCTCAAGAAACAAAGCAATTCAGGGAATGCCAGGGCACTTGGAGTTTCCTGAGTTTCCTTCCCTCCCCCAGAGCTCACTCCTGTTTTCAGAGGAGTGCCTCTTGATTTATCAGCTCCATCCAATCCAGATTTAACAAGTTCAAACTGGATCTTACTACAAAGGACAAAAAAAAAAAAAAAAAAANAAAAAAAAAAAAAAAAAAGCCCAAGTCTTGTTTTGCAATCCTGGGTATTTTCAAAAAAACAGTAAACTAATGTACGCTTTCCTGCTTGCTCCATGTACTGAATCAGAGCTATAAATACAGCCGAGTCCAGCGCAGCGAGCACCCCTGAGCCTCCCCGGCACACACCATGCTGCACAAAACAGCTATGACTTCACTGCTCCCACCCGCGGGTGCTGGGCTGAGACACCTAACCCAACCATTAGTCATGACAGTCAGCTGCTCTGTACTTTGCGCTCGCTTGGGATAAGCAAAGCAAACACCTGACGAAATAGGTTTTCCAATTAAAAAAAAAAATAAAAATTTATCATGGTCCATCCTGAGAGGCTACTTTCAACAACCCATCTGGGGAAATAACACGGAATAGTATTTAACAGAGACACTGGGCTAAAATTAGCGTGACATTCAAGTGTCTACCTCGCTGCCCCTCTATCCTGGGCTAGTTCCAGCCCTCTGCTAGACCCTACCAGCAGCTGTCAGGCACGCTCTGACACCACTAATTGCCATACAGGGTATATCTGCTGAGTAATCAGGCTCGCTGGCCTCTTGCAAGGACCAAGTCTGGGTCAGGTCCCGGTTCCAAGGAAAGAGATAAAAGTCTTCAGGTTACCCTACCTTGATCTTCATCTCCAGACAGAAACTCAAGGATGGTATTCATGGCCCCCATGTAGAAGATGAGCCGCAGCTGAGTGACACACATGGTGATAAGGCTGAGCAACAAGATAGGACTGAAGATACTCTTTATGAAGGAGGGAGAAGCTGTAGAAGGAATAATAGAGTCTGTGAAGAAGGCAACATACCTTTGTAAACATGTACAATTACAAAAGAGGCTTTGGCCTCCGGGTTAGCAGGTCTTCTCCCAGCTCGTCATTCCAACACTGCGTGCCAGTGGCAGTTCCAAGGAGTTCACAGTTAGCAACTACCTGGTCCCTTACAAACTTCCATAATGCACAGCTACGGATGCTTGGAGTTTGGCTATCAATAACCGGGACAAGGGAGCAGGAAGGACAACTTGCCTAATTCTACGAATTAGAGCAAAAGGAAACTTCAAACTATTTGCTTTCCACATATCCCTGAGTAAAGAAGGGTTGGTCACGATGGCAGCAGCCTACTGAAGAGACAGCAGTGACCAACTGCACTGTCCTTCTGCAGCCATTCCAGTTACCCAGGCTGTTGTCCCCACCACTGGCAACAACATATGGTGTATTTAGGCAAGTATACAAGGACAGGATTCCTTATATAACTGAACTTGTATTTAAATAATGGTGGTTGGCACACGGCCCTGGCAACACATGGATCACGTATCGCTATCTCATAAACAGGTCTGGAGCAGGGCAGAGATGCCGATGGCCTTGTGCCAGCACAAGCATTCCTGGGGCACACACGGAACCACACCTGAGTTGTCAGGCTGGCACTTCACTTCTAGGTCCACTGTAGATAGACAGAGCTTGTTGTTCTCTTGCAAGGCTGTCGGCTCCTTGGGGCCCTTCATGGAGCTCCCCACACTGAGACGGCGTCCCACGGTCGTTACTTGCTTGTAAAACTGCTTCCCAGTGATTTTGTGGTCAAATCCCAGCCAGCTGAACTTTATTTTCACCCTGTTGGGCAGTAAAGAGCATGAGAGCTGTAACACAGGGTGGAGAATCACAGGCAGCAAAGTTGCAGGAGTCAGAAAGGCTATGTGTGGATTTAAGGCACTAGTTTCCATCTACAAACCCACAAATGGTTTGGATCCAGAGCACAGAGAAATACTTCCCCTGGGCCAATTTGGCGCAGGTCAATATAGAAATACTTATGACTACTGACAGATCATTTTCCTTCATAATTCATACATTTTGGAAAGTTCAACTTTCCACAGATATTCATCAGTCAAGACATAACGGTTCAACCTAAGAAGGAATGGCAGCAATAAACAACACGCAAGGGAGTTCCCTGTCCACTCCTCTAAATTAGCCTTGCCAGCACTTTCTAGAGGATTAAGAATGGGATTAGCCCTCAAGGCCAGTTTAGAGGACACTTACGAGTAGTCCATGTCTTCTGGTCCTGGGAAAGGCTCCAGTGGCCAATTGAAGAAACAGTTGAGGAAAACGAGTCCTGCACAGCTTGCCCAGACAAGCAGAATAAGGATGAAGGAGACCCCGAAGTCATATATAACCTGCAAATCACAAGGGAATATGGGTTTGGCTATAAAAGTAGAAAGATATTTCAATATTCTTTGAATGAGGACTGAAAGGAAGCTGTGGGAAATAGAAACATGCTGCATTTAAAATGGGTTTAACTCAAGTGGTAACAAAGAACAGTTCTGTGACATGCAGGCTTGGAAAGAGATGTATATTCACATCTTTAAACAGCAGCTATAGCAACCACAGGACCTCCAGCTGGAATAGCATGCAGTGGTATTGCAGATGACTGCCATCACACGTTTTCATCTAGGACCTTCTCCTGGGAAAGCCAGAATAAACTTCCCTGCACACTTGAGACCGCCTTACCTTTACTATAGTCCCCTTATGCCAACTCTGCAATGAAACATCTCTGGTTCAGAACCACTAGCAATCTACCAAGGCAGCCCAAGCGACCATCTCTTCTGTGCTGTTTGCTGGCTCTGAACTATGTTCAAAGTCAACCATTGGTGACAATCACACAGATTAAACACAGGCATGTATTAAAAATATATATACACACACTCAAAGCTTCAGTTTTTCACTTTTCCTTAGCCCCTTTACAATTTACCATCTATTAGCAAACAGCCTGTTCCATTTGCAGTATTTGTTGCATTCTTGAGGCGGTCACTTGGGAAGTCTTTTAACAGACAGGAACTGAATCTTGCAAATGCACATCTCTAAACAAGCGCTTTGACAAACAGTCCCTCTTTCTTGCCACACTATTGCTAAATGGTGCAAAACCCCAGCACAACACCACCGGTCATGAGTCACAATCCCATGGCCTCACCTTGATTCCTGGAAAAGTCACAGCAGAGGAAGCATAGGAGCCAATCATCAGAGCAATGAACGTGGAACGAAGGTCACCAAACATGTTGGGCAGCTGTGGGAAGAAAAATTGGTTGAAACAGCCTGCTGCCAAGAAAAGGGAAGAAGAGGGAAGAATGTTTTCTTAAGAAGACATAAAGCATAATGGCAGATTTACATCTGCCATTTAGGATTAAAACTTCTGGATACCAGAACCTGAAGCAGCCAGTTTTACTCAAGAATGATTTAGCTCTCCAGGATATTGCTCTGCAGATTGCATTGTTGTCTCCAGCATCAGGGAACGTCTACAATCCAAGATTTATGCGCTTAATGGCACTGCTTCTTTCCAGACTGGCAGCATACTTTGCATTGGTTATCTTTAGCACAGCGAGTGTTTGCTCCAGCCCTTGTGCTTCCTCTAAGAGTTCCTTACCCCAAGCCTGTAGCCACCACCTCTTTTCATCTCCAAAAAAAATACGCGCCCGAGATCTCCACGTATCACCCTTGGTCTTGAGTTGTTAGACACAGGCTGCGATAGGTGCACACACTGTCTTTAACACACCCTGCAACACCTTGAACTGCCAGGTTTGTTTATGTACCTTGGGTCAGCACCCAAATCTTTGCAGTAGATCAGAAAATTCCTGTTATAACAAGAAGGAAGAGAGACAAACACCAACCATGTTGCTGTTCGTATTTCCATTTCTAGGTAGGTCCCTGGCTCCTTCTGTGAAAGCAGACTCTCCCTACGAGAGGGGCTAAAGCTGGTCATTTCTGCATCAGCTGGATGGTTCAAATGCCCAAGCCCACTAGCTTGGGGCCAGGTGCAGGAAGGCAAACACAAAGACTAGATTTCTAAGGCTTTATTGCTTAGTGCAGCCACGAAGCTGCTGAACTCCCCAGGAAGAAGCGGGCAACAGCACCTCGCCTTGCGATTCCCGCCACCCACCCACCCCCATCTGCTACCTGGGCGCCTCTCGGGTGTGATGGCATTGCTGAGGGCAGACCAGGCTGGTTCTGCAAGGATCCGTGGGGAAAGCAAAGCTCCCAGCCCGAGCAGCTAGAAGCAGGTCACAGCAGCCACTTCTGCCACCTCAACAGCAGAAGCTCTCCCAGGCTGGCTCTCCAGCCCCTGCTGCCATTCAGGACCCAAAGCCAAGTGGAACAGGCAGGAAGAGCTGCGACACCTTCCCACCCTCCTGGGAATGAAGGAACTCCCTGTTTTTCTAAACCACCAGAAGTGAACAAGTTTCCATCGCTGTCTAATGATGGCCTGCAAACTGCAAATGACAGGGAGAAGCAGAAGCTCTGAAGCTGTAGGCTACAGAGAGCTCAGCTGATACCTGGTCAACAGGCAGAGATTCTGCTGCAGGCACGTTTCCCCTCCCACCTCCTTTTTCGGGTCACCTGCTCCCCAAATTCACTTGGGCATCGCTACCACATCAGCTTCAGAAGGCCTCGGGGCAGGACGCTGGGTGCCTTCTAGGCCTGAAAGCACAGCCAAGCATTTTATCTGTTTAAAGATGCTGCTGAACAAAACGATTCAGAGAACGTTAGACCAAGTCTGAGCAAGCAAACGCTGTCATCACATTCCCCTTCCACTGCTGAAAAACAAATCCATCTTTCCCAGGAGTAGCATATAAGGCAAGCAAATCTGGCTTGTGTCACGGCAGGAGCAGCGTGTTTACAACACAAGTATTCCTGTGCAGGAACACTCTAGGATCCATCTGGCTGTTTATCATCCCTCTGTCTCACTGCAGAGCTTCCGATGCAGTGCAGTCTCCAGGTCCTCGGATAACCCCAGCCAGGGAACAGCAGCAGCGATGTGCCGAGCCTGATGCTGCTGGTGAACCCGGAGCAGACGCAGGCGGCGGAGGCAGAGAACGCCGCACTCCTCTGCGGCGAGGATCCCCACACCCATCCCCAGGTCCCTGCATGTGGGAGAGCTGCCAACAGGCTGCTTTCAGGAGCTGCAGGCAGGAAACGGCAAAAGGATCCAAAGGTCTGTTACCAGGCTCAAAAAAATCTCCCCTTGGAGAGCAGTGGCCTAAATACACACCCCAGAAAACAGCATCCACAGAACACAATATCTGCAGGTTGCAAAAAGGCTAGTCACTGCCACCAGGCAAGGCATTCATTTAATCTCCAATATCCCGAACCGAAAATAATCTCCAGAAATTACAATAAACAGCTGCTCCTGCTGGGGAGCTCAGAGCAGGGCAAGAGCTCCACAAACACAGCTGCTTCTTGGCTTGAGCTGGTTTTTTCCCCCCCAGAGATCACAAAAAGCCTTTTTCATACAGCAGACAGGCAATTCCCAGGTGGGTCCTCCTGTTCTGCGGGCTACTGGAGACAGAGAGCCGGCCCGAAAGCAAGCAGTCACGTCTGGGAAAATCCAAGTCTGCTTCTGCCTCAATGGGGACAAAAGTCCCAGAAAGGCTAGTGATTTCCTAAAATCCCATTTGGCACCAAACAAGCAGCCAGATTAAAAAAAAACAGACAGACATAGGAGATTTAAGGTCTTATCCAGCTCAGTCAAAGGAGAAACTGCAAATGCTGAGCACCTGGGAGGAAAAGAAATCTGAGAGTACCTGGAGGGGCAGAGGGGAGGCAATGGGAAAAGTAGTCCAGACCCAGCCAGAAAACCTCGCAGGCTGTGAGTGCCAGCCCTGGCAGTGCCTGTGCAGGTCTCGTCTAAAGACCAGCTACTAAAATAACACACAGTATTTCCTGAGCCATTTTTCATGCTGTCTTTCTAGAAGCAAGCATTGGAAAAAATGAACCAGAGAGAAAAAACAAAAAAAAACTCAAAAAAAAAAAAAACAAGCCGCAGAGCAAGTGGGCTCTTTGTTTTTCTGCCACCAAAAAGATCTGATCTTCATTCTGATCTTATCCCTTGCAGGCCAGAATGGGCTCTTCCACCAACTCCTGCCCATTCTGGTTATGACAGCCGCAATTCCGCAAGACCTACAATGACAAACTCTTACGCCTCCTGTTCAAAGGTCAATAATACTCAATGTATTATTAACTTTATGCCCCATCTGAAAGATACTAACTTAATTTTGCCATACCATAACCGTTTTTTCCTGGAGTCCTTTATTACAGGTATGAAGTCATAGGGAGTCTTAAACCAATAAAGTAATTTTCTCTTGCAGGTTATTTTCTCATCTGCCTTTTAGTGAGCTTAAGACTTTCAATTATTTATAATTTTTTCAGCTTTTTCCTGGAGACAATCCATATACGAAAGATACCACAGTACTAGTACCAAATGCAGTTCCCCTCCTCTTGCAAGCACTGTTTGAAAGAACTGGGGAAAAAGTCAAGGGATTGAGAACTGGGCTATGGGATAATGGTATTTTTTGTTAAAGCGAAATTTTGTTTTCCCTATCAGGGGTATATTTGGAAGTTAGACACTAAAAAAAAATACACTCTCCAGGAAAGCCTCAAACTGCTTGCTTTGTCCAAAGCATATGGAAATTCCTGTCCTCATTCTCCAACAAACAAAAGATCACAGAGCCCTAAGTTTTCCTAGTATTTCTGAGCAGAGAAGATTCCCTACACGGAGGTGCCCTCCCCCCACTCCAATTAAAGGGCGCTGTTTGTAGCAGAAAATAAGAGCAAAGCAGCTGTAATTCTTTGAAAGGAAAACAGGACAGAAAACAATCTATAAAAGGCTCTTTGTGGTAATTTATCACACATGTTTATTTCTTTGCATGAAATAGCTTCGGAGCAGAACCAGCGCCAGATTCCTGTGTTGCTGTCAGAGCCACCAACACAGATCTGTTTCCATTTCCAGTCTTCACTTATATTGGCTAAGACCAAGTCACGAGGCAGAAATCTCCCCTCTGCGTTTTAACAACAGGCACAGCCTGACCTTGTTCCCAGAACTGGGAACAGCACCGCTGGCTCGCTCCCCCTCCTCCCCAAGCCACAACGCAAGGCACCCCGGAACGGCAGCTTGCTTCGCCTCTGCAGCTGGCTGTGCGCTTTCATGACACCCTGAGGGCTTGTTACTGAAAAAAAGGCTTTAAACCCAAGAGGCAAAGCTTTGTGGAGTACTGTCCCAGAGGCTGTAATCCTCAGAGATCCCGTTTATCCCTTCCACAGGCACCCAGGATCCCCATCGCCTGCCCTCCCATCAGATCACACCGTGCCCACGCACGCAGGTGTCCCGGCAGGTTTCGACACCTGATGAAGCACCCCAAGCCACGGCACTTGGGAAGCATCCCAACCCACCCCATGGGCTGCGGGGGCTCCCTTCACGGCCACCCCGCTATGAAGCGGCGACCGTAACCCACCTCGGGTGGCAGAGGACCAGCTCACGCACCGGTGGGTTTGACCCATTTCCCGGAGCACTTCAGGTCACTTGGAGCTGGCAGGAGAAGGAAGTCACCTAGCTTTGACTTGTGCGCACACGTGCGCGCTCGGCAGTCAGTGCCTGTGTCAGCCAGAACAAGCTTACTTGGCACCAGAAGTTAATTAGCGCTCACCGCCTCTGTGTAATGAACACCCTTAAAGAGGTCCTCACGTCTCCCCTTTCAGCGCTTGCTTCAGCCTCTGCTGGGCACAATGCAGAGCACAGCATGTGCAAGCCACGTCGCCCAGAGCCTGCGAGCCACGCACCTTCCATCCCCACGTCCTTCCCTTGCCATCTCTTGATCCAAGAGATCACCGTTCCACCCCAGAAGACGGCTCTTGACCCACCAGCTGGGAACACCCCAGCTTGCAGGCAGAACCACACGGGGACAAACCAGTGAGTTGCCAACGAGCAAAATATATCTGCTCTTAACAGCTACCACCACAGTGACGCTGCGATGCAGGTGAAGAAGTGCTTCCCTCCCACTTCAGGCTATTTTTAAGCTCACGCACATGCCTCAGGTACCAAAATGCCTCTGCGCAGCTCTGAAGGGAGACACAAGCAGCTTCATCTGAATTGGGATTTGGGAAGTCAGGCCTGAAGCCACCTCAGCTCTTTACAGAACACACGGCTGTCTGGAGGGGACAGGCTCCACCTGAGGGCTCCCTGTGAGAACTCACAGCATTGCTACTCCCTTCAGGCCTCCTCAAGGCTTGGATCTCTTCTTGGAAGATTTGACCTTTTTCCTGCTGCTGTGCTTCCTTAGGGCTGCAGAACTGGCTCGCTAATGAGGGCGCTAATAAGTGGCTTTGCTTACTTCTGGTGCTAAAAACCACAGTACAGCACAGCCAATATACTTCTGCCCTATCCTCGCCCTTCCTCCTATTATCACCAGTGGCTCTAAAACAATCTGTGACCCCATAATAACCACCCAGAGAGACAATAACCAATGCTGGCAGCAGCAGGGTGGGAATCCTCTCCTCTCCCCCAGCAGTACCGACGTACTCCTCTCTTCCTTGCTTTTATTTGAAGCGTGGCAGGATGACATTTGCCCCATAGCTCTTTGGGACAACGGCCAAGGCTTCCAGTGAAGAATATTACATACGAAGGCAAGCCTGACATCTGCACAGAGTTTTGAAAGCTTTGAATATATGAAAGCAATAGCGGCAGCAACATCGCAGTGCACACAGTGATCTGTAAACCCAGCTTCTGCCAAATTTCGGTCTCAGGAGTTCAGCCAGTGTCTAAGCCTTGTTCAGCCAGTGTCTAAGCCTTATTCAATTACAGGTAACCTTAACAGAAAGTTTTACTTCAACAGCAAGTTCAAGGTAATGCAGTCCAAATCTGAAAGTTTTCAGCCACAGCTTGAGAAACAGCAGTGCCTCCCAGACAGTTTTCTGGGAGACTTTCCACGCAGCCCTGCTTCAGCCACACTGACAAGGATCAGGGTAACGAGGCAGAAAAAAAAGCAGCTACTTGGAGGATGATACTGCTTCTGTCTCCAGGCCAAAAGAACCCCAAAATGTAGAGATCCAGCTGACAGTTGTTGACCAGTGCTTGCAATACAATCAATGGGCTAAACAGATCTAACCGTGCTATGCAAGAGGAGCTGGGTGCATTCAACAACGCAGCGTTTCTAAGTGAACCTGGAAGGGACTCTCAACCTTCCAAGAGCAAAAAAAAAAAGCTTTTGTGCTCAAGAACAACCATTTCCCTGGACTGAGATGCAAACTGCGCTTGCAGAAAGCTGGTCATACCCAGCTGCAAGGGTTTGGGCCCTGCTGATTCTTCCTGCAGTATGTCAACGCTAAATCCAGAGCAAACACACATCCCGCCTGTGCCAGGTAGCTGAGCACTGCATGTACAGGCATATGACAATTTGAGTCCTAGACAAAAAGACATCATTTCCCCCACACACCTTCACCTGAGATGCAAGGGGCAAGTTAAAAAAAAAAAAAAAGGCAGAAAAAAGCCTTAGAATAACCACCTGGTACTCAGCCTTTCAGGCAAGAGTGACTGACCCTTTGTACCAAACAAAAACCACGTGCTATTCAAGCCACAGGAGAAAGATCCACTTTGTTTTTTCCCTGCTAACCCAGCTCACAGCCATAGTAAGGAATAAAATAGAGTCAGGTAATAACTCTTCACTTACCGTAAGCGATGTGAAGGTCATGCACATCCCACCAAAGCCGTTCAGAGCCAGCGCAATGAATATCAGCACAGACAGGGCTGCAACAATAAAGAGACATACTTCACTTTTACTGGAAAGGAGACAGAGCCCTGAGGGCTTCGGTCACCACACTAAAAAGCCTCAGTGGATCAAAACCCTCAGTGGATCAACACCCTCAGGACATGCCGTGCTGTTGCCCACCCAGCACCCATCTCCCCAGCCACAGAGACGGGGAGAGCCAAAGCTCTCCTCCAAGACAGAGTTCAGGATAGGATCTCTCTCTCCAGGATGGAAGGGTTTCTTCTCTGTAATGAACAGGCTTGCCAACGCAGCTTGTGTGAAGAGGTCTTAAAAAGGAAGATTCACTAGAAAGAACTAGATTCAAAAGTGTCATCTCACTATCTAGTCTTGAGAACCAAGCTCCATCTATCCCTGGTGAGAAAGCTGATTACACATCGTGTGTTATTACCTACTTCCCAACACCAAAAAAAGCCATGAACTTGTTTGGAATTACTCCTTTACAGGACCTGGCCCTGCCCAAACACAAAGCTGAAAGACCTGGCTATCTCAGACATCTGGCCCTTGCTACGCTCCCCACTTCGGGCTGCGAAACACCAGCCCTCCCCAGAGCCACTGAGCTCCCACAGGCCAGCAGATGCTTGGCTTGTGTCCTTGGCGAAACCCCAGTACAGCACCGGAAGCGTGACAGTCAGAGTACACAGTGCTGTGCACACCTATCTGCTTCCCCCAAAAAAACCCAAGCCACAGCCCCAAAGCCCCCCTCAGCTCAGCAGAGAAACACCTACTTACAGTCTGGGTTACTGGCACCATACGCGATCAACACGCAGGACACAGCAAAGCAGGTACTGAAAGAGAACCAAAACCATGAGCTTCTTGCAGACAGCCTTACAGGAAGTAAATGTGCTTCTACCTCCTCAGCACCTCATTAAGCAAGTGTAGTATCATTTCTGCAAGAGGGAGGGAAGCTGGCAATTTGGAAGGAAAAATCCAGGGAAATACCCAAGTATTCCAGACAAACCTTGCACAACGGCTGAGACAGCAACCTTTCCTCCCAGTACTGACACAGCTCTTGCTGGGCCCAAATTCCCTACTGGTTTTCTATCACGGAGCTTTGCCAGCCCTCACCTTGAGGTGACCAAAGACACCAGCAGCCTTCGTCCCAAGCCCCTGCTGTGGTCACAGCTCGCACAGCCTTTACCTGCTCCTCTCCAGAAGGGTCTGAGTCAGAGACCTGCCCTGTTTTTTTCCTCCCCCCACAGGCCAGTTTGGTTTCTGGTATGGTTCAGTGCATTAAAAATCAGCAGTGCTGGGGTCCACTGTGCCCAACAAGTCACCAATGCCTACATGCCACGATGGAAGCAGCTAACGAGCTTGCTATTTGAGGCAGAAAGCAACACACACCGCATGGCAGAGAAGGGACCTAGAAAAGGCAGGCAGGACGTGTTTATCACCAAGTTAACTCCCCAGCTTGCAAACGATGATGTAACATCTTGGTTTTGTGCCTCTCAGGACATAGCTCCCAGCTCAAGGAAAAAGCTACCCTCCATGACTCACAAGTGACTCCGCTCTTCCTTCAGGCTCCATCTGGCCAGGGAACACCAAGCAACGCCGGAGAGCTGAAGTGTGGACATGGAGTTCCAGGCCCTTCCCTTATGGAGCAATTTGCTACGCTGGCCAAAAATCATCCCAGAGCCGCCCCAGTGCCCTGTGCACGGCCAGCAGCTCCCAGTAGATCCCAGCCCCATCCCTCATAGAGTTCCCGAGGCTGCAGGGACCCTGCAACAGGCACAGCACCCAAACAACACCCATCTGCCCCAAACAACGCGTGAATTCACCCCTCAGCCCACCCGACGAGCCCAGGACACCAACCTGCCAAGCAGCCGCAGCTTGCGAGGGCCGTACTTGTCCATGACAATCCCCAGGGGCAGCGTGATGGCACTGAGCAGGAAGGACCCGATGGTGAAGGCCAAGTTCAGCATCTCATCCTGGGCGTTGCAGGAGGGCCACTTGTGCTCTGAAGCTGTGTCGTTCTCGTGCACAGGGCTGCTGGTGACGTTTTCTACATGGGATGACAGAGGACCATCATTGCAGCGTGTTAGGATGAGGCTTGCTGTGTCGCAGGAAGGAGGGAAGAGAAAAGCCCCACACACGGGGTGCCACAACTCTCCGGTCATACGCCCTCCCCACTCCATTTTTTATTATAATCAGTGAGAAATGGAGAAGGTAAAGAAGAGCACCAGAAGGACAAGGGAAACCTGATGAGCTCAGCTGGGAGCAGGAAAAGGATGCCCAGGCACCCGGGGAACAAGTATTCCCAGCAGCAGCAGGGTAACAACCTAAGGGCAGAGATTCATTAATTTATGAAAACAACTATCTACAGCAAGGCCTTGGCAATTACAGGGGACTAAACCCAGGAGAACCCAAAGAGATTAATACAAAAATAAGGTCCTCCTATCTACAACTGGCATGTTCTCACAGATCTTTTCCTGAACTAAACTGGGAGCGACAACTACAGCCAAATCAGTTATTCCAGGTTCAGACGCTGGGCTGACAAAGCCTGGCACACAGCACCAGCCTGCTCAAACGAAAAGCTTCCTCTCCTCACTGCGGGCATCGGGATGAGGAATGGCTTTGCGGTAGTCACTCTGCTTCCCGACTGCCCTGGCTCAGAAAAATCCTTCCTGGATTTAACGACCCTGTTCGCAGGAGGGCTGGCAACTCACCTGCCTTCTCCGTTTGTTAAAGGATCGATGCATTTTTAACTTCTGCCCCATAATTAGCATTGTCTATTCTTTCCAAGTGGGTTTAGGCCATACAGATCAATTTTATCTCCAGCTTTCTGCTCTTGCCCTTACATGAGGAACTCCTCATGCAAACTCCCACGCTGAACAGAGCCCACGTTGTGTAACAGAGACAGGACAGTTTATAAAAAAAAAAAAAAAAAAAAAAAAAAAAAGGAAAGGAAAGAAGTAGTTCACTTTTCTTTACAGCAGCAGTTTCCCTGCCTCATCGTCAACTCTGCTTCTGTTACAAACCTATCCCAAAGTGGCTTACAACTCCTCAGGCGAGCACGTGTGCGTTTAGACTTTCATTAACCCGGAGCTCTAGTGCACTCCACCTCTCCTGCTCCCAGCGCTTATCTGACTTACAAGTAACCTTTGCTGGTATGACAAAGCACTTGCTTTCTTACTGCTGCTGCAAGCCAGTGACATAAAACGCTCACTCTCATCCATATTTAATAATTGATCTGACAAAGTTCAATATTAAAAGAGGAATAGAGAGGGGAGTCACCTACATAACCATCCGCATGAAACAAGACTAGAGATTCCCAGCAAGTCCTGGTTAGCTAATTAGCAGGAATCCCTCACGTACAAGTGATTTCACATTCACTGCTCGGTGCAACTTGTGGAGGAGATGCCCTTGGCTGCTCTCACCCTCCCTACGTCTCTGGAGATCACACAGCCCCATCTTGCAACTCCTTCCCTTCTACCCAAGCCTCAGCACCATTACAGTCACTGGTTTCACCCTGGTTCTCCTAGCTGGGTAAAACAACCCTCCCAGCTTTGTGTCCACTGCAAACAAATCACGCTCCACCTTCCAGACATCAGGTATTAGCAGGAATTCAGACGCTGATATCTGAAGCTTACAAGCTGCCTGCAAAACCTTCCTCTGCCCCTCCCAGCACCCCAGGGAAGGCTCATGGCATTTCTCTCCGTTTACATTGCTCTCACCAACACCTTTACTACGGCGCCTCAAACTGCCTGCAGATAGTGACGACTGTTTGTTCCTCTGCTTTGCCACGTGCTCCTGATCGATAACGTAATCTGTCCCTTCTCTTGCCCTGCTAGTCATGGATAGCCAGAGTAAGCAACAGAGATATCCCCAAAACGCCACGTGTCCCATCAGCATCCCTTCTGCAGGAAAGGCAGCACTCCAGCCCAAGACTCCCAAGTCACATCCTTAGATATCAGTCCTGGACAGACTTGGGAGGCTCCCTGCAGTTTTCCCTCTCCATCTCAATCTTTTTCATCAATCTTTCCCTCACACTCTCTTCTTGGTGTGGCCCAGGATCTTAAACACTGACTTCTGACAGCATCTCCATGAGGCGGGCAGAGGCACACAGCTTCACCCACAGCATCAAGGCTTTTTGGGCTCTCCACAGAGATAAATTCATAGGAAACAGATGTGGGTGAGAGGTTAAACTCGGGAAAACAAGGGGGAGGAGGGGGGAAGAGTGACAAAGTAGTAGTGGTTTCCCTGTGTCAGCACTCTACAGAGACAGCTCAGCTGTGGAGTGGAAGAAGGGTGGAGGGACATGGATGCAGTGACTTTATAACTTTCGGCTGCATGCGTGAAAGATAAGGAGCCTGTCAACCCTCCCCAAGAAGAGATCTCAAAACATTCAGCATTTATTTAAACTGGAGTAGGTGAATTGCTGTTAATGCATTGACATGTACAGTTGCAACGTGACCCCAAGGAGGTCCGGCAGCACACGCCTGCGAGCGGACCCTCCGATGGCACGAACGATGAGCAGCAACACTGGGAGGCTAAGGGGACACAGCTCAGAAAAGGCAAGGAAACTTGGCCCTCTCTGAAGACTTGCTGCAGCCAGGAAGGCTGGGAACAGGGCACCAAACTTTAGTCCCTGCTTGTACCAACCACCTTGTTTACAGCTGCTCATTGCCAGCTCCAAGGAGGGGCCAGGCAACAGCGCTGTGTGGAAATACAAATTGTTTGTGAAAATAGAAGCAGCCCCTGAGCAACAAGAGAAGATCCACTGAGGCGTAATGGAAATGACTCAAGCAGCCCTTGGCACCCTGACATCCTCTGATCCTTTTCCAGCCACCTCCATATATAGGGCAGTTTGGAGGGGGCTGCAGGTGTGCGCGCCGTGCTTGGGGTCCAGCCAGGAGCCATCTCATTGGGGAGCAGAGATTCACGTGCCAGCAGGTCACCAGCATATGGTGGCCACTTGAGAGCAAGCGCCAGCGTATGCCACGCAGCTACGAGGAGATCAACGGGCAGAGAACCTGCCTGACTGCTCACCTACCCGATGCACCTAGTTACAGCAAACAGCAGTTTCCCCTCAATCACAGCTCAGATCCTGTTCCAGACCAGCACACGCCGCAATGGCTGGGGAAAGTCTCCTACGTGCCTGGTTCCATCTGCAACAGTGCTTTGGGGAAGGGCTGTCCCTGCGCCAACAGCGATGCCCTCCCCAAATTCTCCTGCCAAGTCCACCTGCATGCGAGCACGCCAGGTCTGTCACACAAGAGTGCCAGCCAGGTAAGGCAGCAGCACAGGCTCAGGCCACGTATGCTCACCCCTGTCCCTCTGTCAAGCTAGAAGAAGCTGCAGGTCTTTATCAGCAATTACAAGAACATAGTGCCTATTTTTACAGCACTCCCCCTACAAGCAGCAGGATTTCTACTGCCCAATTAGTAGTTCAAGTTACTATTTAAAGAATGACAGCTTAGGTGAGAGGAAGGCTGCCTCAGTAATCATTTATGTCAAGCTCATTGCTGGGATTTGTTCAGGCTGTTACTGCAACATTTAAAGTCATCCTTTCTCCCAAATTAAGTGCTGTAGGTTTCATGAGAGGGTCAATCATTAACTACTCTTTGCTGACCTCTTCAAATCCCAGGCATACACCACGTTGCCAGAGGAACAAGTCTGGCTTTTTCAAGAGTGACTGCCATCTCACACAGCAGAGAGGAGGTTTCCTTTCATCTTGTTTCATGGATCAGACTGAGCCAAGCAGGCAAGACACCTCCAGCCGCCCCGGCAATAGCTCTGTAGGTCACAGCCTGCACAGCTTCACCTTCCTTTTTCCTTTTTTTTTTCCCCCCCCCTCTTAAAAAAAAAAAAAAGAGGGGGGAAATAATTTAAAAACAAAATAAGAGCCAAAGAGTCTGGGAGCATTGGTTTAAAAAAAAAAATCACAGTGAAAGACATGTGCAAACAACTGATCTGCAGTCTGCCCACATAAGAACATGTTTTCTCTTTTCAGGATGGTGTCATACTTCTGGGAACTGGGAGGAGATGTTCTTGCTTTCCACCACTGCAAATGCAATTTATTCAGGTTCCCCTCTCTGCCTGTCCAGGACAGAGCACAGGGGGGGTGTCCTGGACTTGCACTTCCAGGACACCCCCCTTTTCCCCCCCAACTCTGGGCACCCAGCTGAAAGCCTCATCTAACTGGGGCACGGTCTCCAGTTAAACTCCCAATTTCTCCCCAGCGGCGGTTTCATTTTGCAGCAATTCTCACCCAGGGCCGCCACCTTCCCATGCAGCTCTCCGATACCACCGACAGCTGCTAATCAACACAGCATGTTTCCTGTAGAAACTGAACATTTACCACGTTTACTCTTTTCCTGTTTACAGGGTCATGTGTGCAGCCTTTCCACAAGCCGTTGTCAAATCTCACCAGCTTAGAAGGGACCTTCAGACTGCAAGTTCCCCACCACAGACCCCAAATAAATAAGAGCAAAGAGCTGTAAAGCAGCACCTTCCTCCTATGCCCGTGATGAGAGACATTAACCTGCCATAAGTGAATTAGCTTATCATGCCTTCAGTTTTCTGCAGCTCTGTCTTAGAAGGTGGCCCTCTGTCCAGCTGGCTCCTTGTCCCTGCTCTTTGTGAAGAGACTATCAAGTTCACGATTTCTTTTTTTTTTTTTTAAAAACGTGTTTCAGAGACCCAAGCCTTGAGCTCCCCAATCCCAGTAACATCACAGCAAGGCAAGTCCCTGAACAGATCAAGTTCCCCAACAGCTGATAAGGCCCAAATCACGATAAAGGCTGCGGAATCAGCACTTGCACCAAATAAAAGATGCTGCTTCAGTTGGTTAAAGGCCAAGTAGTAGTGTAGTAAAATTAAAATGGGAACAAAGTGCCACGACCAGACTCCTTGTCAGCAAATTTCAAGCATACCTCTCAGGATGTGGCCAAACCTGCCGCCCAGAACGGGTACAACCCCCCACTCAGACCCTGTTGCACAACGGCTTTAAAAATATTTGTTATTTTTATGTGGATTTTTTTTTCCTAGGTGTCCACCTCCACCCTCGTGCAACCAAGTTAAGAGTCCAGCAGACCCCACACATTCGCACGGTGGCGGAGTAAGATCCAATGCCAGAAGCCAAGGGCAGGCAGGGAAAGGGGCAGGGGATTCAATGGGAAGACAAGGAGCCCTTCATGAATTGTCATCACTTTCTAGGCAGCTGCTGCTACCTTCAGAGAAGAGCCTGCAGAAGGGACAAGGTCTAGTTTTCTCTTTTGTTGAAGGCATCACAAAGTGCAAGAGCTTTTGCTGACAAACCAAAAGCCCTGCCAAGAACCTTTGGCTCATTAGGAAAAGTCTTTTTTCATTTTTTTTTGCAATACTTCCATGCACACAGCAGCATTAGGAACAAGTGCCCAAAGGCTACTGGTTATAATTTGTTTGCCCCAACCTTCCAGCCAAAACCCACTCCGGCTGCAGGATGCAATAGGTTATGTTGGGAAAGGCAACCGCTGGGCCACCCTAATCCCAGCAAAGGTCAGGCTCGGCTTGGCGTTGGTCATTCAGTGACCGCTGCAGGACAGCTGCAAGGAGTCTGCTGTCCCCACACTGTGAGCTAGGACTCTTCCCTTCCCAAATTGCCAAGATTGTCCCAGTAAGGACCAAGACAGACAAAGGAAAGTGAGTAAGTATGGATGGAAACCAGCATAACTGGTCCCCAATGCTCATCACAAGCCATCACCTCGATGGCCAGATATTTGAGGACAATGAGAACATTTGACTGCATAAATTTCTTTTCAGGGATTAAGTTGTCCCGCCTCAGGGCACAGGTTGGTCAGTGGGAAGAAGAAATTGCCCCCAGGACAGCAATTTCACCACAGTGCAAACATTTGCATCTTCCCTGTGGTCTGTGGCATGGGCACTCCCACCGGGAAAGCCAGACAGACCGCAGATCGGCAAACACGGGGGAGAAGCCAAGGCAAATCTTGCTGATTTGGTGCAAAGGCAGATGAATTGAAAGCAATCAGAGCAAAGAGTAAGAGGTGGGCCCCAAGTGAAGCAGGGCTCTTGTCAGCAGGGCACATCTCAGGAAACAGATAGGAAAATAGCTGCCTTTGGAGACAGTCAGCATTTGCTTATCAACTCTCCTGTGTTTTATCTCAGTGGCAGAAGGCCTCCACCTGATAGGTTTAATGAGATCTCTTACTCAGGGCTGTGACGAAGTCACCATGGCTTGGTGAGAACACAGCAGCCTTGAACAGAAGTCCTAAATGGTCTCCAGCTGCTGAGGACACTCCCTCACACAGCCTGGAGTGCTACTGGAGACCTGAGTGACACAGACACACCTGGAAGCATCGCACTATGAGCGGAGCAGAGGGTGAAGGTTAAGCAGCTGAGCTACAGCTTGTAGAAGACTCAAACACATGCACGTTTGCCAGGTGCACCAACCCAAGGTCTACAAGACCAAGGCAACAGCTCACAGGCATGCAAAGCAGAAAAAGAGACCATAATGAGCAGCTGACAAATGAGGAAAAAACCCAGAGTATCATCACAACTATTCATCATCACTTTTCACTTGGACTTTGTTTCCCCACATTTCCAGTTTCCCCCACTGTTCTCAGCCACTACCCACCGAGAGCACTGGGTCCATGCTCTTTTTTCCATCTCTTTTTTTCCCCTCTACTGCTTTCTGCTCTATCTCCATGCTCACCAGCCCTGAATGGGCTGAGCCACCTTCTCAGCTCATCCACCATCATCTACCTCTGGACAGAGCCCAAACACACAGCCACTCTTCACTCTGCTATTGCCTTCCCTGAGCACTTGCTAACCTTTTATTACTAAAGCAGCTTTCCAAATCCATGCCACACCTTTACCCTCAGGTTCCTTTTAACCCCGCCGTCCACCCTACCACACTGTGGGATTCCCCAGACCACAATCCTCTCCGTGCCCAGGCTGAGGATATATGTCCACCTACATGTTGTTTTTCCCAGGGTCATCCTTCCCACACCACAAGATTGCCTCCTTCCCTGCAAGGCTGTGTCTGCAACACGGAAAACCGCTTCCTCTGGCTGGGCCAGAAGGTGAATCTCAAGCCCTCGTGGACACACAGCCTGGTTTGAGCACATCCTAGGTGCTTGAAGAGGGAGAGGAACAAAACATCCGTAGCATTTACTTCTGCAACTTCTCAACAGCAGCGCTGGACTTCCCCAATCTCATTTTCACCCATGCTCTTTTCTTTCCTGCCACTAACAAAACGGTGCCTGTAGTTTCCCCTACACACTCAGGTCATCCTTCCCACAAATCATCATCCTCCAGAAAGCATGAGGCCTTCCCTTGCAGAGACCAGCCAGGCCACCACGCAGAGGAAGAACTCATGGCCAAGTGGAAAAGGCTGTCCAGAAAAGCTTTACCTAATCTTTAAGGCTTCTTTTCCAACCACTCTGGAAATCAACAGCAGCTACAGACACACAAAACCGTCACAAGGATGCCGTCCGTTTTGGGAAGGAGCGCGCATCCCTTCCTTCTATCCCAGGACTGACCCCAGAGCTCAGCCCCACTCCAGCCAGTTCCAGGCCACCCCAGCCCAGCAGCGACTTATTCACACAAGCCTCCAGAGCATCCTTACCCAACTCATAGCACAGGTAGGAATAAAACCCTTCTGATTTCAGCATGATGAGGAGGGAGCCCCAGCCCAGCAGGACAGCAGAGAAGAGCAGGTTCTCAATGATGGCTGTGGATGCCATCCACCAGCGCCGGCGATGGGCGGTAGCAAGCGTGGGTGCCATGGCTGCGTGGGAAGGTGGCCTCGTTCCACGTCTGAACCTGCAGGGACCAGAACAACATCCAGTCAGGCCACAGACACAGCACATGCCACTCAAAGAGTGAAAAAAACCAAAAGAAGTAGGGTTCAAGAAGAGATCCCTCTACCGGAACGCAAGCAGACCTGCCAGCTGAAGGCAAGGCACTCAAGTGTAAAACTCGTTTTCGCAGGTACCAGCTTGTCAAATTACCTGGAGGGACAGTGGAGCACAGGTGCCCTTGGAGCAGCCCCTCCGGTGCGCGCACCACGCGACCGAGGAGCGTTCAAGGACTCCGTTCCACTTCCCGAGCAACAGGTATGAAAAGGCAGCAAACACCAACCGCCCGGAGCCCACCCCCCTATCACCCGCACGGGGCAGGCGGCCCAGGCGTACGGCACCGAGGAAACACGTGCCAGCGTAAGGGGGACTTCAGCCAGTGCCCCAAACTCCCGGCTGTTTGCAGACAGAGGCTGGGACCCCAGAGGCAGCCCCACAGCCCTAACGCGATCTTTGGTGATCCACCAGGTCTGCTCTGCCCCACACAGGAGCGCAGCTCTGCTCTGGAAGGCGAGTGCAGGTCCTATATATGCCATAGGTCCTATATATGCCATTTATACCGCAGACGGCTCATCAAGGAGCACTTTTTGATGACTGCCGGAGCACCCAGCGGGGAGACAAGGCAGGCTGCATCCTGCCCCATCCCAGCTGTGCCCAACAGCCCGATGCGGTAGTGGGACAACCCATGGCACACGCACGCTGGCATCCCCAGGCTGCCCCACTGATGCTGTGGGGCACTAACTGTCTCCAAGCTCCACCTGTCCCAGTCCCTGGGGCCCACAAGAGCTGGCGGCAGATTTGGGAGCAGAGCAAGCAGCAGATTTGGGGGCAGAGCGGGCTGGCCAGGGGGCTGCTCCGGGGAGCCCTGAGGTGCGCCGCTCCGGGGCCAACCCCAGGTCATAAGGCAGGTGGCCATTTTAGACAAGCTGAGCCTTTTCCCAGCCCGGAGCACACCCCAGTCAGGCGCTCTGGGGAAAACGAGCTGGCACACCATGGCCCGAGACAATTTTTTGGGGCTTTCCACAGGGCAGAGGCCCCAGCCCTGGGATGCTCTGGGGGGGTGCCAGGGCCACCAGGAAGGCGGTGCAGAGACCCCAGCCCCAGGAAGGCAGCCTGCAGCCGTGCCCCCCACCCACCCCACATCTCCTCCATTCCCTCATCCCTCCACCCACACGCCCCCTTCCCGCTCCCACACGCCGCTCCTCAGCGCAGAGACCCCCCCTGCGGCGGGAGGCTCAGCCTGCACCCCCCCACCAGTCACCCCCCGCTCCCCCCACCAATCCGCCCCCAGCTCT
>VZSF01009417.1:10641-24004 GCA_013398295.1 Chionis minor | reverse complement strand
GCTGCCTTTGGGGACGGCACCGGGGATGTCACCGTACCTGAGCTGCGTGGCCGGACCCTGGCCACCTCCTCACCACCTCCCTGTCCTTGCTGGGGGCGTAGAGGGTCTCGGAGCAGCTCTTGCCGAGCGGGCGAGTGTGTCCGGGGGGGTGCCCACGCGACCCCATGGCGGTGGCACCACGCGGTGCTGGCATCACCCGTGCCAGGTCATCCAGGGAGTGCGAGGGGCGCATGGGCTCGGCGGGGCGGGGGGTCAGCCCTGAGGGGACCCGAAAAGAGCTGAGAACTGGCGGCGAGTCCCTCCGGGGCACCGAGTCCCTTCTGGGCACTGAGTCCCTCCGGGGCACTGAGGCTCTCTGGGGCACTGAGTCCCTCCGGGGCACGGAGCATCCTCCGGCTGGCTCCTCCAGCTGGGCAGCACCGATGAACTGGTACTCGTAGGCTGGCAGCTGCTGGGGGATGAGGGTGGCCGGATCCGTCCCGGCGTGCCCCTGCAGGGGGGGGTCGAGCGGGGCTGGGGAGGCGATGGGGGGCAGCTCCTTCACGTACTGGGCAGGGATGTAGAAGGGCCGGGCGTCCCCGCTCCTCTTGACGTGCCACCAGTGGTGGTTGGTTCGTTTCAGCAGGACGTAGCGCTCGTTGGGCTTGATGGAGACCAAGGTGCCGTCCTTGGCTCGGTACTCGAAGCCGTACTCCACCAGCACCAACGCCTCCTCCGCCGGCACCGCCGCCTCCATGGCTGCCCCGCTGCCTCCGCCTGCGGGAGACGGAGCGGGAAGGGGGTGATGGCAGCTCCAAACCCCTCCCAGGAGGCGCAGGGATCCCGGGGGAACCGAGCTCGGGGGTCCCCGTTGAGCCCCAGGCCTTTGTGGACATTCCCCAAACCACCGAAATGCACCTAAACCAGCCCCAAGGGTCACCACCGCTGTCCCCAAGCCCCCAAAGCCCCCGATCCCCGAGTCCCCGAGCCCCCCAAAGCCACCGGTGCCCCCAAATCTCACCTCCAGCCGGCGTCGGGGTGCAGGTGGGGGCGGTGGGGCGCGCGGCAGGTTCCGATCGTGCCCGCGCCGGGCTGGTCTCGACTTGCCCCGGTTTCCTGCCCGCGCCTCGCCGAAAGACGGGGCTGGGCTCCACACTGGCGCTGGGTGCCCGGCCCCCTGGCCGGAGGAGAGGGGCGGTGGAGACCCGGCCCGTTTCCTCCCCTCGGGGTGGGAGGGAAGGGACGATGGCGGAGGGGACCCCGCTGCCGCCCCGCCGGCCGAGGAAACGGCTCCTCGGGAGGTTCCTGCCACAGGAAGGGCCCTGCCCCGTGGCTCAGCCGGGATCTGCACCGCTGCCGGATCCGGCACGGCCTCCCCAGGGAGGGGGATGGGACCCCCACATAGCGAGGGGGGGCATCCCGTGGGAGCTGCTTTGGCTTTTGGCCCCCCCCCCCCCCTCCCTGGGAGTCCCAGTGGGGTCCTTGTGCTGGTGGGTGCACCCCAAAACTCTGCTGGCACCGGGAACGGGATAGCAGGGAAAAGAACAGCTGAAGATGGCGACAACAATGGGGAGCAGATGGGAAGGAAAATGGGACAGGAAAAATGGGGCAGGGTCCCCAAACCGCCCTGCGAAACCCCAGAGGACAGGCAGGGGGGATGGAGGACACGCAGTGTCCCTGTCCCCAAGCCCCCTCCCACGGACTCGCACAGCGCCCGGGATTCAGTGCCCGCCGCAGAGAATTAAACCTCGAACACGGTTTCGCTCATTGTTAAATAAACTTTAATTATTTTTGCATGGAGAGGGGTGAATGGAAAATAAAATTTCTTTGGAGCACTAAAAGCAGCAGGCCGGGGGGAGCAGCCCGGCTCTTCTCTCCCTTCTCTTCCCGGAGGCCACGGTGACGGATGGGCTCTCCGAGTGGGAGATGCTCGGCCGCCCCGGTGCCTGCGGGTCCCCCTGGGGCATGCAGGTCCCTAAAGGCACAAGTGTCACTTTGCCCCCTCCCCGCGTGGCTGCTGTCACCTCCCCAGAGCAGGCCAGCTTGTGCAAAACCCCCACGTAAAAAAATACCTTTTTTTTTTTTTCAGTATCCAACATCCTAAAAAACTAGAGCTTTAATCACTGTCAGTTATCCACACCCTTGATTGGAAATCCTGATTTACACCCTGGAAAGCCACTGGGTTTCCACTGGGAGGGGACGTACCAGTTTGGCACCAGGAGGGCAAGTGGGAGCGTCACCCAGTAACCTGGGGTTAGTGGGAGGAGTGGGGGGAACGCACCTCTCCAGCCCCCATTGCTCAGCCCGGGGTGGGCAGAGGGTCCCTCCGTGGGGCAGAAGCACCCGGGCCTCATTGCCCAGCACCACCATCTCCCTGTTCCCGGGGCAGAGCCGGGTGCGGGATCGGCTCCCGGGCAGGGGGGTCTCTTCTCTGCACCGGCTGCTTCCCCCCGGCACTGGTGCAGCTGGAGGAGAAGCCAAGGGCAGTGTCCCGGTCGCTCCCCAGATGCTAAAGGCTCGGCTCCACGCTGGCCTCCACCTCCAGCCTGCGCTGGTACCTCTGCCGGCGCTCGCAGCGCGGGCACGACTTGGCACGGGCTTGGCAATCCCGGTGGAAGACGGTTTTGCATTCACTGCACCTAGGAGAGAAACCGGAAAATAGAACACACCACCCCCTTGGGAAGACGCTGCGCCGTCTCCGTGTCCTCCAAGCAAAGAGCCCTGACCTCAGCGAGAACCAGCTGCTGCTCAAGACAAACCTTTTTAGTGGGAGCAGCAGCGACTCGAGCAAAAGATCCACCTCCGGCGAGCTCGGAGCAACAGCAGCAGCTCGCCCGGAAGGAGCGTTGCGGGCAGCTGCCAGCGCGCGCTGCCGGTTTATTTTATTGTTTTTTTTTGCAGATGAAAGAGGGTGATGTCGAGCGAAGTTTGCACCTCGCTGGGGGAGCGGCGGCAGCGCAAGAGGGAGGTTTCAAGGCTCGAGGAGCCACCGAACCCTGCCGCAGCGCAGCGGGGAAGCAAGAGCCCGGCTGCGGATGCGTCGCCAGGATGCAGCTCAGTCCCAGAGCGCGGATCCTCAGCTTGGGGCGCAGCCAGGAGACCCCCAACCCCGCCGGTGGGAGCCACGCGTGGCAGAGACGCTGTTTGGGGAGGTGGGAGCCGGGATGGTGTTGCCTTAGAGCCGGGGAGGTCTCACCAGCACCCGCCCCGGACCTCCCTGCTCTGGCTCAGTGCCGCGGCAGGAATGTAAACAGGCAGAACCGATACCTCGCGCGGGGCCGGCGGGGAGGAGACACCCAGCTCCGCGCGGGGTGTTCACCACCCATCTTGAGGCAGCAGAAGAAAAAGTCCTCAGCACCGCGAAGGCTGAGCTCGCTTTTTACCCCCCCCAGCCGCGATCCCCCAGCTCACCCGCTGCGGGCCAGCGAGATGGTTTTTTCAAACGCCCTTGAGCGCAAACACGATGGATCCATGTGTGGATACCACTGAACGCCTTAATTTCCCACGGGATGAGCGGAGAGGGGAGCGGAGGAACACCCAGCAGCGCGCCAGGCAAAGGACCGTGAAATCCCGCAGCCTGGGTCAAATCCTGCTCCTGCCGGGCGGCTGCAAAGCCCGACTCGCTCAGGATACGGATAGATGGGACTGGAGCGGGAAGGGGGAGCGGGGGGCGCTGCCTGGCGTTGTGCATTTTTCCAGCGGTATCTCTTTTAACGCAACATCTCTGGATTAGCAGCAGCGGCTCCTCCCTGAGCGTGGGGGGGTTTGCAAAACTCTGTGTGTGTGTGTGTGTTTTTATCCTGCACGTTTCTGAGCAAGCAGCAGCCGAAAAGCGGCATCTCCTGCCTCCACCTGCCCAAGGAAAAGCTGCAGGAAGCGGCGGCCGCTGCTGTGAAACAAAGCAGCCCCGGCTGGGTTCATTGTTAGGAGGCGTTTCAGACACATCCTGCGGCGAGTGACCCTGGCAGCCGGCTGTCCCGCGAGGTGGGCAGAGGGGCAGGAAGCTGGGTTGAGCCTGGCAAGGATATCGGTCGAGCTGCCTTCCTGCTGCACAACCTCCCCCGCCAGGAAAAATCGTAAAAAAAAAATCAAAAAAAAAAAAAGGAGGTGAAGAAACTTCAGAGCCCGGCTTTACAGAACATGAGACCTCTGTCCGGCTGCCAGCCGAGCTCAGCACTGCGTGCCTGCTCTTTCCAAAGCCCGTCTGCTCTTTTTTGAGGGAAAAATCGGTCCCCTGTGGATGTTGTCCTGGATAACAAGCACGGTGCTGTCCCTGCAGCAAGGAGGGAGAGTGAGCAACTCTGCTCAGCTGCCCTGAAAATACTCGCCACCACGTAACACATGGGGTACCCAAGGATCCCGGTCTTGTTGGCATTTTCTGCGGTTTCTGGGTGTTGCTGCTGGCTTTTAGGGACTACCAGGCAAAGCAAGACCGTGCAGACCATCGGCCTCTTGATGCCGGGATTATACTCATTACCAAAGAAGCATCGAGACGTGGATCTCTCTCCACCTACAACGGATGGACCAGGGACCTGGGCTGGGAGGGTTTGCTATTGATTTCTACAGAAAACCCTGACAGGGGGAGACAAAACAGAATCACTTGGGTTGGAAGAGACCTTCAGGATCATCGAGTCCAACCATAAACCTATGCCAAACCCACCCCTAACCCATGGCCCTCAGCACCACGTCTGCCCGGCTTTTAAATACCTCCAGGGATGGCGATTCCACCCCCTCCCTGGGCAGCCTGTTCCAATGCTTGAGAACCCTTTGGGTAAAGATGTTTTTCCTAATCTCCAACCTAACCCTCCCCTGCCACAACTTGAGGCCATTTCCTCTTGTCCTGTCGCTTGTTCCTTGGGAGAAGAGACTGACCCCACCTGGCTAGAACCTCCTTTCAGGGAGTTGTAGAGAGTGAGAAGGTCTCCCCTCCACCTTCTCTTCTCCAGGCTGAACAATCCCAACTCCCTCAGCCGCTCCTCATCAGACTTGTTCTCCAGACCCCTCACCAGCTCCGTTGCCCTTCTCTGGACACGCTCCAGCACCTCAATGTCTCTCCGATACTGCAGTGCCCAAAACTGGACACAGCACTCGAGCTGCGGCCTCACCAGTGCTGAGTCCAGGGGCACCATCACTGCCCTGCTCCTGCTGGACACACCGTTCTTGATACAGGCCAAGATGCCATTGGCCTTCTTGGCCACCTGGGCACACGTTGGCTCATGTTCAGCCGACTGGCCACCAGGACCCCCAGATGCTTTTCTGCCAGGCAGTTTCCAGCCGCTCCTCCCCAAGCCTGTAGAGCTGCCTGGGGTTGTTGTGACCCAAGTGCAGGACCCGGCACTTGGCCTTGTTAAACCTCATCCCATTGGCCTCAGCCCATCGCTCCAGCCCCCTTCTAACGCACCCACATGATTCCAGCTGACCCCGCTGCAGGCAAGGACTGTGCTAGCAAAGGACGCCGTCTCATCTCCGCAGGCAGGAGAAAAACCCAAAGGAAAACCAGTGTCCATCCTGTCCTGCTGGGAATGTCCCCTGCCTCTCCCCTGCATGTCCCGCACGGGGCTGCCCACCACCTGTCTCCAAATCCGTGTCCCTGTGTCCTCCTTAGTTGTAGAGGGGCGTATCTGCTGCTTTTCCTTCCCTCCTGCAACCCCCCGGAAGGGGCCGGACTGAATTGGGATGGGAGTTGTGCTGGCCAGGTGAGGGAGGCAGGAGCACACTGTGCCTTCCTCCTCCTCCTCCTCTTTCCTCCGGCCCCTCTGCTGCCCTGGGACCCTGCCAGAGCCCCCCCGCCCCCCTGCGCCGGGGTGCTCTGCACGTTCAATCTGCAAAGCCACCTCCTTCGGTGACATCTCGGCTCAGCGAGGACGGTCCTCACCCGCCCCAGGCAGCCCGGTTTCGGTTGGAAACCCCTTGGAGCTGACGGGTCCCATGAGGACACAGTACTGCCAGGACGCACAGCCAGCTCGGAGCCATTTCCAGGCCACCTCGGGGCTGTCTAGAAAGCGGAGAGCCCCAGAGAGGGACCCAGGGGACGGCCCAACCTCCTGGGAAAAGCAGGGCCATAATTCTGGGAGGCCTCACAGCAGCAGGACGCGAGGGAGGCGTCGCTCACCTGATGGTAGTGTCGAACTCGAAGGGAAAAATGATGTCGTTGCTGTTGCAGATCTGGCAGATGAAGCCACGCTGGGTGCACAGGTCGCAGTTGTAGACGTGGTGGGAAGCAAACTGGAGCAGAGACTGCAGGAAGGTCTCAAAGACGCCGTCGGCTATCTGCGGGGCAGAGAGGCGTCAGGCAGGCGCAGAGGCCAGCTCTGCAGCGCGCCAAACTCCACGTTAGACCCACGCTCTGTGCTGCTACATGAAGACAAGGCTCTCCTCCAAAAACAACCCGCACCCCACGTGCCTGGGTCGCAATGAGACTCCAGAGCAGCACCCACTGCCTGCTCCTGGTTTTGGAGTGGACGTGAAATCCAACCACCTCCAACGTTATTTGCAACAGAGACAAGTTTGCACGGAGACGCGCTAGCAGCAACGCTGGCTTAAACAGAGGTGGAACAATTGATCTTGCTTCATCTCCATAGTTCTTGAAGGGTACAGGCTCACGCCAATTATTTTGGAAAACTAAAATAAAGGCAATTATTTGCCTTTAAGCTGATGGGCGAGCTTGCAGAGTGCACGTGATGGACAGGAGCAAGGCAAAAGGAAAACAAAGCTGTTTGAAACCTGTGACGAAGTGCCACATGAGAGAAACAGGGATGTTTTCACCAGCTTTCGACCAGGCAAACCTCTCACCTGCCTCAGATCAGCGACGCTGTATTTGTGGGGACACTCCAAGAGGTAGTGCCTGTGATCAAGCCTGCAAAGAAGCACAGAGAGGAAGGTGGTAGATGATTTCCACCACAGTTTTGGAGCAAGAAGGAGCCCGGATGATGCGGATTCTTGAAGAAAAACACTGTAAACTTGATTTTTGTGCATTGTGCCACACATCCCAAATCCTGCCAGTGGAAATCGTGTGAGAACATTTCAAAGCTGGGGGGGGGAAAGAAAATAAATTTCATCTATTTTCCCAGGTGTTTCCTGTCCAGCCAGAAGCTCCTCGGTCAGGAAGGTGTTTCCTGAGTCACATCTCAACCAGCCAACAGCTGGATAACTCCTTACAGCAGATGACGTGGAGCTGAAAACCAGCCCATCCCGTGGCAGCATCGCTCCCCGCTCGGACGGCGAGCGATGATGAGGAGAACCAGGAGACCATCGGGGTGCAAAGAGGGGGAACACAGGGGTAACGTCACCCAGAGAGGGACCTCACCGCTTGCTCAGCTCCTTCAGGGCCCCGCTGCGGCACATGATGAGATAGTCCCCCAGCAGCTTCAGCTGTTCCCTGCTCCGGCGGATCCGTCCCATCCTCTCCACGTGGTCGTAGAGGCTTTCGTTGACCAGCTTCAGGTCGATCAGCGGCTGGTTACGGATCTGGGTGAGGAACTTCAAAGCCTGTCGGCAAACCTGGGGCAGAGAGAGAGGCAAGAGGTGGCCGTGCACCGAGGAGCAGCCCAGGAGGCTCGGAGAGACGTGCAGGGTGGACATCACCTCTGCTGATGGTGGAAACGTTCAGATGGACCTTCAGGAAGCGTAGGCAGATGCAGGAGCGTTTCCCTGATCCCCGCACTGACCGAGCCCAGACTTACCCCTCGTTTTGTCAGATCCCAGTTGTGAATGAGGCGTGAGGGAATCACCGTCTCCTCGTCCCGGTGGCAGCTGTCGCAGTAGTAGAGACCGGAGAAGGCGCAGAGTTTGGGTTTCGCGAAGGAGAAGCCGATCTGCCTGGAGCAGCCTGCAGGGAGCGGGGATAAGGCAATGAGAAGGGACTTGTGCTGCCCCAAGAGCCCGTTCCCACCACTGCCAGAACAAGGGGGAAAACCTTTTGGGAAGGGGGAACGGAGCAAGAAAGTTTTTGGAAGGGTTGGAAATCAGCTGAAGAACTTTCATGACGTTTGGTGAGAGGTCCCCAGCCCCCTCCCCGCAGATTTAAGACCACAATGGTCCAACAGGAGACTCTTCACTTTTTCCTCCATAAAAGTCTGGACTATCCCCGAACCTATTTATATCCAATTAAGTTGTTCAACTGTTCCAGGAAAAGCAAATTCTGGAAACATCCCAGTGCTTTAGTGAAGAACTTAAATCCCACCTGCCTGCCCCATCACCTCCTCCCGACACTTTGCCCCATTTTGCCTTCACTCAGCCCTTCTCTTTCCTGCTGCCGGGTACCAAAATCACGTCTGCAAGGGATCCTTGTCTGCAAGGGATCCTTGTCTGAAAGGGATGAGGTCGGGATGGATTAAGCCAAAAAAAGCCGTTATTCCAGAGGTGGGTAACACAGAAGGCACCCAGCTGAGGTCTCGGGGGAAATCTGCAGGGTTTTTACAGCCACTTGAAATGCCAGCACATCCCATTTAGAGTCGGGAAGGCAAGAAAATCCTTTGTGCTATTTTTAATGGGTTCAGTTCTCTAAAATAACCCATCCAGCATAAGCAAACCTCTGCCATCCTCAGCGGAGGCTTTACCACCCCATCCTTCAATGCTTTGGGGTAGCTGGAGAGCATTCCATAAAAAAAACCAATCATGAAGGCCAGGTGTTGCTCTTTGAATTAATAAAAAAAGCAGCTTTTATCACTCATTATGCCCTGACACATAAGGAAACCCCTCCTGCGCCAGGCTTGGGTGTCAGGCTGGGAGGGAGGTCGAAGTGGGGCAAGCAGTCTCTTATGAAAACCTTCACGTGAAAACTGGGAATTGGTCTTTTTGGCTTGCTGCTTCCATCTGTTGGTAGGTGGAAGACAAGGACAGAGCCCGGAGGGGAAGGGAGAGACCAAACAGAATGGAAAATATATATGGAAAAAAAAAAAAAAAAAGGAGAGAGATTAAAAGGGGAAAAAAAAACCTGCTGGAGGGTACAAGAAATATAATTGAAGCAGGAGAGAAATCTGAAGTTTAATTAACTTACCAAGGCAAAGAGCAAATTACACCTCCTGTGGAGGTCAGCCAGCGTTATCCTATTAGACCAGCATCGCCCCGCGTGCCGAGAGGCGTTAGGGGAAGGTTAAATGCATGTTTTGCAAAATCAGCTTGTCACACCCATCGCAACACTCGCGCCCGTGCTGCGCTACCGGAAAAACAGCATTTGCTCTTGACTGAACTTTCCCTGCAGGCTGGGGCCAGGAAACGCCTGGGAAGAGAGTCCTGGGCCTCTCGGTCCATCTAAGGGAGCCTTCAAGCCAAGACTCACCACTTTCTTAAACAGGATCTTAAAGAGGAGCCCAGTTGGACCTGTGCTGGGGCGGGATGGGGATTCAGCGTGGGGGGCCTCACCCTGTGCAGACAGACCACCAAAGGCATCACTGATTCGGGATGTGATGCCCCACCAAGGGCTTTGGATGGGGAAACCAGCAGCTGGCCTGCAATGGGTTGGCAGGACTCCCAGCAGCTCTTTAATTTGATGTCACCTCGTTAACCTGAATGAAGGCAACATCATCTCCCAGTACAGAGCTGGGTTTTTGCCACATATACCTGCACAGATGAAGCTCTGCGAGTCCAGGCCCTTCTCCATGGGGATGGCCACCAGGTATTGCAACAAGAAGCCATTCTCCTTCACGATGTTCTTCAGGACGACCTGGGAGTGTCCGTCCAAGCTGCCACCCAGCGTCAGCGCCTCCTCGGCGCTCTCCAGGTAGGACATGAGCACCCCTCGGACCAGCTCCCTCCACGAGGCCGCTTCTTCCGCGTTCTCAGCCTGCAGCTTCAGGACAGCTTTGGAAGTGATCACCTTGAAGAAGGCGGGTCCCCCAAGGCTCGTGTCTGGAAGGATGTCCTGGATGGTCTCTATACCGTAACTGTTGCTTAAAATTTTATCATTGTTTCTGACTTTAAAGCACTTTAAAGTTTCTAAAGACAGGGAAAAAATAAAAGGGACCCAAGTTTTGTCAATGTCCACATAGAGAACAGCCTCTTTGATGGCATCCAGCTCCGGCTCGTGAGCTGGAGTCCAGTCAAAGCTGTTCCCAGGCACGTCACTGTACTGCAGAAGAGCACCGGAGTCACTCTGGGCAGGCTGGCCTTCGCCACTGTCTTCTGGATACTCCAGCGTCTCCCACTCCTCCTCCTCCAGCTGAGGCCGGCACTTCTGCAGCGCCTCGCGGATCCTGTCCAACCAGTCCTCAGCCTCGTCTCGAGAAGGAGCTCGTAGGTAGAGTTTTTTTCCCAGGAACACCAGCTCGAAACGGCCGTCGGAGTGCGTCAGCGCCAGTGACTCGCACCGCAGCAGGGAATAGCTCTCCACGCAGATGCGGTCCTCGTGATCCAGGAAGAGCCGGAGCTCCAGAGGCGACAGCTCGCAGGAAAACTCCTTCCATATCCCCATGGCTCCTCTCCGCTCCAGGCTGCCAAGCTTTAGGAGCCCTCGGAACGGGTTGGAAAGACCTGGGGCGAAAGCAGATATCTCAGTTTAACTGAAAAAGGGGAAGCTGGTGGAGAAAGAAAAGCCAATGGGTGGCTCCCAGTGAGCAACCAGTGGCATCGCAGCTTTGAGAGCTGATCCTGATGGACAGTGGGATGGGGCAGGAGTTTACAAGACCCCCTTGCTCCATCTCCACGCATTTGGGATTTGCGGCTGTGAATGAGCGGGATGGTATAACGGAAACGTGTCCCGTAGGGTGGAGAGAGACACCCAGGAAACCTCCTCTCCTCCTAAAACGCTTCCCACCAGAGCCACGGGGGGCTCAGCAACGCCGAGGGCAGCTGCCCAACCACCTTCTGGAGCTTTTAGTGCTGCTACAAGCTCAGCAATAGCAAAGTTTTTGGGTGCTTCCCAAACAGCCCATCACCTGAGACGTCCCCCCAGCCTCTCAGCACTGCCCAGAGGAGACACAGGCTGAAAAAGCAGGAGAGGGGAGGGCGGGACGTACCCATCTGCCTGCGATGCACGACACTGAAGCCCTTTTGTTCCCGTTCAGGTGACATTTTGGGCTTCCCGCTCTCTGAGGACGGCACTGACAGCCTTTCCAAATCAAGAGCGCTAATGAGCCCTGGGGCCGGACCCTCGCCGGCCCCCTCTGGCCCAAAGCCGTTGCTGTTGGCCGTGCTTTCACTGCCGTCTCCCAGAGAAGGTCTGTAGAAATCATCTTCCGAGATCCAGCTCTTTCTTTTCTGTTTAAAAAAAAAAAAAAAAGAGTAAATGATCAAATTTATTGAACATCCTGTGCCCCTCAAACACCTATGCCCACGGTGACCCCTCCACGGGGGCTGCTCCCCTGCAGACTGAATCCCATGCAGCGATGCTGGCCATCCCCACACGGATGGCTCCCTGGCTCCCTCCGGGCAGGGAACGCTCCAGGGGATGTGTCAGAAGCTGGCAAATATTGGGATTATATACTGGGGGGATTATAAAGTCCAAAATTGATCAGCTCTCTCCCCCTAAAATCATCAAGGGGCTCAGAGGGAGAGCATAATCTCCCCCTAAAATCATCAAGGGGCTCAGAGGGAGAGCATAATCCCCGCAGTAACCCTACAGAAGATATTCATTTGGTCCCTGAAGTATTTCTGACAGGGGTGAGAAACCAGCCGTGCCACGGAAAAGTATGAGCTCACCTCGAGCAGCTCGAGTGGTTCCTCAAGCACCTGGAACCATCCTTGTTCCAGGAAGAACAGAGATGGGGAGAGGCACAGAGAAGGTGTCCAGGATGAAATAGAGACCTACGCTTACAGGCAGATGCTACAAAGAACAGTCAGGACCAGCGCAGGGAAAAAGGCAGGCAAAGGAAACCTTTGTCTCAGTATGCCAGGAGGGAATGAGGCCCACAAGCAGAAGAAAGCTCACTAAGCTGAAAGAAAACATGGCTCTTAACTCCTCAGGAGTTTTTCCAGCCACAATAATGGAGTGAGGTTCTGGGACAAGGTCTGCAAACAAACACCAGGAGCAAAACACAACCCAGCTCAGCGCTCCGGCGAAAGGGAGCAGCTTCCCTACACCCAGCGCATCCCTTCCAGGGCTGCACCCCGCCAGGAACGACCTCTCAGCTCCCCTCACCGTGCTTTCCAGGAGCCTTTTATTCTGGACAACGAATTAAAGCACAGCAGAAGAGCTGTCACCACCCTGCAGCGAGGATCACGAGTGGTTGATGGTACAGCTCCCAACGTACCGGCAGGCTTGGCTTACTCCCGGACCAGGAATGCAGGTTTGCATCGTGAGTCACGTGAAAGCAGGGGGGAATTTCCTGTTGCCACCGTATGTTATACATAGATTAGGTCAAACTGGCCCAACGCCAGGAGGGAGCAGTGGAAATGGGATAACTGGGAGGGAGTTGAAAGGAGCAGGAACCAAAAAGAGAAACCGTTTTGGGGGGTGTATGAAGCGTATCCTAACATCACCGGGATGGAAACAATGGGAACCAGGATGGGAAAGTGAGTAACAAAGCAGACAGAAGACAGGGCTGTTCAAAGAGTTTCCTAAAAGCAAAAGCAAGTGGATTATCTCCTCGGTGGCAGCGGGGGAAATCCACTGCTGTTTAAACTAGCCTAAGCACCAGGGAATGCCATCCTGCTCTGGGAACAGATGTGCTGCATGAATATTTTTCCACTGGAAAACTGTAATTTGTTTCCTGTCCAGTCAACCCTCTTCCCTCCTTTCACGTGGACCATAAACAAAGAAAAGTCCCCAGGAGAAGCTTGACTCTCAGGCTGTTTTATCGGCTTGCACACAGCCCAGGGCCAGATTTGTGCTCATCACTCTCCAGATATCGTTAACAAAACCAAAAGCTTCCTATTGCAGCCGCTCTTGGTGAGGAATGACTGGCAGGCCAGGCAGGCTTTCAAAAGCTTTGGTACCTCTTTGACCAGGGAATATCGACTTTGACCCAATTTCTCCCAGGCTGGCTGCATGGACACACCTCCATGGGGTCCAGGAAGATGCTCATGGAACGGGGAGCATTACTTACACCCAACTTGCCGTCGGGAGATGGGAAGCAGCATGGAACATGAGAGTTTGGAGAAACTGGTGCCTCCTCAGAAGCTTTCACCAGTTTTATTTTCCTTTACCATTAGACGTTGCTGGTGAGGACGCACAAAACCAAGGAGGTAGAATCACAGAATCACTTGGGTTGGAAGAGACCTTCAAGACCATCGACTCCAACCATAAACCTATGCCAAACCCACCCCTAACCCATGTCCCTCAGCACCACGTCTGCCCGGCTTTTAAATACCTCCAGGGACGGCGATTCCACCCCCTCCCTGGGCAGCCTGTTCCAATGCTTGAGAACCCTTTGGGTAAAGAAGTTTTTCCTAATCTCCAACCTAAACCTGCCCTGGCACAACTTGAGGCCATTTCCTCTTGTCCTGT
>VZSF01009417.1:202-10596 GCA_013398295.1 Chionis minor | reverse complement strand
CACACGCTGGCTCATGTTCAGCCGACTGTCCACCAGGACCCCCAGATCCTTTTCTGCCAGACAGATGACCTACCGGACAACCCAGTAGCGGAGAGAGGAGGCATTCGGCCGTCGGGCTGCGGAGAGCCTGGCTTGCCTCACTGCTGCCGACCGTGCCTCCTCTGCCTGTCTCTCCTCCGCTGGGACCGCCATGCCGCGTGGTCGGAACACTGGCCGTGCCACCAGCCCGCAGCGCTGCATCTCCGTTCCCGTCACCAGCGGTCACGGCGTTGCCCGTCCGAGTGGAGCGTGGACTGTTGGCGTTGGGAGGCGATGGCTGGTAAGGTCCGTGGGACGGTGCCAGGGGGATGGATGATGCGGCCGGGACGCAGGCGGGCGGCCGTGGGGAGCAGCCCAGCACGCTGGGGACCAGCCCTCCCTCCGGGGCTTCCAGGCTTGGCTGGGCCTTGCTGAACTCAGACAACACCCTGGAAACAGAAAAATGACCAGTGTGATCAGAACAACACCAAACCAGAACCTATAAAAAAAACCCCCAAGAGTTATCACAAATTATAACCACCCAAAAAAAGGGCTCAGCATCACCACTTGCCTCCGGTGCGCTGGCAGCGCTGTACGGCTGCAAAAGAACCCTGCGGCCCCCGTCCTGCTACCCAAAAAAAGTGTGATTTCTGCCCCACAGAGCAGCAGTGGACCCCACGGCAGGCAAAGACCCTGCCTGCAAAGGATGCGTTCCGTATCTACGCCTGTTAATGGGGTTTAATTTCCTTCCGACGGGCACCTCGCAACGGAGGGAGAGGGCTGGGGCTCCCCCCAGCCCCACGTACGGCTCCTGGACACGTACCCAAGCTGTGGACCGTGTGCCAAATTTCAAATGCTTTCATAACTGTTAACGAGCAATTATTAGTGGAGCCTGGCCAGACCAGACGCTGTTCCCATGCCCTGGCTTCGCCACCAGCTAGGTCGAACTAAACCAGCTCAAGATTAAAATTCAAAATGCTGCCTTTCCGTCACGGGTTCAATCCAATCAAGGCAGGTTCTTCCAGGATCATCGTAAGATGCAAAACCCTGCTAGTAGTTAACGACGCTGTTATCGATGGGGAAGAACAGACTGCAGCTCTACAGCCCCTCCAAGACCCGCATCGGGAAGAGGGTGCCTTCGCCAAGCAGCACCCCGAGGCCAGGCTCCTTCAGAGCCAGGCTTTAAAGGTGGCAGGGAAAATATTTACTGATTACTCAGAGCTTATATAACCTGCTGGAAATCTTTGTGCTGGGTATTTGGCAGAAATAAATCACAAGGATGACAAACCAACAACCTCCCTCCTCTAAATGATCTGCCGAAGCTGCAAATTACAACCCTTCCCTGTGCCCAAACTCATTTATTTCCCCCTGCAGAAAGCCCTGGAGCATCCCCCAGCATACGCCGGGGAGACGTGTCATTCCCGAACCCGGGGAGCAGCATTTTTCTGACGTTTCTGCCTCAGTAAAGAGAATGGACACACACTTCAGTGGCCAGGAGCTCATTTGCTGTGGCAGCAGGGTCCCAGCAAGCTGTGCTGAGCATTTCTTTTTGCCATTCAGGCTCTCTCCAGCAGGGAAAAAACCAGCTTGTTAAAGAAAAACAGGGGAGAAAGCCTTCCTGCCTACAGCGAGAAATAAGTAAGAGCCCGGGCGGGGGTTAAAAACCCCTTTGAAGAGGAGATGTGGGAAAACACTCACTCTTGCAGCGACCTGTCCAGGTCCTCGGCAGTGGCCGTCCCCAGGTCGGAGTCGCAAGAGAGTGGCTCCTCGCTCCGCTCGGGACTGCGGGCGCAGTGAGGTGGGAGGATGCTGTCGGAGCCCAGGCTGGAGGAGAGCTGGGACGAGCTCGTGGTGTTAAGGCTCAACGAGGACGACGTGAGCTTGATTTTGCTGCCGGCTTTGCTGATGGGTAGGACGGAGGGCTGAATCTCGATCTCGTCCGACCCTGATGACTGGGAGATAGAACCCAGAGATGCTTTCCTGTGGGGTTCGGATGTGGAGGATGCGAGGGGCTCCAGCAGCTCCGAAACAGGACACAGACCCGACAGGGACAGAGGCGTGATAGTCCACTCGTTCAAAACCGCCGATTTATAGGAGAGCTCGAAGGTTAAGGATGTTAAGCCCTGCAAGTAGCTAAGGAGAAACTCGCATTCTTCGGCGTCTAAGAGCAGAGCAGTCGCCTGGTAATATTCGGGCAGCCGGGACCTCTCCCGCAGCAGCAACTGCAAGTAACATTCCACGAGTCCATCATTCAAAGCCAGCCTCAGCCAGGCTCGGCAGCGGCCGACATCCGTATTGATAAAGATAAGTTGTTCCAGCTCTGAGACGATATTTCTGGGGAAAGGGAGGAAAAAGAACAGAAGAGGACGTGAGCGTCTCCGTTTTCGGTTCATCGTGGGGTGCAGGAGGGGCAGATCGTTCACGAGGAACTGCCCAACCTGCTAGGCTGCAGGGAGTTTAGGAGTTGGGTCAAAAAAGGCTGTGGAGAATCTCTTTCCTCCACGGAAAACGTGGTTTCCCATGGAGAAAAAAGAGCTCCTGAACTCCCCAAAGCTAAATAAATTGGTAACGACCCCAGGAATCCCTGGGGGGCTTCTGGATGCTACTCCTCTCTCCGGCTGGAGGCATCTCCCATGCATCGCTCGTCCTCGATCAAGGATGCGGAGGCTAAAATTCCCACTGTCCCTGTGCGGTGGCAGGACACACTCAGGCTGTATATTCCTTGGTGACAACTGCACGTCTGAATGCTAGCTTCAAATTTAAAACCAGCCAAAACACAGCGAAAACTGCTGCAGCAGCCCAAAGGGAAAAAAAAAAACCCCACAACAGGTCAGGTTGAGCTCCTCAAGCAATCTCAGCCTCCTGACTTCAACCATTCTCGCCCCAAAAATCCAACAGCGACACCACGCTCCCCAATCCTCCCCAGCCCCGGCTCAGATCGGTGCCACAGACGCCCCAAAAAAACCAGCGCAAAAGTTTTCTACGTAATTTGTTTTTTAATCTGTCTCTCAAGAAAAGAAAAAAAAAAAAAACCCAAAACTTCAAAGGGCACAAAAATATCCCCTGTAGCACGTGAAAGAGTTATTTTCATCCGCTCTTTCATAATTTAGGAGTTGGCAATGGAGCTGGATGAGGCTTTCAAAACGATCTGCGTGTGGGCTGTTGTTTAGTGTGGGAGGACTCTGCCTGGGGAGCGGCTCAGAAAAAGCCCAGCAAATACTGGCAGTTCCCCAGGCGAGACCTCCTCAGAGCTCAGGGGTTGGGGCGGCACTGCTCATCCCAGCTGGGACACGGGAAACGGAGGCTCACCATCCTCAGGTTGGAAAAAGAGACCAGATCCTCATGCCGTGCATCCCGTAACCCATCGCTACCGCTCACCGGAGTCCCACCGGGGCCACGGAGTCCCCATATACATCCTGGCACCCGAAAATACATCAGAAAGGAGCGTGTCCTAAGCTGGCAGCGCCGTTTTGTGCCTGAACCGTTTGTGGACGTTGGCTCACGCCTAAATGGCACTTCACCCCTCGCAGATGCTGCGAGTGACTGTGCTGATGGCTCCGGGTGTCCACCCGGCATTGCCCGGCACCGCAGGGACTCAGCTCTGCTCCCCAGCGGTCCTGGGCAGCCCAAGCGCCGTGAGCCACCCTGCCAGAGCATCTCTCCCTCCGACTGAAGGGACCAAGCACATGGGACGGAGTAGCGATGCACCTTTCCATCGAGTCATCTTCCCGTTCAACCATTCCCTGAGTTTTGTGGCTTTTGCAGGAAAGAGAGGGGGTAAACCTGAGGGCGCAAACGCCTTTGGGCAGGGCCGGGCACTCACCGGTGGGTGATGCTCTTCAGCAGACCCCAGAAGACCGGCTGGGGAAGCGGTCCCCGACCTCCTGCTTTCTTCCCTTTCCCCCCACTCTCTGCCTTTATGTGCTTCGCCTTCAGCCCGTGCACAAAGACGGCTTCCAGGGCGCTGCAGAGGGTGTTGGCATTCCCATCGTCGCTGGTGACAACAGCATCCGAGGTCACGTACTGCTTCTGCAGCGCCTTGATGGCGTTCACCAGTTGCTTCTTGATCAGCTGCAAGGTAGGAGGCACACATTTGGATCATTAAAAAAAACCCCACAAACATTCGGAAAGATTTCATCGAAAACGGCTCAAAAAACTGCAAGGCTCAGGCAGAGCGAAGCACCACGCAATTCCTGCTTCATCCACAGTCTTCCCGGTGGCTTTTAGGGAGCAGCTACAGCCCAACCGGTCAAGCTGGGGGACTCATCCTCTTGGCATTACAGTTCATCCGGCTTTTTCTTTTTTAAAATGAGTAACTTACACAATTTCAGCCGGCACTTCGGGGCCCACCGCGCTGCCGAGGGTGCCTTTGGAGTGTGTGGCACTTCCTCCGCAGACACCAAAGTGCTTAAGATGACGGGGAAAAAAAGAAATCGGCTCTTTCCAGGTGCTTGGAAACGCAGGGATTAAATAAGCACAGGGGAGAAAGGAGAAACTCAAGGGAGGTAACCCATAATAAGGGCTGCGATACCACTTGAACTCGTGCAGATCAGCCCAAGCAGCATGTGACGCATTACCGAGTCCTGCCAGCAGAAATCAAAGCCATCGATCTCGCTGGTAGTCTCAGCAGCTCGTCCGTGTCGATTAACTCCCGGGCACTGCTGGGGATGGGACCCCCATCCTCAAAAAAAAGATGCTTTGGGAAGGAGGGCTGGGGCTCAGCTGCTGCCTTCGGAGTGCCTTAGTGGGCTTTGCATCGGGAACACAGGAATTTTACCTTCCAGCAGCTTTGCTTCCCTCTTTCTCACACCAGTCGAAAAGAAGCAAGTTCAGAGAATTTAACAATTTTATGCTGGTGGAGAGGATTTTTTTTTTTTTTTTTTTTTTTTTTCCCCCTAATGCAGCTGAACCCGGATGTCTCAATCAACCTTACTGAAAAGGAAAGCCGTACTCCCCAGCCAGGCATTTGGCAAACACTGCAAATTCAGCTGACACCCCACCAAACAATTGGCGTTTCGGCACCAATCACGCAGCATTCAAGGCAAACGCTGAACGGCACCAGCCGCTGCCACCGGGCAGGGCAGATTTTGACTCCAACCTCAGTCGGCTGCACCAACCCCTATGAAATTTCCAGCCCGGGATATTTTTTTCAGCGTTTAAATAAGATTTCCAGCAGCTGTAGTTCAAGGACAACTGCCAGGGGAACATGTACCTTATCCCTGCCCGTATCAGGGGATGCCCCTTGCAGCAGGAGCTGCTTTCCAGCTGCCCCGGGGATCTGTTAGCACAAGCAACCCGCCTGCAAGCAGCAACCGTGGGCTAACAGGATTAAAGAGTGCAAATGATTTTATGTCATGCACGAATTCATTCGGCATGAATTAAAACACCTGGTTTGAACTGCCGGGTCTGAACTTTGCTCTTTAAACGTGTGTAGACTCCCAAAGCTGGGTGAAAAAAACCCAAATATACAGAGCAGCAAAGCTCCTTCACCCAGTTATCAGGGCCCAGCACCTTCAGCTGCCCCACGAGGGTAGGGTCTGGTGTCATTTAACTCACCGCCACCCTATTTTAACCCCGCCTTGACCAGACAAACCATCAAGGATCCTCTCTGCTGGAAAGCCCGAGCCACCCCTTCACCTGTATAACCCATCCCGATCCCAGCTGGCAGCTCCGACAAGTCCTACCGTGTCCCCGCCGGGAGCTGGGGTCGTGCCGGGCAGTAACCGGAGCTATTCGGGGAGCGTGGGGGTGTCACACTCACCTGTATGGCTTCCTTGGGGTCATCAGTGTGGCTCGAATGCATCTCAGTGGCTGCCGCTCCCCGTGCCGGGCGCTGCCTTCACATGTCACCTTGGGGACAAGGAGGAGGAGGAGGAGGAGCAGGTCTGAGCACCCATTCGGCTCACGGGTAGCTCAGCACCCGGCCTCACGCCAGAGGTCCAGACCACGCACCGAGGCGTTTTGCAAGCGCTCAGGGCCAGGCTGCTGCCAGACCCATGACCGCATCAAAACGCGCCACACATATCCCAGTGACCAAGAGAGTTTCAGGCAAAACAGAGCACGGCCAAGAGATCAAGAGGGAGTAATTAGCACTCGCAAGAGGGAGTAATTAAGCCTTGCAAGCTGCCCACAGGTAGCCCTAAACCTGGGTGAGACGCTGAGCCGGTCAAGCCAGCAGCGATGGAGGCAGGGCTGGGGACTGCTTCCCTTCCGCTCCTGCACCACCTGCAATGCCCAGGCGCCAGCAAGGGCATCGAAACAATAAATTAAACCGAGCGAGCCTCAACAACGGCACCCGAAAACCACATAAATGGCATTAAGGTGGCCCGGACAGAGGTGTGTCACCCCCCCAGCAGACCCTGGGCAGAGCCGACAGCAGCTCATCCCTCCGGTACTCGCCAGAGGAGCGATGCTGCTGCCAAACCCAGCCAGGACGGACTCTCTTGCCCCGATGGCACAGAGCTGCCTGGGAAGGCAGGAAGGAAGGATGCAGTTTCTCCATCGGCTTTCCAGTCGCTCCGTTCAGAGGCAGGCACTGGACAGCCCAGGATCTCCCCGCTCCCAGGGTTGCATGCGGCAGGGCTGCTCTGCTGCTGCTGGATTTGGTGGGAGACAGAGAAAAACCGGTGCCCTTCCCACTACGGGAAACCCTGGCAAATCCGGAGCCGAGCAGGCAGCGGCAGCCTCGCTGGGTCATCTGCAGCTGCAGGGTGTTTGGGGACAATAAGGGACCTTTGACTTCCGACTTTTGGCCTCCTGCCCTGTTCTTCGGAGCTGCCTGCTGAAACCAAGCTGTGCCGGGAAGCTCTGCGAGCAAAGCACGCAGCTGCCAGAGAGACGCCCGTCGCACCAACGCAGCACGTGTCGGTGCTGGAAAGGGTCAGAGAGCTGCTCCAGCACCAGCTACCACCATAAAGCTTTCCAAGGATGTACAAGGTTGGAGAAGAAATTTATTCCCTTGAGTCGGAAGTGCTCGTGGTGGCTTTGCCATCCAAGTGGAGGACAGAGCCCAGCAGTTGACAGCAGGGTTTGGGCATGTCCCTGGCAGACAACGGGCTTTATATGGCATTGACAACTCCCATTTTATTTCCAAGCTGACACAAAACCCCCCCAGCTTTTCCCAAGCAGAGCTGACAGCTTCCACCTGCCCCTCTCCCTACACCACCAGCCTCAGACCAGTGCAGAAATAGGGTTTGCAGACCAGGTCCGACAGGGTCACTGCTGGTCCTGGAGGCAGCGATGTCCCAAATCCAGAGCAGCCCAAATCCGGAGCATCCCAGACCTGGAGCAGCCCAAATCTGGAGCATCCCAGACCTGGAGCAGCCCAAATCCAGAGCATCCCAGACCTGGAGCAGCCCGAATCAGGAGCATCCCAGGCCTGGAGCAGCCCGAATCAGGAGCATCCCAGGCCTGGAGCAGCCCGAATCAGGAGCAGCCTGAATCCAGAGCATCTCAGACCTGAGCAGCCCAAATCCAGAGCATCCCAGACCTGGAGCAGCCTAAATCAGAAGCATCCCAGACCCGGAGCAGCCTAAATCAGGAGCATCCCAGACCTGGAGCAGCCCAAATCAGGAGCAACCTGAATCCAGAGCATCTCAGACCTGAGTAACCCAAATCTGGAGCATCCCAGACCTGGAGCAGCCCGAATCCGGNATCCAGAGCATCTCAGACCTGAGTAACCCGAATCCGGAGCATCCCAGACCTGGAGCAGCCTGAATCCGGAGCAGCCTGAATTCAGAGCATCCCAGAGCTGGAGCATCCCATGCATGTACCACACCAGCCGGTCCTTCCAGAGCAGCAGTTCAAGAGCTCTTTGGGGACAAAGCCTGGATCGATCCTCAGCGTTTCCAGAGTTCACAGACAATTTCATAGAAAAGGAAACTGTTTTCGCCACGACTCGTCATGAGATTTCCTCTCCTCGGGTTGCAACACAGTAATGGGGGAGCAGCAGTGATTACAGGAACCTTAACCTCTGGCTCAGAGGCACTGCTGGGGCACTCCGGCGGGGGGGGTCGAGGGGACACTCAAGTGACAGCAGCGGTCAACAAGGACCACCGAGAGCTGTCCCCATCTCTGCCCTCCATACGGGAGGTTCAGCTCCTCAGGGCCGGGCAGCATCCGTCCCTTTCCCCGCCGCCTCTGGCACACACCCTGCGACCAAGTGACAAACCCCACCCGAGAGAAATTCAAGGTGCAAGAGCTGGGGGCAGAGACCCAAGGGTGGGAGAAGGGAGCCGTGGGCACAGGGTGGCATTTTTCCTGCCCAGAGAGGCAGCGTGGGTGTTTTCAGCTCCAGGACCGCACTCACTATCCGTGCTCTCGGTGTCCCAGCTGTCCCCAGCCGGTCGGTCACAGCGGACAGGGTGACAGCGGTGTCTTTGCAAAGATCTCATCCAAATTTTACTAAGGCAGCGGCATTCCCCCAAAACACCCGCATGTTGGCTGGCATCACCTCTCCCAGCATCCTCAGGAGGCAAGGCACCAAGGAGGACACCCACCTCCTTCCCCATGGGACTCTCCGCTCCCACCACAACCAGTCCAACCAGTTTGTTCCAGCGCCTGTGAATCCGCACTGGCACTGCTTCTGTTGGGACAGCATTTTCCTGAATAACGAGCGTGATGAACCCAGCTCTGAGGTGGATTTCACCTAACACCACGTCTTTGGAGAAACACAGGGAACTGGAACCGGTAGCCCTCTCTAGAAGGAAGCCAAGGGCACCGGAGCACTACCAGGCAGATCCTGGAAAGCCATGGCTGTTCCTTGAGATCTTGAAAGGATAAGAGACAGGAAGGATGTGGAAACCCAGAGACAAGCACATCTACGGCAGAAAAAAACCCCCACATGGTTTCCCAGCAGCCACCACCCTGGAGGCTACGCAGGCAGAGCACAGCAGCTCGAGTGAAACAAAGAAAATAAAGCAAGTGAGAAATAAAAACAGCCAGCAAGCTGGCGCGGTTCAACCTACCGAGGAAGAGAGTTGCTGGTGCGAGAGCAGAGCTGTTTATTTACCAAACCACTGCAAAACAGCCAAATCCTTTGGGAACGGCTTGTTCCACTCAAGCCTTGCGCCGGGAGAGGCAGAGACCCCATCCCAGAGCTTGGCTCTTTGGTCTCCCAACAAGCGTCGCTCCCCGAGTTATAAATAAACAGCAGGTCACCCCGCTCGTGCTTTGCAAACGGAAAACAACAGCCCACAACGACAGCGTGAACCGGTGACTCAAGGCCTGGAAGCAGAGCCAGTCATTTTCCAAGCACGAGTGTTGCACCAGTCACCCTCCATCCCGGGAAAACGAGGGCTTCCACGGGACCTGTGGATGCAGGGACAGCCCTCTCCTCCTACACGGCTTCTGCCTTCCACCCACCCACGCTTAAAAACACAGGGCAACGCTGAGCAGGAGCAGCCCGGGAGCAGGAAAGCCAGCTGGCCTGGCCAGGGATTTGGCTTGTTGCGGGATAAAACCCTTTGGAAATAATTCAGGAAGGGTTAGGATAGGCTTAGAGCCCAGCCCTGGCTGGCGGCAGCACCAGCAGGACCCTTGTGGTCCAAATTCAGCTCCTTCCCTGCGCCCAGCCCAGCACTACTCAGCACCGCTGTGGTCCCCGCGGGCACGGCGTAAGGGAGAGGGACCAACATGCCACCCTCTTCCCCATGGAAAACGTCCTCCTTGCAGTCGACAAACCTGACAGGGTCGGAGAAGAGTCGCCGCTGCCAAACGCCTCCAAATTCTGCCCCCGCGGCACCGAGCAGGACGCGCAGGAGCAGCCGGGGCAGGCACCGCCACCGCTGAGCTCCCAGCACAGCCCCTCGCCAGCGAGAGTGTGTTTCTCCACCGCTCCGAAAAACGAGGATTTCTTTTAGCCTGTTGCCCGCTCCTGGCCCAGGCTCCAATTTGCCGGAGCCGCAGGTAACGCCGGGGTTGATTTCCCCCGGCGCGGCAGCCGGCAGAGCCACAGCGCAAGGGCGAAGCGGGTTGTGAAACCCCCAGTGCGTTGCGGCAAGACTTTCCCGTATTTATGCTCCCAATTTTTCTGTCGTTTCGGCTTCCCAGCACTGGAGTTTCCCGGTTGATCCGGCGGCCATCTGACCCGGCAGGCAGCTCGCATCCCTCGACAGGGAGAACCGGGGCTTGCTGGAAGTAAGGCAACAAGAAACTTTAACAAAACTCCCCCGGGCTCGTTTTAAGCGAGAAAATGTCATTTTTAGAGAACAGAATCCACAATAAATTGGAGAAAAGTGTAACGGTCCCGCGGGCACCAGCGTCTCCGTGGGGGTCAGGCCTACAGGGATGAACCGGGCCGAGGGCGCCCAGGTGTCCGTGCCGGACGGAGCGAATGGAGGGGCCGACACCAGCAACCCCCCCCTCGCTCCCCCCGG
>VZSF01009416.1:174497-287067 GCA_013398295.1 Chionis minor | reverse complement strand
CTGGCGGATGAGGTTGCTAAGCCACTCACCGGCATATTTGAGAAGTCATATCATTCCCGTAAAGCTTGCACTTACTGGAAAAAGCGAAACATAACCCATTTTTAAAAAGGAAAAAAGGAAGACCTGGGAAATGGTCTAGCATTTCTCTGGACTTGGTCTGGCAGGGGGGTTGGACCAGATGATCTCTAGAGGTCACTTCCAACCCTTAACATTCTGTGATTCTGTGATTCTGTGAAATTACAGACTGGTCAGGCTCACCTCTGTGCCTGGAGCAGATCCTCCCGGAAAATAAGGAAGTGTTGGTGATTGGTGACAGCCCACGTGGCTTCACTAAAGGTAAATCATGTCTGACAAATTTAGTGGCCTTCTACAATGGGGTTACAGTGTTGGTGGATAAGGGAAGAGCAGAAGACATAATTCACCTGTGTTTGTGCAGGGCATTTGACACTGTCCCACATAACATCCTGCTCTCACAATTGGAGAGACATGGATTTGACCAGTGGACCACTTAGTAGATAAGGAACTGGCTGGACAGATGCACTCAAAGAATTGCGGTCAATGGGTCAATGTCCTAGCGGCAAGCAATGACGAGTGATGTTTCTCAGGTATTGGTATTGGGACTGGTACTATTTAACATCTTCGTTGGCAACATGGCTGTTGGGATTGAGTGCACCTTCAGCAAGTTAGCCAATGACACCATGCTGTGTGATGCAGTCAACATGCTGGAGGGAAGGGATGTCATCCAGAAGGACCTGGAGAGGCTTGAGAGGTGGGCCCATGACAACCTCATGAAGCTCAACAAGGCCAAGTGCAAGGTCCTGCACATGGGTCAGGGCAGTCTCATACACAAATACATGCTGGGCAGAGAATGGATTGAGAGCAACCCTAAGGAGGGACTTGGGGATGTTGGTGGCTTAGAAGCTCAACATGAGCTGGCAATGTGTGCTTGCATCCCAGAAGGCCAACCATAACCTGTGCTGCATCAAAAGCAGCATGGCCAGCAGGTCAAGGGATGTGATTCTGCCCCTCTACTCGTCTCTTAAGACGCTACCTGGAATATTCCATCCAGGTCTGGAATATAAGAAGGACATGGACCAGTTGGACTGTGTCCAGAGGAGGGCCACGAAGGTGATCAGAGGGTTACAGCACCTCTACTATGAAGACGGGCTGAGAGAGTTGGGGTTGTTAGCCTGGAGAACAGAAGGCTCTGGGGAGACCTTATAGCAGCCTTCCAGTATCTGAAAGGGGTCTACAAGAAAGCTGGAGAGGGACTTTTTACAAGGTCATGTAGTGATAGGACAAGGGGTAATGGCTTCAAACTGGAAAAGGGGAGATTTAGATTAGATATTGTGAAGAAATATTTCACTGTGAGGGTGGTGAGGCACTGGAACAGGTTGCCCAGGGAACCTGTGTAGGCCCCATCCCTGGAAGTGTTCAAGGCCAGGCTGGATGAGGCTTTGAGAAACTTGGTCTAGTGGAAGTGTTGCTGCCTTTTGGGCGGGGGGGGAGGAGGGTCAGGGAGAGGGGTGCAGTTGCACTAGGTGGTCTTTAAGGTCCTTTCCAACCCGTACCATTCTATGATTCTATGATAAAAGGCAGGTCAGTATTGAGACCAAAGAGAAGCCTCACACCAGCAGTGCTTGATGATCCAGGCAGAAAATTATCTGCAGTTCAGAAAACTCCAAAAATGTTATAATCGCCCTGGAGCATACACAGGAGAAAATTCCACCCTGTCTTAATGACTGAGAACTGCTATATCTATGGAAATGAGTGAGCTCTGTGACTGAAAACTGGTTTTAGGAAATGAATATATGCCTAGTCAGGCACTGGTGAAGACCTTTCTGATAACTAAAACGTCCAATCCATCTCTGAGCAAAGTCATTTCTGGTGCTGTTTGACTTGAGTAGGAGCAAATTAATGCAAAATGCACTGCAGGATGTTTATCTCAATACACAACCCATGACAGACCTAGCTAGTAACCTAGAAAATGCCTTGAAGAAAAATACTCAGCAAGTGAAAAAAGTAGATATGTATGAGAGAGAGGGAAAGGGAGAAGAACACTGAATTGTAGAAGATGGTAAATGCAGCACATTTTGTTTCTGCATTTTGTTTCTGCACACGTGCTGTATAGGAAATAGCTGAAGCATTAAATATTTGTTGAAATTATACTTTAAAAGAGGATAAAAAATCACTAGGAACATTACTGAAAGAAAATAAGTACAGTAATCAGATTTAAAAAACCCTAATATTGGGGGATACTTTGAACTTGGACATATTTTCAATGATACTTAAATTTGTATAAACAGGGTGTCAATCTGTCATTTTGGTTCCCTCTCAGATTCAAATCTGAGCCCTATTTCTTCAGTCCTTCACCTCTTAAAAGCTTAAACCATAAAGATCCTCTCTTCTTTCTCTGGTTTTTCTCTCTCCTTTTTTTTCTCTCTCTTTTTTTCCCCCAGGACAAGTGAAAGAAGAATAAAATCAAAGAATGTGATGGCTTTGGGAAAAAGCAGCAAAAGGTTTGTCAGTGAAGCTCAGCAAACAGTTGAACAATTGGCTCTGGAAGAGGATTTAGACTATAGTGGCAAAAGAATGCATGTTGACCTGGAAAATGAAGATGCATTAGGCATTTCAGCGCAGGAGAGGGAAAGCTGTGCAACCTGGTCAGGTGGAAAGAGCTCTAGTGGTCAAGAGCTTAGTGACAAAAACAAAAGACTGAAGGATTTTAGTGACCAAAACGGAGTTTTGCAGAGACAACTGTACAGAGAGATTATAAAAGAAAGAACATGTCAGTCAAACCAATGAAAGCAGTATCTCATCAATGCTACCAGGGAAAATTGACTGGAAATAAATTTATCAACAACATAGAAATTAACAGTTGTATTCAGGGCTCAGGCCAATTAAGAACGGTATATTAACCTTACAAAATAGACTGTTATCACTAAAAGTTGTAAATACATTTCTTGTTGGTTGATGGGTTTTTTTTAAATATAGCTAATACATGCTACTTGAAAATAAAACATTTAATAAAATTGCATCTTACAATACAATATTCTCGCAGTTGTTTTCCCTGCTGCCAACCTGTGGGGAGATCACACACGAACTGTTTGGCAGGTGTGCTAATGATGGAGTTTCTGATTACACAGCATACACATTCCTGAACAGCAGGGAAGGGGAGCTCTCTGGTGAGGAGAGGGAAGGAGATTAAGATAGTAGCTCCTCACAATCACCAAATGAGGAACTTACAGCAGCAGTGTCACAAGGAGAAATAATACTCTTTGCAGGGGGATTTATTTGATCTAGATATTGCTGGGTGTAAAGGCTAAGATGAGAATAACTGAAGAGACATGAACATTAGAAGCAGAAATTAATACTGATTCAGGTGGAAGAGGAAAATAGTGCCATAGATCCAAGTACAAATAAAGATGAAAATGAGTGTGCCTGAGAGATCATGGGTTATAACTTCAAAAAGACATAAAATGGATGCAGATGTCCAGCTGTCATTAAGGCATATAAGTCCAGTATTAGTACGTGATGTCTAAGTAGTGCTATTTAAATGAGACACGCTCACTTTGCAGGACTAGCATTGCTGCATAACACTGAAGTATCCACCGGTCTTCTGCTCCTGTCCAGAAGCATTAGCCTTTCTAATAGCGCTAAGCAATTTATCACTAAGTCAAAGCCTATGGACCTGTCAGTATCTACAAACACATTTTTGGAGCTGTGCTGAAGTACTTCAGTCTCAATCACTCAAACATCCTACTAAGTATGCAAACAGGTCCAAAACCAGCTGTAAAAACACTGATTCTACTGAGCTCCCTCCTGCTTTTGAGCCTTTCCCAGGAGCACTGTACTACCCATCCAGGCTTGAACCACAAAGTTTCCAGCCACATAAAAGCAGGCAGTCCCAGCCAACTCTCCACACTCATCCTCACTAGCCCTGGCAACAGAACCAGCCAGTATTCATTTCACAGCAAACATCTAGCTATCTCCTCTTTCTTTCTACTTCTGGCCTCTTCCTAGTCTCAATTTGTAGAAAGCACAGGTTCAAATCCATGTGCACCGTGATATGATTCTTAGAAACATGGTTTAGTGGCAGACCTGGTAGAGTAGGATTAATGGTTGGACTGGATGATCTTAAAGATCTTTTCCAACCTAAACGATTCTATGATTCTATGATTTGAACCTGTATGTCTTGTCTTCTCTAGGTTTGAAAGATCAACCTACACAGGCTGAAATATTTGAGAAATATTTTTTGTTTCTGTTGAAGCAGATAACAGAAATTAATTACAGCTATTTAAAGCACGGTAAGGCCCCCCCATGGGCCTTCTCAGGATTAAACATTCCCAGGTGCCTCAGCCTCTGCTTGTTATGTTAGATGCTCCAAGCCCTGAATCATCTTCACAGGCCTTTGCTGGTCTTGCTCCACTACGTTCATCTCTCTCGTGTACTAAGGGCCCCAGAGCTGGGCACAACACTCCAGGTATGCCAGTGTCAGGCAGAGAAGAATCACCTTTCTCAATCTGCAGGCAATGCTCATCCTAATGCAGCCAAGTGTGCTGCTTGCCTTTTTTGCTGTGAGAGCATATCACTGGCTCATGTTTAACTTCTCCACCAGGACCCTCAGGTCATTTTCTGCAAGGCTGCTCTCCAGACAGCTGGCCCCCAGCCTGCACTGGTGTATAGAATTTTACCATCTCAGGTGCAGGACTTAACATATCTCTTTGTTGAACTTCATAAGACTCCTGCTGGCCCATTTCTTCAGCCTCTTGAGTGATTCATCCACAGCACAACCCTCTGACACATCAGACACTCCTCACAGTTTTGTATTACCAACAAACTTGATGAGAGTGGACTCTTTCCTGTCATCCAGGTCATTAATGAAGACATTAAACAGTATATGACCCGGTATTGCCACCTTGGGTACAGCACTACTAATTGCCTTCCAGTCACTAGTGGTAATTAATAACTTTCAGCAGCTGGACTTCATGCTACTGGTCACAACCAGTTCCATTCAATTTTCAGTCAATGTCACTGACTGTCCACTTACCTAGCATTTTTTCTGTGAGGATTTTATGGGGCACTGCAACAAAATCCTTCCAAAGTTGAGATAAATAACATCAGCTGCTCTTCCATCATTCACTAAGCCAGTCATCTCATTATAGGGAGCAATACAGTTTGTTAAACATAATTTCCTCTTCATAAAGGAGGACTGACTCCTCCCAATTACCTTCTTGTCCTTCAAATGTTTGGAAATGGTTTCCAGGATTCTTTGTTTCATCACTTTCAAAGGGATTGAGGGTGACCAGTCTATAGTTTCTCAGAACCTCAGTTTTGACCTTCTTGAAAATAGAAATTTATTCTGATCCTCAAGAACCTCCCCAGATCACCATGACCTTTCAAAGTTAACTGAGAGTGGCTTTGCAGTGACATCATCCAGCTCCCTCAGCCTCGTGTGTCATAAGATCTTCCTTTTTTTGGTTTTTCCTTTTTTGTAAGCGTGAAGTCAAGCAGAGCATCTGCCCTTGTCAGCTTCTTGATCACCTGTGCTGTGTTGTCATCAGTGTACCCCAGAAATCTCCTGGATCACTTGTGCCCCTCTGTGTTGTTCCCCCAGAGATACCAGGGTGGTAAAAGACATCCCTAATAGCCCTTGTCAGCAAATATAAGGCTACTTCAAGTTAACTGATGACCTCATCATCTTCATTTTCTTGATCAGGCAGTCTGTAAGATACATCACATCACCAATGTTGGTCTGCCTGATAATCCTGACCCATAAATTCTCAACTGGTTCATCATCCATTCCCAGGCAGAGCTCCAACTATTCCAGCTGCATTTGCATATAAAATTAAAATGTTCATTAGTTGCTTAATTTCAAATCTGTCTGATCAAATCAGTTCTGCCTTTCTTTTTCTTTNGTTGGTCTGCCTGATAATCCTGACCCATAAATTCTCAACTGGTTCACATCCATTCCCAGGCAGAGCTCCAACTATTCCAGCTGCATTTGCATATAAAATTAAAATGTTCATTAGTTGCTTAATTTCAAATCTGTCTGATCAAATCAGTTCTGCCTTTCTTTTTCTTTTGTTTCTCTTTTTCCCTTTCTGTGGATATCTTTGATAGAAATCATATCAAAGTCAGCATATGTTCCTGTATAACATGAAACCATGTGTTTCCTTTTTATCTATCTATGTATCTATGTATCTATGTATCTATCTATCTATCTATCTATCTATCCATCTATCGCACTATATTAAGATTATGGAAGAGAGATGGAATGAGAGAGTTAAATGGTTTCTCTTATGGCAAAAAAAGTTACGCAAGAATAAATTCACACTGGGAGTTTACCTCCTAGAGTGTCTAATTGTTCATAGCATTGTAGAACAGAAGGATAACTCACACAAATTTACTCCATTTTAGATGCAGGTACACCTACAGCTATGATAATTTCGTATTGTGCTTTTAAAAACCTACTAAACTTTTTCTCCTTCACAAAGTTTAGAGGGAAAAATGTGAAGTCCGGGAGAAATTTAACAGATTAAAGCTCCAGATAGATCTGCATTACTCTAAGCATGAAAGACATCTTTGATTAATGGTTTCCTGTATCTCAGCTAGCATTACAAATCTTGAGTAAATATACCACTAGGACATTAATGTGTGGGATGAGTGTGTATAGAATAGGCTGCATATTCAGGAAGCACTGCAGAATTTCCATGGGCCATGGAGCAGAAATCTAATGATCTTCTTCCTTTCATCAGGCACACTTTGTAAATGAAGTTGGCACAGAAATACATGCAGTACTTCAAAATAATTTACGTCTACTGCAGGACCCTTAATGCATTGACAGCAGTGCTGTTTCTCGTAATGGCTTAAAAAGTACCCTTTTTCTTTTTAAAGTCTTCTTATACCTTTTTTGTGGCATGCGATATTTTAGTTATTGGGTAAATCCATTATGGTCTCACAGCACAGTCCTTAGAGCATCACAAAGGATATGCACAATGGCACAACTCAAACCACAGCAAAGTACTTATATAAAAATTGTTTAACCTAAACCACTTCAGTGTTCATATTTCTTTATCTGCTTTACACTTGGGGTATTATAGCTTTCATTTTCAACCACATCTTGAATTAGAATTAGATTTGAGGATGAAAGGCAAAGATGCTTCATATTTAAATTAAAGCATTGAACTGTAATTGTTGAAACAATCAGCCACAAAAGGCAAAACATAAAACAGAAACCAGAATTGACTGTACAGAAATCAAAATGCAAGGCGAAAGATGATTGGAAGGGACTTCAGAAAAAGAAGAAACAGATAATATAAGCCTTAAAGAATATTCAGGAGGAATTTAGCATCACATTGCACATATGATATAGGAATTGTCAATTGTAGGTGCCACTTCAAACAGCGTGTGAAAATTCAGTTCTCAGATATACTGGGCAAATAAACATTCAACTACAGAGTTTGGATGAAAATCAGCAAAAACTATGAAACCTAGTCCAGAAGTTCAAAAAAGGAGTCTCTGATCTGGGCTATCTCAGCCTGTGGATATTCAGCTCTAAATATATGTTAACTTAATTTGGATATGCAGAATCAGAAATCAATTTTTGACTGACTAGTCCAAGTACACATAATTTAACACACACCCCCACATCAGCATTTTCTTAGCACTCGGTAGTTTGGACTTCACATTGCATTGTAAGATTTTTATCTAAGAAACAGAAACAGGCCTTAAGTGATACTTTCCATGTTAGGTATTATAACTAGGAATATGTATTATAAAGTAGGGATTTCAGGGTGGGATACATCATTGCAGCCCTAAACTTTTCTGAGATTCAGATTTCTGCAGGAGTTCTTCAGATTCTCTCATATGATGGTGATGAAGGCCATCTCTTAAGCTATTCGGTGTTTTTTTCTCTGAATTGTTGACTAGAAAGTCTAGAGATGTCCCATCAGAGACATAGGCATATCTGACTTATTAGGGCTTCACTCATGCTACCATATACATTTATTTTTCAGAGTCATGGTTATGAAATCCCATCTTGCGACAGTCCTTTCATGAACTGTTTTCCATATTAGGTGATCTCCTGTTGTAGAGGTGATCTGCACAGATTGCTTTCTCGGGTGACTTAAATTAAATTTTCTCCTCAGAATAAAACTTGATCCCTTGAAAAGTGAGCCACCAGCTAATTTACATTCAGGGCAGTAGAACAGCAGGCACTTCACCATCCTCAACATTATCACGCTTTTTGCTGTCTTCAGAGGAGAGTGGGTTGTGCTATCAGATTGACCTGTTGGAGAGAAAGTGTGGGCTGCCCACCCCAGACTCTTCTCTCAGCACCCACTCTCTGCCAAACAATAGTCCTATGATGCCTTTTTAATTGGCTTCTAGACTTGCTGCTGCATTAAAAGAAGGGCGATTTGGCTAATTAACTGTCTCACTTTCTTCTTGGTCTCTAGAAGAAAATGACTCATTGCTAGAGTGGTTAACCTGAAAGAGGCCAAATCAAATCTGTGGTTGGAGACAGCTGGGTAACAAACTTTGCTGAGAGGACACAGAAAGGTCTTCAGCAAGCCCTGTTTTTTGATTAATAAAGCCCATTTTGTTTTCTTACCTTATATGTTCTGGCTGTAATTACTTTACAGAACTCTTTCTCAGTCTGTCTCATAACATGACCGTACTGTACTAGCACACTCCTTAGGTTTGCCACAAACCAGGAGTCCCCCCCTTAAAAGAATCCCAAAGGAAATTAAGCATGGAAATTTAATATTTTTTTTCTCTGCCTCAGAAGTAATAATGCTGAGACATAGATTTTGTCTTTTCCTGTATACTCTCTGGCTTTGTGCAGTATTGAAGTCAACTACATTATTTCTTACATGCGGATTTTGCTGTGAGTAGAACAGGACTCTGTTCTCTGAGGCTCATACATTTAAGACTAATCTCTGATGATATAGCAACTCAACATCTGCACATGCAGTCCAAGGTGTTGTACCTATGACACACCAAAATTAGATTATTTGTAAGAAAAGGTTATGTTTATTGACACTGTTAAAATACTCAGTTTGATACTCCATTTAGCTACACTTGATTTATCTTTCATATTGCGAAGAAAATGCATCTAAAATAGATTATCTCAGAACAAGCAATCAGCTAAAGCATAGGCCACATCTCATTTAAAGAAATATATTGAATCTGTTGCCAACGCGCTTTACCTTTGCATATCTGCTTGAAATTTGAGAGTATGTATTCCATGTAATACTAACCATTTCCACCGAAAGCATAATATTACTATAGTCACAAATAGCTGATAGCAGATGTGTCTAACCTAAGCTCAGAGTGCTTTAGGAAAAGAGATAATGCCAGCCATCAAATCTGGGGAAACAGGGAAACTGGAATCTTTCTGTAGTTGTGGAGTTTAGAGTTGATGAAAATGAAACGAGCCACAGAGGTACCAGCGACCCCCTCCAGAACAACTTGAGCTGTTCTGCTGAAGTCTAATATTTGATTCACTGGCACTTTTCCAAAGTCAAAATAAAGCAAAATAATTCCCCCAGTTAAATTCAATATACACTTCAAAATTAATGACCATAAAGTTCTGAAATAAAAATAATGCTATCGTGTCCTCAGTGATGCACTTTGTTCTGAGAAACTGATTGGATCACTCACTGTGACAGATTTGTTTTCTCACAGGGCAGAATTGAGCAAAAGCTTTAATTTCCTGGATCCCTAAACCAGATCTTATCCTACATAGACATTAGAAACAATTCAGCTTTTTAAAAAAATATAACCAAGACCTTACTTAGTGAAGAAAACTTTACTAAATCAATAGTCTTATAAAAACAAAAAGGTCAGAAACCTAACTTGTTTATGCCTTGTTTATGTTTATGGTGTTTATTATACACCAAACTTTGTGAGGAAGACTTCACTTCTGACATACCAGCAGCTCAGAATATAATTCATTGCTTTATTATTCAGATAAACATTAGCAAGCTTTTGTGGATCTGATCACACTCAAGGTGTGATCATGGACAATATTATAAAGGCAGATTACATTTTTTTGAATACTAAAAATTAGATCCAGAGTATGTTTTCTATGATGTTCCCCTCAACTGTACTAATCAGAGCCCTCTTTTTTAGCATGAGAAAATAATCCAAGTCACTGAATATATCCTATGGGTATGAACCTGTAACGCTGAGTTCTGTTAATTCCTCTTGATTCAGGGCTGCACCAAAAAAAACCAGATTCAAATAAATGAGTCTTTTAATTGATTTAGGATCAGATGCTTACATGAAAACTGAGTGTAGTCAGCACCTCAAAGAAGTAGGGTTTGCAAAAATAAAAAAAATTAGCTTATTTATGGAAACCAAAATGCTTTCATTGTGAATGCTTTATGTAATATCTTTGCCAGAGCAAAGCCACATTATATGTGTCTGGAATGATTACTTGCTGCTGGTCAAAAATGAGTATATATGCAATAGGCATATAGCAAAATATTATACTAATTGGAATGAAAAATTTCTATGACCAATTTTATTAAGCAACAGCTAAGGTACTTTTATCATGGAAATTTAGGGATTCTTGTAGGAGTGAGCTTTTTAGACTTGGCTTATAGTTTGCCAGAGAAGAAATATATGAAAGAGCAATAAGGATAGCAAATGTATCCTTTGGACTACTCAGAAATGGTGTCTTTTCCTTTCAATCTCTTTTTGTACTTGTATTCCCATTTATTTTAAAATTTTTAGAAAAATATTTTTAATTATTTGAGAAGACAGATCACACGCAGCTTTGAAGCATATTACGCATTATTTTTACTTGCAGTTTTTGTTATGCATTCATACTTTCAACATGATGGTGGAATTAGAAAAAGTCCAAATTTACTACGAAAACAATGTCAAATATGAATACATAACCATCAGGAAATCTGTATTGAATTACAGCTCTTAGAAAATGGTTAACACGACAATGTTTCCATTTCCACCCATTCTAAAGTAAACATAATGAAGCATCAGATATTGATCATTCCTGGTGATTTTGAGTGATTTCCTAGATACTTTTCAATTTCATACCTAAAACATCTTACAAGTGGGTTTTTTTTTTTCTAATATGCCGTTCCAACACAGCTCCTTTAAATTTAGCAGAGAGTTTCAACTCTAAAATGTCTCCTTTACAAGTGAGTTTCTGTATCATTTATCCTTGTGTTTGGCAAGTATCCATTTTTTCCTAGCTTCCCATGCTTTGGAAAAATAATTTATTTTTGTTCTGATGAAATCTTATTCAAATACTAGAAATTTGCTCTGCTATCTGGTTATGTTAAGCATTATTTTGAGTTTTAATATCTCACACACTGTGCGGCTTTNTTTTTTTTTTTTTTTTTGTAAAATGGAAATTATTTTTTTAACCTAGCTGTTGGACTGAAGAATTCCTATTCTGTAATATGGCTTACTTTACAATCACCCTCCACTCACCACTCCATGGCCTTCAAGCCGAAGACTATAGTTGACAAAGATAAGCAAGACGGTCACAATCTTCTTGTCTTCTTCCTGATTTCCACAATATGGAAGGAAAGAAGGAACAAACAGAAAGAAGAAAAGAAAGGAAGGAAGCAAGCAACTCAAAGAAACTAGTAAATGCCAAGGTCAGCTCAGACCAGTGAGGTCAACCTCCAGCTTTCTTAACTCCTGTGTCAGATGACTCATGTAGTCTTATATTATTCAGTCTAAAATGAACATTTTATAATAAAACTATAAATATTTTTAAATCTGAAACTTATAAGGTATCCACGGTCATTTTTTTTTTAAATAACTCATTGCCCTTTGGCTGAGATCAAGATGCCCAGCCCTTTTGACAATCAGGTCCCAGTTACAAACAGAGCTTTGCAAAATTTGATCATGAAAGACTGAGCTCTGAATTCTTATTAGCCTCATAGGAAATTATGTTAACACTAACATCTTAAGTCTATGAACAACCTTTGAATAAAAGATGAGAGGATTATTTTGAGAAACTAACAACCATGTTTATTTCTGATGTGGTGGCTTAGGAAAGAGCTTGACTTTCTTTGCAAATGTGTTAAATATGCCGATACATTGTGAATTTTTTTTTTTTTAATTTGATTTGGATTTTACCAAGGCTGACACGGTTTTAGAAATTCTGGCAAATTGTCATCAACACCCAGAGACAACCAGGTGATTTAGAGACACACAGACACATGGCTGAAAGAATCCAAAGGGATGATGACCTTACACTATTGTTTCCCACTGAGGTAATTGTGTTTCCTGACAATACCCGTGTCTCTAGGGCTCCACAATCTCACCAGCCTCTGTAGCACTGCATTAATTTTGAAGCTTAAGGGCCCAATCCCATTTTCCATGTGGCACAGGGCAGAAAGCCTAAGCTAGCTGGTGCATTATCACAGTTCAGTGAACTCTTGGGCACAGGCAGGAGCTCAGGGCTTCTAAATGACACACCTAGGACACTGTACATCCACGCCTGTCCTATTTAGTTGTATTGGCATGGCTATGTTGCTTTCAGTTCTGGAGCTTACAGGATCAGTGCAAGCTTGGTGTTTTCTGTACTGAATTCTAACGCTAATGGTACATGTCAGTTTGAACTTTTTTGGAGATGCTGCCTAAATTTTAAATTATTCTAAATAAACACTTTCTTTTCCCCAAAATGTTGAAATAATAGCCCAACAATGCTACCCATTTAAAAACATATGAAGCATCTATACTTTAGGTGTCTGCATAGTAGATATCAGTCCACATTCAGTGTAAAATCTAGTCACATCTAGTTTCTTTCATAAATGCGCACACCAATTAACATTTCCATTTGCAAACTGCTATTGGTGAGGTGACCTTGGTCAGTTATACGACACAGCAATGTGGCACTGCATCAGCTCCCGGAATTTAGTTTAGTCTGAAATACAGTAGCTCCTTTCTTCCATCCCAAGCCATTAAGCTTTCTTCTCCTCTTCTTTATTTCTATGTCTCATCACAATAAATATAGGGGGAAATGGAATGAATGCACAATTGTAGGTAACGAGCTTGGACTGTTGTTTCTTTAATCTAAGCTTTGATGTTAAAAATCACTGTAGCAAATTCTATCCGTTTTCACAATTAACTGTCAAAAACTATTGTGTGGCATGGCCATTCAGAGACAATTTCATTATTAAGTACAGGTGCAATAAACACTAAAGGAACTAAATGACCTTACTGTGGTTATAAACCAAAACATGCAGAGAGAAAGATTCTGACTACTGCAGCTCTTTAAGGAACAAAGGAATGTTGAGATGTATTGCCTCGAGTACTTTTAAATAGTCTTGAATGTTTTTAATGAATAGGTAGCCATACACCTGTTGGTAATTAGTAGGAAAAATAATTCGATATGAATGTAATACGGCAGCTTAGTGGAGGACTTATCAGATGTTCTAATCAGGAAAGGAAGCATCTCTTTGGCTTACAAGTACAGCGGTGTTTGACTAATTATGTAAAGCTGATTCTCCTAAATATGCTGACTCAGGGTACCTCTGTTGAGGCATTCAAACGATTCAAATATGAAACTTAATGTAATTAATTAAATTTGCTTACACACAAGTATTTTTATAGAAGTAGATAGATTTACTTCAACGTCACTGGCAAATAGTAACACAGTTTTTTTAATTATTATTTTAAAAGGGAAATATTCTTTTAAAATATGTCCAATACAGGAGATAATGACTTTTCACTGAAAAACTAAGCATGGACTCTGGAGACACATAGTTCTAAGTAATCTGTGGCAATAGGAGAGTCATTAAAAATTTTAATAAACTGTTTCAATAAACACCTAATAATCTAAAAACAGAAGAATGACCTGTACTGGCTTTTTCTAGTGTATGTGGATGTCCTATCTTTTCACATACATCACTTTTAAAATAAAATATCACTGTTTGTAGAAACTATTGTTGAATTGGTGAATAAAGTACTAATACCTCACCTAATTTCCAACTAATAGCCTACTTGTATTTTAATATAGGACAGCTATTCATTTCATGGCCACATATATTGCCTAAATTCTCTGAGCTGACATCTCTGCTCCAGAAATCAAGAATGCCAAGTCCATATTACATATTTCTAGAGGTGCGGCAACCCATCACTGCAGTAGGCAGCCTGCCATAAATATTAGCAAGAGGTAGAGTGAAATTCCAGTAAATGAAGATTAAAGGAAACCACTTTGAAATTGGCTGAGCTGAGCAAACTAAGGAATTCATGTACCTCCTAATGTTGTAAATCAACTTACGCTGTACAGTCTCTGGCTATTTAATTAACAACTTCATATTCTGCTAGCAAAAGAAGGGTCACAAGGACAAGATATAGAATGTGCAGTAGTTTCTCCAATGTCTGCATTACCTTTAAGGCCAAAATACTGTTTTTTTCAATGAATATAACTCCTGAGTTATAATCAGATAGATTTTTTTAACCTCTGCCTTCTTTACTATTTTTTTCATTTCCTTTACATCTTTATGTTCATGTCTGTTTCTCGTACTCCTTCATAGTCTTACCTCTACGGTAGCTGATTCTGTCAGCAGTTCTTCAGTTTGATGTACAAAGCTCAAATAAGTACAAAGTGTACTGAGGCCCAATGGCATTAAAAAGCTGTGAAGGCCACCAGTTCTGTAATTAAATGAGTATTTGCAAATGCAACACGTAAATATAGATGCTTATTCCTGAGAGCCTTATGTACAAGCAAGGATAATTTTGTGCACTAGTGAATGTGCATCAAATCTGCATGGAAATATCAGAGACTATTCTCAACCCCAGAAACAAGCTGCAGTTACTCATTCTCCCTAGAAAAAAGTACTCCTAATGAAAAGTTTAGGATGTTCAAAATTTCAGTGCCCTGTGGTTTCACTAAATCTGGTACATAAATCAAGCCTTTGCAGTTATATGACTTGGGAGAGTTTGAAAAGTGTGTTGAGCTTACCTAAAAAAAGGTTGACAAGGAAAAAGGAAATGGGAATTATTCATAGGATGTAGTATAGTGTCATAATTCATAGATGGTCGTTTGAGGAAGCAGGGATTTATAGATCTGAATCCTTCCAATCAGCTGAAAGAATTGACTCTGCACAAACCTTTTAATAATTAATATATAAAAGTGAGTACATTTTCCTCCAGACATTTTCTGGGGAAAGAAGTGCAGGAAAAAAAAAAAAAAGAACTGTCCCCTATCTGGAAATGAAATGGATCTCTTCCTCAGTTTAAAATGAGAGAATACTTTACTGCTGTTACTTTTTTAGTGAGATACAAATCTGAATTGAGAAGCTAGGTATTAATTTAAAACAAATAAATAGTACTGGAGATGGCTGCATACTTGATAGCAGCTGGGTTTCCAGGAAATCCATTCTTGTTGTTGCTTCAGCATGCTGTGATTGTTGACTGCCACATACAGATGTACAGAATGATGTGGAAAACTGAATTTTCTTTAATTCTTTACCCTGAAGTTTTATCTGAAATAAAAGGACTCTATACTTCCTTAACTGTTTCATGAGGGGTTTTTTACATGGTTAAAATGAGTGCAAAGCTTATGCAAGTAGATTTAAAAATATGGCTTGCTACTAATAACCCATCAGAAGCATGCCATCAAGTACCCATAATTTAGGATAGTGGCCAAATCAGTGCATGTACCTAAACAAACTAAATTAATCAATTCCTCATACAAAATAAGATTTCTTCTTTAGGCATATTCATGTTTCTTTTTATTATTATTTTTTTACTTTACAGAATGTTAATTTCAAATACATTTTAAGGAATATTCACAGAAATCTAATCTTATCTCACAAGTCTGAACATTTAATTTACTGAATCATATAGTTGTCCAGTTAGCTGACAGTAACGAGAAAAAAATGATCCATGTAGACCATTGAGCATAATCAAGACCACTTACTTTTAAACAGTTCCTTATAACAAATTTCTTGGGATCACTGTACAGCTTTGGAATTATTTGTATAAGTTTTTCTTTACTAAACCTTTTTTTCTCACACAACATTTTCAGAATAGGTAGGTAAATTAATTTATGGACAATTCTGGCAATGACAAAATTAATAACAGTGGTAGAAATACTTTTCTGTGTTTTGAAAGGAATTATTTCTATATCAGTTTCCCAGTCTTTAAACTAAAGTTAGAGAGGAATTGGTTTTCTGATTTTTATTGTTACTACTGTCAGCAGTTAAGGCAGCTTGCTTAAGAGTGAACTGAACACTGATAAGGAGTCAGTGAAGCAATCCAGGGATTTCTGAGCACTCTCAAAAGGTTGTGGGAAATGACATCCAAGAGCTCTAAAGTGTCGTTTGCACTGTCTGCTCTTGAATTCAGTATCTATTCTGACTATGACTGTTGCAGTCGGAGTCCACAGTAAAGTCCAGAGTAGCTGGAAATAACTTCCTGAAAAGAAAGCTGGCACAGGAAGAATATCTAGATACTTCTCTGCTGGCTCCCTACCTAAATCAGTGGTAAATTACATAATGTGCTTGACTTCAGACCATGGTGAAAATAAGTCTGTACTCCTTGACCACCCATGATAGATATCAGAGGGAATATCATTGTCCCATTAGTTTAGTTATGTATTGAAAGAAATACCCATTTCAGCAGGGGAAAGGGAAATACTGAGACCACTATTTTTTTCAGCCTCTAATACATGGAACATGTTGAAGGATTACAGGCCCCTTCTTCCCTGTAGTGTATGTATGTATATATGGTCACATTTTCATACCCTTCAGAAAGTTGTTCTCTCCAACAGTGTGTTAGTATATGAGTAATACTTAATTAAATACTTAATGAAAACAGATATAATACCAGAAAACCAAAAGACTTCAGTTCACTGACTTTTTTTCTTTTCTTTTAATGCAAAATCTATGCTGCAAGAGTTGGAAGACAAAGAATAATGAATTATCTGTGGAAACTGTCAGAAATCTGATTTGAGTGTTTTTCATTATGTTTTGTCATATATTGGTGTCTAGATTATCTAAAACATCCCTCAGATTTACACACGCTATACACTACACTAAGCAAATATGCAATAAATGTAAACAAGTTATTCCCACCCCCTCATTTTTCTCCTGATATGGCTATCATCAAACATTCGTATGACAATTGCTAAGTATATTTCTAAGTGCTATTGAAAATTGGTTTGCATGTGAAAACATCAACTAATTAAAAACAGAATTTCAAAGAATCTATCAAAAAGTCCAGCAGAGGTTTTCTGATTTAAAAAAAGATCTTAGCTAGTAGTTTCATGATTCAGGGCATTTATATAGAAAGTATAAGACCCCAATTCATGTCAGATATTATTCAAGATAAAAATTATGCACTACATTTTCATCAGTTTATGAGCATGAACTTGAGTTTACCACAACCCATTGGTTCCCTGATATAGATCAGATCACTAATATGCTATGAAAGTGTTTCTAAGTATGTTTATCTCTACTGTATCCTACCTATTTATTTGTCTCTTATTTGTCTGTGTATGTGAGTATATGTAAAATAAATTTCAAGAAAACATAGATAAAAGAAACTCCCAGTCTTCAGGAAAGTATTGCTCTGTCATGAATTAGCCCTGTGCTTTGAACATGGGAGAAGAAACTGACCTGTTCTTTTACTGAGTTTCATTATTTTCTACTCTTCTAAGTTGAAGCGACCTGTTCTGTCTGGGCGTTGTTGCTTGTGATCACTAAGCAAATGCCCCGTGGAACCTACTGATGTTGGTGTCATTACAACATGTTTTTTCATTGCAATTTCAAATGTGATATGGTAATTGACATCATCATAATCAACATCACTTTCACTAAGCATCCAATTAAGCATGTATATCAGTCACCTTCATTTTGTTAATACTTATGTGACACGTTCAAAGAGACGACATTCCAGATCCACACACAGCCCACAGTAAGTGAGACTATGAATTTACTGTATGCTGGTTACTACACGTTAATCCCATCCATGTATTATAGCAGGCTGAATACTTACCTGGGAAGTTACCCTGGATTCTGCAATGCACATGTCGACTTACTTCAAAGAAAGAGAGAAACTTCCCTGCAAACACAAGTCATGAGACATTTAAATGACAGAATTTATTTTCTGATTCAGAAATTATTGGAATGCTCTGGACCTCTTATAACACAATTTCTGAGTTCAAAGAAAGAGAAACTAAGCACCACAATGTTTTGTGACCTTTAAATGTTTGCTTAGTTGTGTAACTTTGACCTCACTGACTGTAACAAATTAAAATTAAAAAAAAAGAGGATCATACAACTATTTGCATTACATAAGGGTGTATGAAGAGTACCTTGTCCTTATGTTCTTGGAAGGTTCCTGGAACACACCAATGAATGTCCAAGTGACAGAGGAGCCAATGAGGAGAAGTGACATGCTGGACCTTGTTCTCACCAACAAGGAGGGGCTGGTGGAGAATGTCATGTTCAAGGGCAACCCTGGCTTCAGTGGTCATGATGTGGTTGAGTTTGAGATCCCCAGGGCAGTGAGGAGGGGGCACAGTAAGCACGCTACCCTGGACTTCAAGAGGCCTGCATGGATGAACAACGAGCTCCTAGACAATCTCAAACATAAAAAAAAAAAAGAAGCCTACAGAGCATGGAAGCAAGGACAGGTAGGCTGGGAGGAATACAAATAAATTGTCTGAACAGTGAGGGATCAGGTTAGGAAAGCTAAAGCCCAGATAGAGTGAAATCTGGCCAGGGGTGCCAGGAGAAACAAGAAAGTCTTCTACAGGTATATCACTGACAAAATGAAGACTGTGGACGATGTGGACCCACTCAGGAAGGAAGTAGGAGACCTGGTCATCCAGGACATGGAGAAGGTTGAAGCACTCAATGACTTTTTTTGCCTCAGTCTTCACTGTTAAAGGCTCTGATCACACTGCCCAGGTTAGAGAAGGTAAAGGCTGGAAGAATGAGATACCACCCAGTGTAGGAGCTGGTTCCAGAGATCCTTGTGAAATAGTAAAGAGAAATAAGTTTTCAGACAAATACCTGTTGCTGTAGTTTTGTATAAAAGCACCAAGAGATGGGTGCCTGCCTGATGAACCTTTTGAATGAATTCCCAACACTCTGCCCATACTATTTATAGACTTTCTTTCCATCTTTCTTTGGATTGTTCATCATCTTCTCACCCACAATCCAAAGATATGTCTTACTGAAACAAGCTGAGTAGTTTATACTAACATAGGAAAAAATACACGGACAGTGTCAGGACAAAATGGAGAAAGGACGGTGATGGGAGTGGTACAGACAAAACCTCTCATTTAGGTCTTGTTGAGGAATAAATCTATCGCAGTCCTTTTTGAAAACAAGTTTTCAATATGCATGCAACCTGCAGGCACAGACTGGTCAATGGTTGTACTACCTCTAATGAAGGCTTCTTCAAAATCTTCAGAATAATCTGGGTGGTTGTAACTGTGTCAGCCAACTAGACCTCCCTGACCCTAATCCAAGTGTCACAATACTTGTATATACACGGCTAAATTTCCTTCTCCCCAAAACTGTGTGGTTGCATCCAAAATGCCTAATGGTGAGTTCATCTGCTATGCACTCTCCTCAAGTTGCGCCTTCTTGTGGACTGGTTGACACAAGTGGAGTCTGGAGTGTGGTAACAGTTTAGCAGATCATGGGCTGTGTCCTCATCCTGCGTTCTTTGACAGTATAAATGCAGCCTCTTTATCAGTTCTTTTTTGCAAAACAGCTCCTTGAAAAATACATTTCTCTTCTTTGTTTAGTATGTTCATGAGTCATCCTCTGATTTCCATCCTTAGCTAAATAAGTCTAATAAATAATATTTGAAAACGGCAGTGTCCCAGCAGGCAGGTCAGGACATTATTTCTTAATGAACTCTTACCTGTTTACTTAGAGGCACCAGTGGGTTACCTGCCTTTCATTTCCCTAGCAGCTCTGTTATTGAATCAAACTAACAAATATGTCAAGGATCCATCTCAGCGGTCCAACATGTTCATACACAAATCTGTTGTCATAATTCACAACCTGTCCTTCACAACTCTTGTCATTGTTTCTAACATTGGAATTAAGGCACTTTCACACCATTTACATGGAATGTCCTCCCTTCGCATCACTTCAGAGTGCCCAAAGAATAACAAATAATAGTTATTTAGCATTTTAGTTAAGTGACAGTTATGAGGTATTATTATTCCCATGACATCTAGTAATAAAAAGGCAGCTACGACAGGTAGATGAAACTGAAGCCAAAATCTCCAGTGTGATTTGTCCCATAGAGAGAATGCATTCAGGACTGGCCCAATTTTTTTTCCTTGTCTTTCATGGCTTTCCATTTTTGGGGGAGGAGGGGAAGCTTTTTTTTAAACATTCTTTATTTAATGAGCTATATATTTTCAATAAAGACATTTGTCAAAATAGTTGCCTAAGCAGAAGATTCCAGACCATTAAGTATTTAGAAAAACTATGTTATATCATAGTTGTGCATATGCTTCAAATTAACATGTGGTTCTCACCAGTGTGCATCTGTTACCAGATTAGTGTAGATCATTTTTTCTCATTAGAAGGGACTGTAGAATAGCAGGTTTTGGGATATAAATATGTTCTGACATTGTTATGTATCTAGAACCTCTTCATCTTATGTGAAAAAAATCAAAGTGAACTGCAAATCAGATGCTAGTGCTGCTGTAGCAAAATTGGCCAAACTGCAGTAATAGTAACTGCAATTACTAGATAATTTTTACTCCTATAGAAAATGAGAAGAAAGTTTGAAACAGAATAGGTTTGCTAGTTTTTAATAAAGCTCAATCATAAACATATTAAAATGCTGACCCTGCAGCTTGGGCAAACAACAGAATTCAATTTGACTACAATTGCTAAAATTATTGATTAAAAAAAAATTATTGGCATATATTTTGGGAATGGAATGACTTGCAAAGCGTGACAGCAGCAGCAATGCTGGTACATTTTAGAAAAAAAACCAAAAACTCGTGTTGCTCAGATGTTAGTTCAGCAGCTACTATCTGAAATGTAATCTTTTTCAACTCGTGGAATTTCATCTTTTACTCCAGGGTTTCAGAGAACGGAGCTAATCAATTCTAGACATTAGTGTAAGGTTGCAGTTCTCTAAATAAAAAATGAAATTCTGTCAAATTATATTACAAAGTCTAAGATGAATCTAAGCTTCTAATTCTAAGAATCCAAGTTTCGTCTTAAATTCCTAGTACCTAGTATTAACAAATTCACAATCACTGTTGATTTTCAAAAGATAAGAGACATTAACATTAGATTTACACAAAAATTTGGTGACACAAGTAATTTTGCAGAGTCACAAGATGCCTGAGGTTGGTAGGGACCTCTGGAGGTCATCTGATCCAAACCACATGCTCACGCAGGGCCACCTACAGTTGTTTGCCCAGGACCATGTCCAGATGATTTTTGAATGTCTCCAAGGATGGAGACTACACAACTTCTCTGGACAACCTGTGCCAGTGCTTGGTTACCCTCACAGTGAAAAAGTGTTGTTCAGAGAAATCCTCCCATGTTTTATTTTGTGCCCATTGCCTCTGGTTGTCCATAAATTACTTTTGAAGGAACATGATATATATCAGGGACATCATGCCAAAATAGCAGGACCTTAGCTATACTGGATGGTATATATTTTGCAGAAAGATTACCACAGAAATATGCTGCTGACCTGTACTATCAACATGTTGACCTCCATCTTGTTTAAAATACTATTTCCCTTAGTCATACATGTTAATATTCTTCTGTCCCTTGGTTATTAAAATATTACTAATTTTGTGAAAAAGCATGTTAAATAATCCAATAATAACCTTTCCTCTGACCCTTAAACATAATTATCAACAAACACCAAAATTCTTTCTTTTATAAAGACAGTCAGGAGAAGTACTTGCTTCGAAACATACATCATTATGATAGTACCTCTGACAACTACCAAGCTTTGAAAACAATGGGCTTCATGGTCTGTTGCACACCATACCTTCTAATTGCAGAACAGCTAACATTTCAGGTCTTAATTTCCAAAAGAGGTCTGTATACCCAGCTCTTCTGCTATATGCTTCTTCCTCAGAGGTCTGCTTTCTAGCAGAGGTGTGCTTTGTTTAAAATGTGGGTAAAAAATTATTTTATTTCTCATACTCATCCACCTTTTCCATCCTTAATTTTCCCTAATAGAAAGACTAGTCTTTCTTTTTTAAGAAAAATATTTCAGCTTCTAAAAGATTTAACTTTGGCAAAAACATGTTAAATATTGAGTTGATAGACTCATAAACTAGTGCAGCAGTGGTGGTATAAATCAAGGCAGAGTCTTTCTTCCTATATTCCCACCACCAATTATGGCAAATGCGAAAACTTTCAAATGTATATCACAGCTGTAAACAACTTGGTTAATATTACTGGTCATTGCGTGATTCTCTGCAATAATATTCATATAAGGGCATTATCTTATTCTAAGGCTCGATCAACAGGTGGAATTGAATTCAAAGGGCTGCTTATTTGCAAAGTGTGACTGTGCCTAAGGATCTGGATTTTAAACCCGATCGTTGTACATGACCACAATGGAGCTTCTTCATTATGAGGTTTGGTATATCTTACCCAAACTATCTTACAGACTAATTCAGTCTTTACACAGCAGCTCCACTAGTGGAAAAGGGTATCATGGATTTTGCTCTAGACCACAGTTGTGAGGCATATTTGGGTAGTTATCACCTGTGAACCTTTATGAAATCACTGACCAACACAGTGCAGACAAAATAAAGCACACGCACCTAATTGCATACTGTCATGTTGCTGTTTTGTCCTGATGCCTCCCAGCATCATTGGCTTGCACTGCATGCTGAGTTACAAACAGTTGGGTACTGCTGATACTATTTCAAATTGTTGTCCATCTGCCTGCCATAGCAGGATCATGTTTCTGTAAATGACTTCTGTGTATACTTCGAGAAATTAACAATGACTTTCATTTATCAATGCAACATTAATTTTGAGGGTTCAGAGTTCCCAATCATACTTATTCTTCTATAGTTTTAATTTTCCTTGTAATGTGCCCAACGTTCAAGATGACAGAAATTGCATACCATTGACAAATTAACAAGTTTAGAGTAGGGCATACTGTCTACCTCCTTTTTGCAAATTACATACAGCAGATAATTCAATGACCTCCCAAAATCCCAAACCTCAAGTCCAGTTATACATAAATCATCTCACAATTGTTACTTCCTTCCCATATGAGGCTGTTTCTCATTTGTTCCTTCATGATGCCATGGATCTTGCCTGATATCATACGTCTTAGTTGTAAAGGTGATATTTCCCTTCCCTGAGAACAGTCACAGTTAGGGTTGTTTATGGGACTGACCTGCTGCTTTTTACAGTCTGTTTTTCTTGGGTTTAGCTTTCTTATTGAATAAGCATTCCATCTTTCCCTGACAACATTATGTAGCAGTATATCACAGCCAGTGACTCTGTTAGTGTCAAAACCATTGCATATAACATGAAATAAGCATGGTGCACTTGTAATGTATATTACATATTCCCATAAACCTTGTAAAATAGTAAAAAAGATACTATTCTGTTGGGGATGTAATCAGTGCTAGCAAAACCAAGAGTTCTTCTAATTGTGTTTGAAGAACTAGTTCTAATCAAATAAACCCAAAAATATGCCTCTAAATCAACACATTTGAAAACTTATATTGATTATTAGGAAAAGAAAATTGATCATCATTTAACAGAGGAGTAGGTATCGCTTCAGGGTAAAAAACCCCAAAAAACAATATCAAGAAAAACCTGCTTTACTTAAATCTTTGTTCTGGATTAAGTTTGAAAGAAGCAGGTGAAAATTACTGAAGTATTTTTGGATTGCAATCCATGAGTACAAACAGTTTTAAACCTGGTAGCAAGTACAGAGCTCAGGGCACTGTATAAATCTTATCTGTCCTGTGTCGCCATGCTACTGGCAGAACCTAAATAAAAGGTATAAGCTGCAATTGCACTTCGCACAATCTATCTTTTTACTTCCCAAAAAAAAAAGAGAGATACAATTTATTGGTGGAGTTGTGGTCCAGCCCCATTAAAAAAGATATGCGTTCACTTCTGAAATTCAGGATTTCTGAGTTCATAGTACATTGTGAGCACATTCTGAGTCTTTCTTGATAAGTAACTGATTCCTTTTAGTAATGGTTGTCAGAAGGAAGCTGTTAATACTTACGGTTCTCGGTTCAGCAGTTCCCAAACTAAGTCCTGTCTTTTTTCTAGTTTCCTGCCAGAAAAGTGCTGTGTTATTTGGCTTGTGCTAATTAGCACAAGGCATGAAGCTTTTGTAATACAAGACTGGCAAATATAAATATGTGTAATGATTATATATGTGTTTTGTATATGTGTGTGGTTCTAAGAATGTAATATTGAATATAGATATACAATGAATACAAGTTATATGCATAAAGACATAAATTACTATATTATATAGATTATATACACAATATACAGTATATAGGACATGCAATATTTAACTTACAGAAAATAAAATCGTATTAAATAACCTATAATATGTTGTTGTTCTATATAAGTTTATATATAATGTATTATGTATTTTATATTTTATACTATGTATTATGTATCATACATAAAATATATTTTATATTCTCTATTCTATGTGTTCAGTGTTGTTATAGTATATAAATTATTGTATTGTGTATATATTTAAATGTCTATTTAAAAAATATCTTTTATAAGGCTAGAGGACAATATATAATGCTATGAATTGCTGACTAAGAGTTTTAGAACTGCCTGAGAAAATTTAGGCAGCTTCACTGGCTACCTCAACCTCAACTTAAAGCTGGTGGGAGGCATTGGAGAGGTCTTAAAAGGCTCTATGTGATTGAAGGCCACCGCCCTGTATAGGATGATTAAGTCCCATTTCTTGCACTTCAAAACTGAGGAGCTAGTCTGAAAATGCTGAAGCTATGTTGGTTTATCACCCATGTTTTGGGAGTATCTCACTGCTATTTCAAAGAGCGGTTAGGTAACAAAGGCAGTAGTTAGACAAAAGCATCAGGACTGAATACAGAGGAATACCCCAAACTGCTCTATGTTGAAAGTTCTTTGCACTTCATGTTTGTAGTCCCTAAATGTAAACTGCTGTAACTAACACATAGAAACTGCAAAAAGGTATAAATTGATGAAGGGTAGAGGTGGGCAATCAGAAGCTAAGTAAGTACAAAACGCTATTTTCAAACTGCTTACAACATGTCCTTTCTTAGACATTGCTGCTGCAATAGTGCTACATCGGAGATTACCAGGAAGAGCTCAGACCTTTTACTATCCATCTTTCTGTGGCTTCGTCCCACTGATCCCTCAAAGCCACACAGAGAGAGGAGCTGTGCTGCCTAATCTGGAGACACTACTTGCCAGAGGCCCTCTGACACTGCAAGGTTTATTCCTGCCTTACACAGTCAGTCCTCTACCAGAAAAACATTAGATGGAGCAGCCTCCCTGTTTACCCAACACATGAAGATACGAGTCCCAGAAGGATCTTGAAACCTTCTTTGAAAATGCACTTGGCATTTAAGATATTTACTGCTGTGCTGGGTTAGAGAAAGCCTTGGGGTTGGTCTGCAGCCTACGTGTACTTGGGTTCATTAGAAAAAGGGCAATTCGAACAGTTCATCACTGTTGCATGGAAGTGCATTAAACATTTGATGAGCCTAAAATAAATGCAACAACCTAAAAGCCAGGAAGAGTTAGAACTTGGTTACAAGTATTTGGAGAAACAATTACAGAAGTAAAGCATGTAAGGAACCAAACACAAAATGCTCAGAAGAAAATTGCCTTAAGATAGGTAATGGCCTCTATCTGCCATTACAGGACAGCACACATTTTATGATATATCGACTAACCATATGCCATGGCTTGGATGCCTTAGGGAATCTAAAATAGTGGTAGATGCCCACGTTTAGGTTATGCAGTCCTACCCAAAGTGTTGTGAAACTCTTATTCTAGCTGTTAGTCTGGATTTGTCATCAAATACTTCAGAAGACCTGAGGTCCTCGTTCCACGAGGCTCTATTTCTCTCTAGGCAGTATTACTGATGTATTTGTTTACTCCTACATGTACTTAGAGCTTTTACGATTTCTGCTGAAGCTTTAAAGCATGTCTGAAGAACTCCCTTATTTCTCTACTCAGTCAAGAACCTCTTAGTGTTCTCATGTAGTTTTTAGTTGTTTTCTGAAAAAAATGCCTGTGGCAGTAACTTTCTGAGCAAAAGTGACTGGAAATATCTGACACCTCTCCTTCTGTTTACTTGTAGCCTCAGGAAATCAGTTGGCTTGTGAACAATAGTCTGAATACAACGAACACTGAAAGAGAGCAATGTCACTGTGAGGAGAGATTTCAGTTCTACATCTTTTCCTCTCGCTTCTGCTTTTGGCAAAAGAAAAGTAAGTGGCTATGGCATATAAGTGGAGTGGACAACAGTGATCAGAATTGGGAAGGAAATTAATGGAAAATTCATCCTGTGTATAAACAAATATATGCAAAACAAGGGATTAACATGAACATGTATAAACTTTTTGCATAAATGTGGTCCTTTTATCAAGGAAATCTGTATGTGTAGTACTTCTTTCATAAATACTACAGCACATACATATACAGAAGGACACTGGGCACTTTCTTGTGCAGAAGATGCACTGTGTCACGTATTCACTGACAGATTGTATGTGACATTGCTTTAAATGAGAAGTGCATTTCACTACATTATAAAGGATTTGAGACCGTTCGCCACTTTCAGTTTGCATAATTCTATGAATTGTGTGACTCTAGACAATACACAGAAAGGTGACAGGTAATTTTATAAAGACAGATCTTATCATTTCCAAGTCATCAATAATCTCAGTCATCACTGACTGACAGTGAGAAAGTGGAGCTCTGAAGTTAGACTGCCTGATCCACTTTACCACATGAAGTATTAGAGTGGCTGGGCTGGAGTTGAACACTGAGCATCAAAGAATCAGGGGTTAAAGGCAATGTCACTACCAGAGAGACAAAAGGAGCTGCAGCGTACCAGGCTGCTGGGGCAACACAATTTAGCCAGTAAAATCGTCTTTCTTATCTAAATGAGTATAATTATCTGTCAGTGTTAATTATTATGTTGGGGTCTAGATTAATGGAATCCTATGATGTAGCTTTTGTCACCTATATCTGTGATTTGTTTAAATTTTATGTAAATCCCCACCTTCATGCATAGAGGGATGCTGTCAGTTTGTGGTTTTAGTTTTGTAAGAAGACATGCATTTACCAGGGATAAGGTCACTAGTAAGTGTTTCTAAAATTTTTGTGTTTACTTCCAATTATACCACTTCTGGTCTGAGATTTAAAAATATTCCTGCTGTGGTTGGAGCCTAACTATTGCAGTGTTGTGCCACTGTAGGTGGAGAGCCTTGTGCCACCATTCTGCAGGTAACCCAAGAGTGACGCCAACCCACCTGTTTAATTTATCCTTGATAAGAGCAATAGAAGATAATCAAATAACCATCAATAGTGAGAGATAATTGGGCTCCAAAGATCCCTTCATTTATAACAATTGGAGGCATTGCATCACAGAAAAAGATACATATGCTAATAGAAACTATTTTCACCCTGTCCTTGTCCTTTTAAATAATGTTATAGTAGTAGCACAGCAATGCTCAAGTTCACTAATTCTTTGTCAGCAAAACAGTATAGAATCACTGCTTAAAGTTCTGTGATTTCATTTTTTTTACAAGCAGTTCTGCAAGTTAGAGATACAGCGCATGTGGGGCAGGTATGAGACTATATGCAGTATGAGATTTTGTGATTTTCTTGGGTTCTTGCTCTGATCTGCTCTGCCCTTGTCGCCTTTGTCAGTTCCTGCTACAGTGAGCAGGGTGAGCTTCAGACTGTAGGTAGGACACAAGCATTGAACTTCTCCCTTTCACGTGAGAAGAGGTTGCAACATGGAAGGGGAGCTCATAAAATATAAAAATACAATGTCACCCAGCAGATCAGAGGCAGAGCAGGACCAAAACCTCACTGTTCAGGCACATTGACACTGAGTTTATCAGTACCAACTGACAAGCATTGTCCAATGCTTGGATATCCACATGGAGTTTGCTTAAAATGTTTACTCAGCCTTGCTTAAAAATTGCCTTAAAAACTTCACCGGAACAAGCCCTTAGGCATGTCCTATTTCTGCCAGGCAAGGGAATACCATAAGAAGGTAAGAGCATTTTCTGTGGTCTTGTGCAGTTTGACAGGCTTCCTACTACACTTCCTGTGTAGTAGTTGTCACAAATACATGAATAAATTATTTCATTATGTTTCAAACAGTTTGTGAAACAAAATATGAATGTGTTCTGGCCTAGAAGTTCTATGGGAAGAGGTGTTTCTTCATTTTATATGGTATCTACCCACTGTCGTCTTTTCTTCAAATAAATACCTTGCCCTGTCTAAATGTTGTTTAAGGAAAATAATTTCCAATGAGGGCCAGAAATATTTGACACAGCCAGAACAAGACCTCAGTAGGAGTGACTGCTTTATCACCAACACAAAGATGAGTCATTTTGAGGTTTCGGATAACTTTTATTTACAGTAGTTTCCTATTCGTGTGAGTGGCTTGTGTGACTAGCTGCTCAAAGGACTAATTAACCAAACTATTTAAAAATAAAATAAAGATGATTATTTTTAAAAATTCTAGTCATTCACAAAGGTAACATTCAGGAGTGAGAAGCTTTTTAATTTTGTCTTCTTAGGTTGTGACAGTCAAAGGGGGTCATTATGAGCTTTGTTCCTGTTAAACTACCTGATTAGGGACTTCTAGAAATTGAAATATCATCTGAATTCAAAAAACATAAATATCACAGTTATTTTAACTACCATTTAATTTTCCAAAACCAGAAAAATGAATCTTTACAGTATATCCAAAAAGGACCACAGGTTTTTTCCTACATCTGTCAAATATGATGGGAATTGCCTACCAAGCATCTATTTTAGAAAACAGCAATGTTTGTGGGATGAAATAATTTGGGTTCAACTATCAAGTCTGCCTTGCATTTCCTATTCCTATTCCTATTCCTATTCCTATTCCTATTCCTATTCCTATTCCTATTCCTATTCCTATTCCTATTCCTATTCCTATTCCGGTAAGAAGGGACCTCTGCAAGTTTCTTATCCAACCCCCATGTTCAAAGCAAGGCCAACTTCAGCTAGATGAGGTTGCTCAAAGCCATGTCCAGATGAGGCTTGAAGGTCTCCAAGATGGAGATTTCACCATCCCCTTCTCTAATTGTAAATATTTTTTTTTCCTTGTATCTAACTGGAATTTCCCTTGTAGCAACCTGTGTTTCCTGCCTCTTGTTGTTTCACTGTGCACCTCAGAGAACCATCTGGATCCATCATCCCTAAAACTTCTCTAAGCAGCGTACAACTATGATTCAACATTCTCCAAGCCCTCCCTTATCTTGGCTAGCCCACCCCAGCTGTCACACAGGTCACAGGTTCCAGGTTACTTTCACCACCTTAGTGGCCCTCTACTGGCCTCTCACCAGTTTATCGATGTCACTTTTGTTACAGAGAGGAAGAAAAAACAGGCACCAATATCCACTGTCTATTGGGCAGTATTCCAGACCTCACAAGTGCTGAGGAGACCTGCACGGTCCCTGTCCTTGGAATTTTACAAGCTCAGGCTGGGTAAGGCCCTGAGCAACCTGGTCTGACCTCACAGCCAGCATCCTACTCCCATCTTGAATTATCCTATGTCCCTATAAGTAGTGATGTCCCTTGACCTGGGGTCAGCTGGTGCAGCCCAGTAGACAATTAGCCTCGTTCATCTCAAGGGCACATTCCCAACTCATGCCTCTGTTGCTCTTGGGAAGCTGAGATAACAAGGAGTGTAGTATGCCCCTGTCTCATTTTGCATACTTTATGTTTGAGTAGCAGCAGAGACCCACTTAAATCTATGAACAGACACAGGGTTAGCTAGGGGTTGAAAAATGTAAAAATGACCAGGCAGTGCAGGTTAAGTATGACATAAGCAACAATGAGTTTATTTATTTCTCATTAAAAAAGCAGTTTCAAATTTATTTTCTTGTCAACATCTATTAAACTGAAGATGATTCTACAGTGTATGAGTGACTGTTTATTTGTCTATAATAACACTGCTCTCACTCCCCTTCACCTTCTTTTTTTCCTAAATGAAAAGAAAATCACAAATTTTTTGCAAGTTTCTGACCTTTATATGACCCTACATTTACTTGCCAAACATATGCTAAGTCAGAGTGAAATTGCTTTTATTTCTGATATAGAACTACATGCTTTGTGGCCAAGTACTTTGTTAAGAAATAATACCTGGTCCATTTTTCATTTTTGTAAAAAGAACAAAGAATCTGTTCATTTTCCAGAAATGAAAAATGGACCAGGCATTATTTATAACATCTGCCAAAACTCTGGCCAGGCTAGCACCTCTAGTAGCTTTGGAGCAAGGATAGTGTTGGCTGTATTTTCTCAACTCCTCTGTGTACACATGTAGGAATTTCTAAATACGTTGATGGGTTTTTGCATACCAGTATAAAGGGCAGGAGAACAACACAGAGCAATTAATAATGTTATGCAGTCATGCCCTATTACAAGGCCACTGAAAGATTCAAAGGGTGATTAATCAGTTGAATGGTTCATTTTCTTTGGGGTTCTAATGAGGAATTAATATTGATTAATGAACCAATTTTTTTTGGTAAAAATATAAGTTGAAATGAACAAATCTGTTGTTTGTCTGTCACCAGATTGTCCCTGTGAAACTAATAAAAATACAAGATAAGAATGGCAAAAAACCCATAAAGATCAGTGTAAGAGTCATTGGGTCACAGAGGGAAACTTTAGCACCTCTTTTGATCTACAATCTATAACTATGAAAAAAGAAGTATCTTCGTATTTCAAATTTCTAAGTAGAACTCAGATATACAGGACTCTGATGACAGCAATGACCCACAACGGTCATTGAAACCCAAACCCTTGCTCTATGTTTTGAAGGATTCCTGCTCTTACAGCAAAGCGTGAGATGTCCCCAAAACTGAAAGACTGCCACAGAAACTGCTCTGAAATCTATGAGAGGTATGTACACTGAAATATCTTCTGTTTGATCACCTCAAAGCTTCCTCTAGGACAATGGAACAATTATGTTAAATTCAGTACTCTGCTTCAACACACTCGGATTTCTTACTATTTTCTTATTTACAGAACCAGGACGCTTACAAGGCCAAATCACTGATATTTTATATAGAGCAGGGGGTAGATCCTGAAAAAAATCTCTCATTTCTACCAAGTACCTTTGGGATTTAATTAAATCCTTTTTCAGTTAACTCAGTCTCCCACAACAAGGGTCTCAATTCCAGTACCCAGTGTGAAATAACTTTCAGCCTGGAGATGGCACAAGGAAGAAGAAAATATACTCAGGTAGATGCCATGTGTCTAACCTTTGGACGCTTAAGACATGACTGCTTCTTAGGGGGACAGCAAATTTTGACTGGAACTCTTGTTGAAAAAGCAGAGAGATCAAATAATTTTCCCACAACCTTCTTCTGCTGTATCACTTGGACCAATGCAAATAATAAATATGCAATTCATTTGGGGAATACTTTTCCTATTCATTTAGGAGTTTATCATGTTCCTGTGGCATAACACAAATTGTAATCAGGACAACTATTACTTAGGTCTTACAAAACACTTGTTATGATTACTGAAATGTGTCTATCAGAAGTATGCAAAGGTGATAATTATACTAACACTTCTTGCCCTCTAGACAAAAAAATAAGGCAAGAGCTTTTTTAATCACAGATGCTTTATGAACTCTTTATAGAATGGTAAATTTTTCCTGCTAGTACATGGGCAAAACACAGGTTAAATATAAAAACTTGGTCACAGAAGTAATTTAGGAAAAGCAGCTTATTGGCTGGTGAAGATTTCAGTGTTCTTCAAACCCAATGCCACTGCTTTTTACACTTATGAGACTTGATCTCACCCGTCCAAGGCTTAATTCTGAACTCATTAGTGAGTTTAACAAAACTCCTCTTGCTTTTAGGGGTGCTTGTCTTTAAAGACACTCAGGCCTGACAGAGCACAACAGTAGTATGTAAATAAAGAGAACTGGGAAAGGTAAATAGGAAGAGATGAAAAGGCGCTTTATGCTGCTGCATGCAATTAAAGTTGGAATACAAGGGCTTCAGCAGCAGGAGCAAAGCATAACACGTAGGGGGTTTCTTTTTTCTTTTAACTCTGCAGTCTAGTCTTTTTCTTTGTCTTCCCCCAGCTCAACAGCTGCCTTCATCAGCGTTCAGAGCTAGCTGTGCCTCTTTCAGGTTTCAGTTCTTGAGAAAAGGTTGACAAGAGGCAGCAGTAAAAATTAAACAACTCCTTATTTAGTTTTTCTGATCAAATATAAAGCTAAGAATCTCCCAGTACTCACAAATTTCTGGAGGTTACAAATGGTGATCAGAGAGGCAAGAGGTCCTAGAAACAGAGTTAGTCAGAGGAGTTGAAAAAGGAAAAAAATAGCTACACTAAAGAGATCAAATGAAAACATGTTAAGTGCACAGGCTTTATGATAAACATTTTTTAAAATTGCTAGTTTAGTGTATTATTTCCCAATTATTTGTATAGTATTTTTTCTATTCTTTTTCCAGCAAAATAGTCCCGAAAATGAAGGTTAAGGCAATGAAAGATAATAGAGGGTTGTTTTTTTTCTTACAGAGGAACAAAACCTTCTGTTTACAGTAGTAGCAGAATTGACTTTGCTTCTCTGCTACTAAACAAACTGGACACGACACTGTGAGCCAATTAGTATATCTGTAGTATCATGTCAATCTGACTTCATACACAGGCTTAAATCCCCTTATCATCCACCTGGATACATATACCTTGTCTCAGATCCAGTGCAAGCCTTCTGTCTCTTTGGCATGGGAAACTTCAGCAAGAGGAGAGAAACACAACATCACAGTGAAGAGGACATGCAGAATGGCACCACCAGCTCACACCTCTATGATCCAGGGATTCTGGCCCCATCTGAAGCAGGCCCTGCCCGCCAAAGGCTGAACAGATACAGCCAAGGAGTCTCCAGCGAGATCTGGGTGGAAGCCATCTGCTTCTACTTGTCAGACCTTTTGCATGACCACCACATCCTCCCTTCCAGACCTTCTTCTCATCACTTCTGCCCAGCCCTTCAACGGAGACCTCGGCTCCCAGGTGTCTTATCTGCCTTGCTGCTACCTCTTACTAGTGCCACTAAGTACAGTGTGGGTGTTACCTTCGGATTCTCATGCCAGCAGCACAGCAGGGAGGGTTCCAGTGATACCCTGGACAGGTTGGGGCATGGAGGCAGAAGCAGAGAACAGCATGTCCTTCTTCCAAGGTCAAAGGACCGATGGGTTTGTCTTCACATCTCTTGTCAAGGTAGGTGAACAGAGAGATATGATCAGAAAAAAATATTAGAAATATTTTAAAGTGTGTTCTATTTCGTGAATATTCAGGTGCTTTTTGAGAAGAATTTTGTTCATTGTTGGATATTTCTGTCTGTCCTGTGAAGTCTTGGCAAGATATTTACATTTTTCTTACTACTTCTTTATCTTGGAGTTAATAATGGCTTTTGGCATCTGGTTTTTTTCCCCCCTATTTCAAAATGCTAGGGAAAATAATTACATAATTAATATCCTTACTTGGTAAGTAATTTATTTTTGTCACTCTTTTAAGTCCCACAGACCTCTTCAGACTACTTTCTTCCCTCAGTGTTTTTGAATCCACTCCCATTTTTACAGAAAGCTCATGTACATCGTTCTTTTCATCCCTGTGGTTTGCTTTTTTTTCTTTGTCTTACAGTCTCAACTTTGCTTTCTAATTCCTTTGGTTTTCCTCCATACTTGAATAATTTCCTGCATGAATCATACAGATTTTATGAACTAGGCTGAATGCTACAAAATGTGGGAATTCCTCCAGCAAATAATGTATGCTACAGTTCTGTAGTTTTAAACTAGCATGTTTGAATTACAAAAATATTGGTTATCAAGAGCCTATATAAAAGCTATGCTACATAAAATTTGCATAGGGCTCTTCAAATCTCAAGGAAAGTTCACAATAACCTGAATGACTTAGACTAAGTTAAGCCTCAACTTTGCTTAGTGGATCTGTCATGACTACATACTTGATCAAATAGAGAAGATCATGTAGATACAACCAAGGAGATATCAGTGTTTTAACAATAAAAAGAAATCTGCAGGACTACATACAGAGAAGCACCTAGGGACCTGAGGACCACCTGCAATACAGTATTGGGAAATAAATCCGTTGCACGAGAACATCAACAGCACAAAGTGAGGCAATGAATTTCTCAAATGCCCAGTGTGGGCGCATATCCACTCCCAGATGGGGAGGTAGGAACACTCCAGGTTATGGTACCAGCTGAAAAGACACACAGTTGCAGTCTCTATGGATTAGAGAATTAAACAGAGGAATGTATCTATGCCTCGCAGAAGGATTTACTGACCTTTCTCTTTGTCTTAGTGGCACTGGCAGGAACGTCCAGGGATGGCATAGCTGGCTACTGCCCTTTCCTCTCCACAGATCTCCCAGCACCGGAAGGAGCAAAGGTACAGAGCACAGGGAATGCATGTCAAGAAGGGGCTGTAATTCAGACTTCCCCTTGAAAGAAGAGGCATAGAGAGCCACAGAAATTGTGGGAACTTGCTATGCCACTTTCAGTGTTATCAGCACTGAAAATACACCTCAGGTTCCTTTGGTCTTGAGTGTTTGCACTGTGAAAGTCAAGCTTTCAGAGAATAGGTGCTCAGTGGTTTTTGAAAGTCAGGCCCTTTAGCGTGCATTAAAATGAACACCAGTATTTTGAGGCATTTAAAGCACTAAGTCACTTCTGAAAAAGGTTATTAAGCCTTTGTCTGCATATATACACATTTAGCAGCCTTGGCCATTGGCCACAAAAATTATTACAAAAGTCTTAAGCACTTTTAAAGCCCTGACTATCAGTGACTGGAACGTTTATAACCCCTCTTGAGCCTTGTTGGTGGAAACATAATGAAATACGGCCCTGGTGCACAGCTGACATTTTCAGTCGTGTAGATCTTGAGTTTTCCAACATCCTTGATTTTTACAAAAAGAAAAACTTGCTGCGAATCCTAAGAAAATTTTCCTTTAACCCTTTTATTGACTGTAACATTAGTTACTACTGCTGGAGTTTCTTCACCCTCTCTGAGATAGGGGTGGCAGCTCAGACTTTACTATAGGCTCTTTGCCTGCAGTCTGACTTGCAAGAGAATGTTGCCCTTATTCTTTTATGTCATGCATTGCTCACTGTATTTGGTGAATCGAAGTCACAGTGCTAACAATTTAGCAGGAAAAAAAGAGGCATAATAGTGATACTATGCTACAAAAAAGTGGAAGATCTGGGTTCATGCATATAAGGATCTCCTATAATTGCATTTAAAAAACTGGGAGTGGGGAGGGAAAATGATAGCAAAGGAACATAATGAAGCAGAGTGAACGGTTAAATATTTTGTAGAGTGATGTGGGTTGACTTAGTTCTTCTGCGTCACTACAGAGTAAATAACAGCCATGCAGGTCCCAAGAAAAATACTCCAATAAGTAATTACTATTTCCTAGAAATGGATTGAGCCCAGCACCCCTGGAGCAGTTACATGAGCAATATCTAAAATAACAGTAACAGCAGGGTATGGTAAAATCAAATTGTTTACTCAATTCCATTCTGCTTTGTTCTGCTATGAGCCCTGTTGAAAACTGCCTGTAATGAAACACAAGAGACCTACATAAACTCAGATTTAACTCATGTGAAGGAGTTAAGGAGAATGCTCACTTCAATTTAGCAAAGGAGAGGCATTCACTCGTTCATCCTCCTCTCACTGGATTAACAGCTGTAGTATTCCTAAATAATAGCCATGCAGCACGCTCATGCAATTAAAGCAATGTTATAAAGACGGTTGGAGAGTTCAGTGACTAAGCAATGTTATTTTGATTATGTATTCCATTACAGGCCGTTGTTAAACAGGAAGTATCATGCAGTCATTGAACAGGAACAGAACATTTCAGGTGCAAGGCAATACTTTTCAGAAGTGACAGGGTGGAACTGCAAAGGTATAGAAATACTTTGAATTGTTTCTCTGAAATACTGACATAATCAAGGAACTAATATTCCCTGAAATTATGTGAAGTACTGGCAGCTACCTATGAAGTTGCGGAGAGAGTACTGTGTCATTCGCAGATCTGAAATTTTGGAAAAATTGTGTGTTTAGGAAAGTCACTTCTACGTGCCGAGAGGGTATGTAAGAAAGGAACATGTAGATTAGAGATTGAAGAGGTGACCTGGAAGAATTACACCTGGCCATATGCTACAAAGACCCTGGGACAGGAACACCACTATCAGCAACAAATCTATTTTTTAAATCAGCAGCTTGGCTTTTTCACTCAGTCATTACCATTCCCCTCCAAAGGATGATATAGGAGGAGTTTGAGTGGTGGTTCTACATATTCCCTTCCTCTCTTTGCAACCAAACCATTTGGAGTCCTGGTGGGTGGGGTAATTGAAGCTTGGAATAGGTCATTTTAGTCATATTTCAGACCACAAAGGCTGAAGGTTGCTAGGAAGGTGAGTGGTTTTCCTGAGTAGAGTTAGGAAATCCATCAGACTTCTAAAGGCCAGCAAAGGCTAGCATGGCCAAGATGCAGTAGCCAGTTAAGAAGTTTGTAGATCTAAATGTCAACAATAGAAGACAGTAAAAGTGAAAAACTGAACAGCATCTCTGGAAAAAGGAAAGTATTTTAGGAAATGTGGGTAATATGTAGGCAAGAGGTTTATACATGCAAAATGGTCACCAAATAAGGTACCAAGTAAGGAAATGTGTCAGGGACATAAAGGAATCCATAAGAAAACATTCAAATCAGATATTATGCCATTTGGAAGTGGTGCAGCATGCACAACAAAGAAAATTTGATCTGTTTTAGGAGCAGACATGAAAGCTTGTGCTGGAAAACAGCCATTTCAAGAGGTAGTCATTAACCCCTTTATGGGAATAAGCCAGAGAAAGGAATAGAGTCTCCCAAGTTTTCAGCCCGCCAACCTCTTCTGAACTCTTTCCTTCAAAGAGGATAATTTTCTTCTCCAAAGACAGACGTATTGTACTGCTGTGAAGTCATTACACTGGGATTACTTATGGGAGGAAAATGCAGAAGTACTGAAGAGATTAGAAGCACAAATGGAAATACTTGCTCCTAAAAATTCTGTGTATCCTGGTAAAGTCCAGTCCTTCTGTTTTAGAAAAAAGACAATATTGGATTTATGGTAAATCAAATCTGTCTGTCCATCCAAATTTGACAGGTACTCTTGCTTTCACATTGCTTTTCCAGCTGAGAATATTGTGGGTAAAGAAAGTTCTGAAAAAATAAATAGAAAATATAATGTCAAGAAAATGTGACTATCCATACACAGTTTAGAGCAGATTAATCTCTGTGATGAAACTCAGACCTGAGAGCTCCTACATTGCTGTGAAATCTTGGATGATGGAAGAAACATCTCAGAAACACAAAGAGAACTTGTTGTTTCAACTCCCATTGCAAGTCAGTGAGGCAGGTTCCTCACCTTCCTATATGCCTTTGAATTTCTCTCAACAGGCAAAGTAGCAGAAATGTTAAAGTTCTGGTGTCCTTTTCTGCATTCAGCCATTCATAATTATTTTATCATGGGTAAAGGCAGCAATAAAAAGTTAGGGGGAAAAGAGAATTCCTCAGCAGTGCAGTCTAAGGTCTACATCAGTATCTCTTCTTTTAAATAATTTTGTTTTCATTTTTGAGGAAGAGACGGTCAGTCTGGAATAAAAGCTCCTTTAATGTCTGTTGCTCTGATCCAGTGATTTGCGCTCAGTAGGTGTTCCTATGTCAGGTAAGTTTCAGCAATAGTCACGAGCTGATTTGTCTTTGCAATCAGATTTGTCTGGTTTCTGCTAGACTGCCCAGAACATCTGTTATCCCACGTCTGGAGTATGCCAACACAGAAGTGCCTGCATTTTTATGGAGACAAAGATAATGTACAAAGAGTGTTATTTTGTGGTTCCAAGCCACAGATTTCTAATAAAAGTGCTTATTGCAAAGCTTGCTCATACCAAAGAGTGTGTTTCCAGGCTTCAGAAGTCTATGAGGCAGTTCAAAATTTAGATTCAAGATTCTCTATAGTGCTACATGTTATTTAGTTTCTCATTGCGTATAAGGCCACTTATAAAATCAGCACCCAGCTTGGATCTTACTTTCTAGATAGATCTTTGTTTTCATAATTTTTGATGGACCTACATGTGGGTCTTAAACACTGATAAAAGGGAGGTTACTGACTCAAAATGACACAGACCCCTTTTCAAACATGAAACAAGCATGAGCAAATATCAGTAACTGTCCAAGAGGAAAAAGTCTCTTGGATATTTCCTGATAGAATTGCATGATGTTTACTTATGCTAATGCCTCCTTATTTCAAGGAGGTTTGTTATTCTAAAGCATCTTAAATATTGTATTAGCTCTGTTTGAAAAATGAGCATCATGTCTGGCAGGTAACTCCCACACTAATGCCTATAATAGAAGGCAACATTTGTAAAACAAATATTTACGGCCCTGGGTGCTTTCAAAGATTAAAATAATATAATTATTTTCTTTTATGTTTTCATGAAGTTTGAGATAACTTTAGCCTTTGACTGTAGCCTAGCAAAGCCATGAAACTGAAAACTCAGTAGTGATAGCAAACCATATGCAACAAGAACTTCAATCTAAGTTTTTAATATATTTCTTTCTTCTGTGTTATACACAGAAATTCTCCAGAGTTTATCCTGCAAAGCTGTCCAGAATTTTTCCCATAGAAATGACCACAGACTCCAGGTCTGCAAAATTCATGGATTTTGGAGGAACTATCAGATCAGGCTGTTCAGGCTTTCTTTAAGGAAACTCACTTCCTTCTTCCTGCCACAGACTATTCCTTTTTTCTGGCATAAAGGTGTTCTGCCAAAGACTTCCCTTCCTGTCTGGAGCAGTGCATCATTCAGAGAGAATTTCAATGACAGGAGTATGCAAAATCCTATAGTGAGTCCAGAGTTCCTCATATCTGAGGAATAGCCAAAGTGTAGATAAGTAGGGGCCGTGATTCCACAGATCACCAGTAGAGATCCCTCATCTATGCAAAAACACCCAGAAAGAGAAGAAAAACCCCAACCACAGTACTCTTAAATGAATTACACACTGTTGCTCTAAATAGGTGCACAGACAGATAGTACAAGCAAACCAAGAAAATCACAAAATAAAATCTGCCACAGCATTTTCATAAAGCTGGTATCAAAGCAAGATTTTTCTTCTGTTTACAGTAAAATACTTGTAAGCTAAACTTGGGACTCAAAAATATATTTGGAGTTCAAATGTATGCGAATTTCCTGCCTTAATGGAATGTGCAAGATTCAGTTACATCCCTTGATAATAAAATGCTGGCAGGCTCTTAATTTTATGATAGCATCACCCAGTAGCAATGCTAACAGGTGGTTCTGGAGCTCAGGACAAGCAACAAAAAGTTCAGCTCTTGGTCTTTCATTTCTGAAGCATATGACCTGCGCTGATCAACATCCTGTTACTCCAAGGAAGCCAAAGTTTTGCTCACATTTTCAGATGCACACACACCTCAGGTTTTGTGTGCATAATTACTAAGACAGAGGACTGGAGAGACAGAAATGCTGAATACTTCCAACCACAAGGGCAGTTCCTGAAATGTGCATTATGTCCATCAGATAGTGAAACCCAAGGTTCCCCAAGACAGCTGTCGTCAGACCACATAATAGGCACAGTTTTGGAAAATAACCTCTCATCATAAAGCAGCAAGCCCATTGCTCACTTTCCCACAGGTCTGACAGGATGGAAATAAAAAAGATGTAAAACAAATGTCTATAACATGGTTGACATGCTACCTTATTAATCCCACCACAGGAAATAATTTCATCAATTTGTATTTTGTTTCGATTGCGGTTGACCAGTATCACTTGTAACAGCCGTGTGCTTGTGCAGCTGAGAAAGGTGTTAGTGTTCCCTGAAATAATATAGAGGATTAGATTAGTCACAAAAGGCTTAAAAGATATAATATTAAACATGACTCATTATATTTTAATAACCAGCCATTACTTCTTCATATTTATAATTTTTAAAAAGGAGTTGAAGGCACAGATTCTGATTTTACATACTTCCCTGCATGTCACAAATGCCAGTTACTCTATCACCTTCCTTAGAGTAACTCCAGATCATTGTATAAATGTAAAAATAGAAACTGATACACATCTTTCTTTCATTTAATTTTCCTGGGAATTTATCAAATTCGTGGTCAGATGTTTGCTATATGATATTCCTGCTAAGCACTAACATCTGATGCAGCGTGATGCTAATGAACAATCTGAAAATATGAATTACCACAAAGTACACACTGCTGCTACAATGAATCCAACTGATCATAGAAAAACCTGCTATCAGATCTCCCTTTTTGTAGCTGAACTTCATGCAGTGGGTATTAATGATGTTAATTTAGAAGTTTTGTTGCGTTTCCTCCTGTATATTTCTACTCAGCTAAACAATCATCCAAGTGAAAAATACCTCTCATTTTTATAATATTGCAGAAAAAGGGTGTTCCTCAGGTTCTTTTACCTTCCTGGAAACTGATATTGACACATTTTGGAGGTTAGTGCAGTGGAACCTTGCTAACTCTTGACACTTTGGTTTACTGATTTTCATTCAGATGAGAAAAATCAGTATATGCATTGCTTCAATATCATCTTCTGCAAGTACAGACTTTTCACATAAAAACTTGAGAGTTATTCAGAGAAAAAAAGTAATTTGACAAAAGAGGTAGCAAAAGAAACAATGATTTTCAGGTAAGACTTAAGCACAAGAAATATGGTCACAGCCATGTTGCTGTAACAAGAGGAGAAAGAAAATATTAAGGGGCTGAGCAATCGATCTGGATTGGGGATGCCCAAAATACACAGCTAAGTGGGCCTTTTCCTCTCTCAATTTTTAGGAATCAAAATGTTCAGAGAGTTTGCTGGAACCCTCTGAGGTGAGACAGGGTCCTCTGTAGGTGACCAACCTGCCCTCCAAATGACACTCTGCCCTTAGGACTACAGGATGACTGATGGTGTTGACTTTTAGCTCGTCTTGGCTGTAATCCAGTGTTAACCCCCGGATTTCAGTTCTAAATGACTTTTCACTCACAATATTGTACCCATGAGAAGTTTTGACCATGACATTGAAAGCATTGCTTACTCTGTATATTCCAGTACCTTCTCCTTGCTTCACTTATAGGGGTGACATGGAGAAAAATTGCAAGAAAGCACATTTCTTTTTCCTGCCAGACAGCAGAAGTGATTCCACAAGAGCAATGTACACTTCAAGTGATGGAGATTTGTGAAAAAATAGGCATCCCCTTTCTGTCATCACTGATTAGATTGAGGGAAAAATTATAACACCACAATTACAATATATAACATTGGATTTTCTCTACTCAAAGGGAAAGGTAAAATTTGAACGTTGACATCTACAATGCTCTGGATAACTACACAGGAGCGTAAAAATTGTTTGAACAAATAAACAAAAAAAATTACTGTAGATTAGGTAAACTGGGACATCAAAGGATCTGAAAAGAATAGGATCCAGCTGAGTGCACTATGGAGCCAATTTGTGTTCAACTTCCTGGACAGGCGTGACAAACCTGATACATCCAAAATTCACCAGAATTGATCCACGTATGCTGACTAATTTGTGCAATGCACATACAACACATCTGCTACTCCCAGAGCTGTTGGACTCACTACACAAGTCCATTCAGCCATTTAGATTTTTTCAGACATAAATATCTGATCTTGTACATAGGTGAATTAGTTAATTAGTGCACCACAGGGAAGTTACTATGCATTCACTTGAGATGCTGTGGATCTACATATGAAAACTGTAGCGGAAAATTTGGGGAATGGAGTTCCTGCCTCCTACAGTCCTTAATTCCATAAGATTGACAAGGTAAATCCCACAAGATCTTTTCATTTCATTGTTTTCATCTTCTTAATAAGAGTTGTCTAAGAAGGAAAGGAAATTTGTGTACTACAAAATAAAGGAGATTCATTTCATTACTGATTCAGAGAATCACTAATGAGAGTAAATCTCTGATGCCAATAGAAAATATTGCAGTACATACAGAAACACATATATTAAATACATGCATGTGGTGTTACAAAGACACTCCTCTGATAAACTTGCATTTTCCCAATTAAGAACAAAATTTAATTTCATGCGCAAACTATGTGTGCTGCTCTTTCTCCTCTTCTGGCTTTGACATCATCCTGCAGCTCTAGTTATTACTGTGTAATTGTCTTGAAATGTAGTTATTGTTAGGAATCGTTGCAGATGTTCCCCATGTAATTCAAACTAAATGAATATAGAATTAAATTACCAGTGCAAAGCTTTAGCAGTGCAAGTTGCAGTAGAAGGGGTAAATTATTCTCTCTCTTTAGAGGAAACTATCCAAAAATGTAATGGGAAGTTAAGTAGGCAGTATTTCTTACTCGGGAATCTAGAAAGATTCAAAATGGGATGTCAGAGTTAGTGCTGAATAGCTTAATATATTGTCCCCATTCAAGAGATGTAACAGAGAAGTACCATTGCTCTGTGACTCTGATTAGGAAGAAGTCAATAAAAATGCACCAGCAGCTGCCTTAAAATTTATTGGGACCTAGGATACTACCATGGACTGGAGGAGTTTGTGGTTATTTTACATTATATTTCATGGCTTCTAGGACTTTCTGTTCTCTTTGGGCAAGCTTAAAATGTGTTAAAGACCCTGATGACTGTGAGTACTTCCCCAGCCATCAGACCCCGAGGACGCAACCATTTTCACTTTGAAGAGAGTTCTGGAACCCCCAGACCTGTAAATCAGACCAGTCACACTGTCTACAATTGAAGACGTGTCTTAATATGTAAGTTATGTACAATAACATGGCAAATATTAACATTTCAAGCTACATTTCAGAGCTGGTGTTCCCTTAGCAATCATGAGTGACACTTGCATTCAATAACTATTTAAAGGGCAACATAGAAATGAAAAGAGCAATTTATAACCTTAAAGGAGGTATGCACCAAAAACTGGGGGTTCAGTAGAAAAGGTGCATCTGCCAACAGCTTTTAGACAAAAGTAGGCAGATAATAGTGTTCAGAGTGAATCATTAATAACAAAATTGAGTTTTGGGCAGCTGCATGGAATGTGCAGCCCATGCCTGTCTCTGCTTTACCTTATTAGTGTCAATTTATTTCTCTTTGCAAAACAGACAGAGGTGAGCAGGAGCCATTCCATTCTTAATTTTCTGTAAAAGAAGTGTCATTAATATTTTGGACAACTTTGGACCCTAGGCAGGACCGTAGCCTGTGTGGGGGAAGTTCAATGAATGTACCAGATGAAAAATGTGGTTACATGTATCTGAATGAACTTTGGGTTGTTTCAAACAAGCTGGTGTTTTGTTTGTTTTGGGTTTTTTTCTTGTTTGTTTCTTGATCCATGGCTATTCTGTATTTGGAACCATTTTAAGCCATGCTAGGACTGGTACTTTCAAAAAAGTCTTGATTTCGTGAACTTAGCTAATCTAATCAGTAAAATCTGGATTTTCTCCAACATATTATTTATACAATGTTCCAGCATTATGATATTTTCCAATATTCCTTTTATTCTTGTAGAAGTCAGTGATAGCTATAATAGCTCTCCAGGCTTCCAGCTTTGAAAAGTGGAGGTTTTGTTTCTTAATGGAACTGAATGTTACTGAGGTTTTGTTGGTTGGTTGGTTGGTTTTTCATATGCATCACTCATGGCAGATTTGAAGTGAAATCTGGGTTCTACATTAGTCTCTAACGCTTTTTATCAAAAGCTTTGAGGGTTTGATATCTGAACCTGGATTATGATTTTATGAAAGCAAAAACTGATGTCCTGTTTCCAAATTAAGTTCAGCAGACATTATAGGAGGTACACTACAAGTACGTTCCTTGAACTATCAACTTGCACAGGTTGATTAGTTGCATAAAAGAGAAGAAAAGTAGTCAGAGGTTGGCTCAAGTTAGATCATTAATCCCACTGTTAATATAGGGACAGAATGCATACCTTCAGACCATGAGGTTGGATGATCCATTCTGCATCTCAAGTTCTTTCCTTCAAACTGCACTAGATGTGCAGACCAGGAACTTCCAAAGCTGACCTATAGCACCTAACCTGTACTTTAAGATTTCAGCCTTATACTTCCTTGCCTTTTAAGAAACCCAGAAAAATGTCTTCTGGAAACATCAACATACCATTGCTCAAAACCTGAAGTTTTGAAGCAATTAAAGCTAACTGCTGATGTTCTCTGAAAGATATTTATTTAACTAAATTAATATGTTTATAAATTAAACATGTAATAAGTAATAAATAGGTTAAGTAAATAGGGAAATGTAACTCCCTTTTTGTTAAATTTTACTGATGTCATTTAAATTAATTCAGCTATTATTGAAAAATATTTTTAAGTAGTATATGTAGAAGACTAAATGCTATTCTAGGCCTTCATTCCATGAAACAATCTGCAGAGATGCACTAACCCTCCTGCCCAGCAAAGGTTGAGTCTGTAAGTATGGCATAGACTTCCAACAACATGTGTGGCCATTTTTTTTCAGCCAACATTATGTTGTTGAAGCAAATCACTTCATACCTATTCAGTGTAGTTTATTAAACTGTTTGAAAATTTTTTTTGTATTTGCATCTTCCATGTCATACCTTTTCTGTGTTTCCAAGTTACAACAGTAGGCATAGCTTCCTTGTTTTCAATAATGGTTTTGACAAACACAAAAGCGTTTGTGTTTTCCTGAACAAAACTTTTGATGAATGTCTGTGTTGCTGCATCATTTACCTGCAAGTTTGTTTAGCGTCTGTTGTCCTTTAATTTTTCCACTTCTTTTTATAAATATGATCCACTTTGCCATTAAGATCTTCAAGATGAGTGGTCATCTCTGACTTTTCTTCTTCTCTACCAATTCCAAGTTGCATCCAAATCTTATCAGTTCTTTCTGTGAAACATTAAAATATTTAATCTCTTGTGTAGGTAGCGGTCTGAATAATTATTGCTAGCTTACAGCTGTCTCTGCCTTGATTACTCCAGCCTTCAAATATCTCTTCTCTGAATTTTTTTTTTCTCCAAAAAATGCTGCCAAAATGATCTTTCCTATGCATAAATCTGGTCTTATCTTTTAAACATGCATCCTGAGGTTCTGAAAACATTGGTCTCTTTCTAATTAGTCTTCCCTGCTCTATACCACTTTTCCGGATGACCCCAGCAATTAAAAACATTGCTTTTAGGAAGTCCTCAAGAAATTATTTGGGGTGAGGGAAACTAATGATGAGTAAGAATTCAGTCCAAGGCTATTAAATGCATAACAATGCATAGAGCACTTTCGGTACCCAGGGTTTACATTAAGGCACGCGATTGGTTATGTAGCTGAATCAGAGCCCAGCTAAATGTAATTTTAACTTATCTTTGTCTAATACATCAGATTAGCATTTCTAGACTGCCAAGAGTATTGTTTGTACTAAACAAATAACACTGCTACAAATTTTTACTGTGATGTTTTGCACTAAGAATATCATCTGTCAAAAGATTGCTCTCAAAGCACTTTACAGACATTAACTAATTAGACTTAATGACACTTCTCTGGAAGTAGTGAAGTGTAATGAATTCCCTTTTGTGAAAAGGGAATTTAAGGCACAGAAAGATCAAATGATTTTTCCAAGGTCGTGAAGGATATTATAGAAGATATGGGAACAGAACCCAAATAGTCCAATCCTCCAACACTGTGCTTTAGGCACAGGAACAGAGCTATCAGCTGTGGGAGGAGGACAACTCTTCCTTTCCTTTCTTTGTTATTACAGAAGTACAGGAAATTAATTGCTGCATAGGCATGCTTTCATTAATTCCACACTAATGGCCTGCAAAGGGTGCCTGTAATAGTCCATTAGGAAGGAAGTTATCTGCCTCCTCCAAGTTCTGTGTGTAAACAGCAGTGAAGAAACTCTGTATTTCCAAGTTATCACCCTGCCGAGGATGAAGTATTACCCGTGTTATCCATTTTTATTGATAATGTAATTTACTATTTATTGTAGAGTTGTGTTTTTAATCCTGTGCATTAGTATTCCTCAGAGTTAAATCTTACAGTGACAAGAAAAAGGCCACAGAATTTCAATTTATGTGTAAAAGGTTATCTCAATGACTTTTGTAGATATGTAAATTCGTGTCTTAGCTATGCTATAAAATTCGAGGAATTCTTTTAACTTTCTTTTTTTTAACTTAAGTTTTAAAGTAAGAGTTTTCCTGGCCAGCACTGAGCTAGCATTGGTTAACAGGAAGATGAGACAGGTAGCCCCCATCTACAGATAACAGGTAATGCATTATTGGGGGGGTGAAAATAAATGGAAGAATATGAACTAGATGTTCTGTTTTAGAGGCCAGTCCCTCCCTCTTCTCTGCTTAAATCCCCAAAGTTCTCCTCTAACTAGAGTATGTTATAAGTAAAATAAGTATATATGGTCAGACTTTCAAAGGTGATTAGATATGTAACTGCGTGGGCAGGTCCTTGTGAGGTCTTGATACAAGTGAGGTCACTTGAGTCCCACTGGATGGAAAATAAAGACAGGGAATGGGCAGATCCATGAGTCGTCCCTGCATTTCACCCAAACTGTCTTCACATATCACCTTTTTAATTGTCTTTGTGTCTTTAGATTTTGGCTGGCTGTTTTAACCCATTCTTAGTAAAAATGATACAATGAAGCAGGAAAAAAAAGAGACCTGCTGAGCAGGAACCTCTCTGTTTGTCTCTGTAGCTGCTCTACTCAAAGGTTCAGAAAATGGGAACTGAATCTTTGAAGCTTTGCTCTTGGAAAGTGATTGACTGTCTTGTTTACATACGTTACAGTGTATTTCCAATGTTAACTGGCTTTCTGGATGGAATTTTCTTGTAGTTCATGCTAAAAGGTAACCAGTATTACCACTGGAAGCCATAGCTGGACTTGCTGAGGGAGGGTCTACAGGGATCTTTGTGTTAAAACAGACAACTAAGCCTCTTTTCCACTTTCCTGTACAATCTGACAGGAATTTGCACCTCATGTTTCACTGATAAATCACTGATTGAAATAGATAGTAAACAAAACGTGCAACACCCAGATTGTAAGATAAGTAAGATAAAAAATTAAATCAATAAACTACAGAAATATTAACTTTTTTTTTTCTTTTTTTAAATAGCCACAAATTTTTTGTTGTATTCACTATGATGGATTTAGCAGCTGTACCAGACAACAAACAGTATATGAACCAAGAAGCAGTTTATAAAATGTTCCCCATCTGGACAGAAAATTCTTATTTTTTTCCTATAAAATAAGAATTTATTTTATGAGTTTATAAATTGCAGCTCTTAAACTCTTCATTGAGAAATCAGCTATAACCTTGCTGCAGTTCTTTTAAAGACTACAAAGAAATGTTGCAGTTTAAATGGATACCGTTGACTTTTCCCCTCACTGACTTCTCTTCTGACAATTATTTTCCACTGATGCTGTAAGTATTAGCAGTGTGGCAATGCTTGGAACTTGAGATCAAGGTACATTACATTTGCTGCTGCTGCTGTAAAGCTTTGCTGTCCTCAGTTTGAACCTAGGTGAGTGAAAATAGCTGTTTCAGAAAACTAGAGATACAATCTGCAGGATTCCAGATATCCAGCAAGGCTATTACAGCCTAATATTTTAGTATCTAATTCCAAGGGCATCCAGCAACAGGCAGGGCTCAGAATGACTCCCAGCTGGCAGTGCTTCTAAAAGAAACCAGACGTTGTCTTAACTTGGTTCCAAGTTTACAGATGTAATTGTGTATTGATGGCCATGTGGCTTCTTAGAACAGAGCATTTAAATAATTAGCTTTTAGCATAACCTTAAGGTTATGATGCTAGCTCCTTTCTCTCTTCTTGCACCAGATTTGTCAAAACCTGATCCAAATAATTATGTTTGCCTATCTTTTCATATAGCCCAGGTGTCACAAATCATCAATGATTTCATTGTGTAGTTATGTTTTCTGTTTCTCCTAAGATCCAGTATGTCCCATACTCACTTTAGTTTCTCAACGTGGACCTTGACCCCACAACTAGACCCTTACCCACCCTGAGTAAACATGAATATACGAGAAAGCACGACTACAGGTCAACTCCCCTCTGCTCCTGTCCTCCCAGACCCCCTATGTGATCAGAGGTCTCCTAGCTGAGGCCAGCAGCCCTACCTCCTGGTCACTTCTGAGGCTGTAACCTTCAACAGGAAGAAAGACAGTGCTCCACAGGCACCTACACAGCAGCTCCTTCGCCAGTCCCACCTGGCACAAAGAAATACATCTTGGCTATTTGAAACCAAGAAAGAGGGGGGAAAGTGTTTTACTGATCATCCAGAAGATCTAGGAGGGACGCTAAGGACCTGAGGGAATAATTCTTTTCTACTGTTCCCTGAGGGTAATCATCCCTCTGCTACACACAAACCCTCATGTACAAGAAAAAGACTCTTGCATGCGGAATAGGAAACCACAACATCCAGTCATGTCCATCTGCCAGATTTCTGCTCCCCAGACTTTCAGTGCAGGACTAAAATCCTTTATCCTTGGAAAGTGATTTGATTTTTTTTTCCCCATTAGACTTGTATTAGTCCACCTCATATTCCAGACTGCCTGAACAGTTTGTGTTAAATCTGTAGAGACCAATAATTTAAATATCAGCTCAGAAATGCACAACGTGAAAGCAGAGGATTAAAATGGAGACAGTTCGTCAGCAGTCTCTTCACTTCCTCTCACTAATAACATGATTGCATTGTAGTACTCGTAGAATAAACTCTTGTAATGACATTACGGGAATTGCTGTAGAGGCATAATATATCCTAAGGTATATTTATTATAATGCTAACATTTCTGATACCCATAAATTTGACTGTCAGAGTTTTCCTGATGAACCTATTTTTCTCCTAGCATATGAGAGAAAACTAGTCATTTGCTGGTTTATGTTTGTGTTTCCATATCTCAGAAACAGATTAAAATTCACTCTAATACTGTAGGATTTGAATTTTTGCTTGAACCCTTAATTTACCTTTCCCATGTGTAAAATATAAATATTTATCTATGATACATTTAATATCCATCTTTCAAAAATGCTGCTATAAAAATATACAATAATGTGGAAAAAGAAAATATAAGAGTCTCCAGACTGTATTTCGATTAGTTGATTATGCCAAAACACATAATATCATATCACTAACAGAGCTGCACTAAAAAAAAATCAGATTAACTGCAAAACCCGATAAAAAATTACTTCATTGGCCAATATTGCTGTGCCTGAGTTGGATGGCATTCAGAAATCATGCTTGTAAATGATTTAATAATACAAAAAACTTCTTTGTTGGTAAAGAACTATATTTAAATCAATATTCTAGAAAACCAGAAGCCATGCCAAAGTGATGATGAATGAATATTAAAGAAAAAGTTCAAATTAAACACTTTAAATACCTGATACTTCTGTGTGGTGGTGGGTCACACCTCATCTGGCTTCAGTTTACTCAAAGACTGAGTCATTATTAACCCTGACACCACCAAACTGCTATTACCTCCCTCAGTTTAGACAAGTACCTTAGGGTGGGCTGAGCTCTATCTGAGACCCGTAAAGAGGGAGCCTGGCAAACTAGTTTAGAGTAGTTTATACCTATGCTTAAAGTAGATAGAATAAAGGAAGATTAATTGTATTTAAAGGCCTGTACATGTAGTACTGATGGGAGTTTTGTCATTAACTTCCAAGGGGATCCTGCCCATTGCAGCGTAGCATGACCAAATCAATGAACTCTTGGGAAAGAAAACTGGTCTAAACTTGAGATACATTTTTCATTATTTGGCAAAATTTCTTTAGTTCTTAAAGTGACAACTGCTGCCAGGAGTGATTTTCAGCTTTCAAGATATATCTGGCAACATCTTTGTCCAGATTTCAGCTAATTGTACAGTGGATGTTTAAAGGTAGTTTTTAATCCCATAATGGACCCACCACAAGTCTTTTTTTGCTATGAAAAGTGCTGAACACAGACTGCATGTCACTTTTCCAGAGAGATGAGTGTGGAAAATGCTATAGGTGTTGCAAAGCATCTTAGTTTTACCCAAAGTAATACCTAGCCAAATTCAATTTATCTGCAATAAAGGTTTTTTTTCAGAATTGCTAATAAATTTAGAGGGAAGAACTTTGTAAGGAAAACAGACACTCAGATACACCCATGTGCATAACATGCAGCTATACATACTCCTTGGAAAGTATGCATTAAGCTACATAAACACACTCAAAACACAGTATACTCTTCTGAATGAGCAGCTGGCCAAGCCATCCACAAGTAGTCAAGTTTCATGAAGCACATTATATGCTTCCACCTTTAACTCAGAACATGTAGCAAAACCACCCAGAGATGCCATAGTCTTATCTTTTGTTCAACAGCTGTGTCTCAAGGCCAGTTCTTAGCCTTTGGCCTGTGCCTGCATCAGGTGCCTTATCTGTAGTCCAATTGCTCTGTTACCTGGTTCTTCTGTGTTCTCATTGTTATGCCTATATCAGTTTTACCCAGCTCTCAAAGTTGCATTTCTTCAGGGTCTGCTAACCTGTTTTCAGCCTGTGCCTGTGTTTCCACTTTCCTGTGCTGTTTTTTGGAGGTGATACTCCACAGGAGAACACAGGACACCTGGTTCCAGACCGCAGTTCACACAGCTCCTGCAAGCTCAGCATGATGGCACGTCTAACCGGTCACAGTCCTGACAACCTTCTAAGGTGGCAGCTCTGAGCAGTCCAGGCTACTATTACTGGACCATGAGGCAGTAAGAGCACTTCTCTTAGTCCTACAAACCCCTTCTCTTTACAACACAACCTGCATCAAGAAAAGGGGAATGAAAAAGCAAACAGCTAAGGACAGCTATCTGGCCATGATTCTACTGCTATTTTTCAGTCCTTGCTCCTCTCAAAAAACTGTATTATGGTCATACATGGTGAAGAGAAAGTCTTTATTTAAATTATTGCCCCATCAGACTGATGGATATCTATTTGTTCCTTTTCATGTCATCTGAAGGTGGGGATCCCTGAGCCTCTTGCTGTCACGATCGACCTTCGTAGAACTGGTGCTGGGTCTTGATGCTCTTTATGAATCACTCGCCTTGCTATCCCAGTAAGACATTCCCTCAGAGAAGCCTGTAGCAAGCCTATGTTGTTTTGGAAACCTCAAAGTTTCTGTAAGAGAGCTCAATACTTTCATTACAGCTATCTGAGGCAGTTCCTGAGCCAGGCCTTCATTTTCTCACACAATAAGGGGTGGATAAAGTTTTCATAGTGGAAGTCATGAGCCTCTCCCTTTCTCTATCAGGGTCTGAGAGGTGCCCAGTAGCGTCTGTGACTCACTCTAATATTATAAATCGGTGGGCTGTCATGATATTTTCAGATGCCTTCTGTCAGTAACAGAGGAGAAATCTGTATCCTGCCTGCAAGCCAGGAAAATCATTCAGGAAATGAAGGCTGCATTTGTGGAGAGCAGAAAATGTCATAGAGTCAAAATTTCAATTTCCAGAAAATCTTTAATTAACATTCATACATCAGGAATTAGCACACACAACCAAATTATTCACGCAATTTTTTATCTTTTCAGTGCAGGTGCACCAAAATCAGTCTAGTTCCTCTTTCCAGCTCTGAGCATGTTATGGAGAACATGCAATTCTCTTACACAGCTACTGGGAACCAAGAATGCTTGCCTCATACTAAGATGCTCATTAAAAAAGAATGCCCTAAGAATAAATTGCTGCCATCAGAGTTGGGAGCTCCCTTTAGGGAAACCTTATTATAATGGCACTGTATGTACTTAAACTTATAAAAAATACATGTGTAGACAGGCATAGACACGAGAGTTCTTTGAACAGACCTTCAGGTAGTCAATGGTCTACCTCCCAAATGACACAGCATCCAGAATGCTGAAAATGTACTAATTTTTCTTTCTGATCTGATAGAAACATATCAGAACACAAAATTATACTTTCAGTTCCTTCATTTGCATAATGTGGTCATTTGGAAATATGTTTATTTCACTCATTTTTAATCTTTGTAGCGGACGTTATGAAGTATAATTTGGAACACTAAATCAATCTGGAATTTGTAACTGTATCAAAATTAAAATCTCCCAGTGTATGGAGGAGCAGAACCTCAAACTTTTAAACCATAAAAACCTTACAAGTGCGCACAGGATCTGGTCCAAACAAAGTCCTTCTGCAAATTCCTGAGAAAAGACCATAGAAAAGAAGACCCAAAATTTTCCCTATAAGTCTCTCTGAGAAGAACTCTGCTGCAGTTCTAGACTCAGTAACAAGACATATAACATTTATTTTCTATTCCCATCGGAACTAGTAGGACAAAATATCCCCTGACCCAGAGGTTCGATGCAGTGGTCTTCCTTGTCTGGAGCTTGGGAAAAGCAACCCTATCACATCTATTGAAGTCAGTGGGAATTTTGACCCTAACATCACGGTTCAATATCTCGTGTTTACTGTCACTAATTCATTTTGCGGCCTAGGTTAGGTCATGAAGTCTGAAGTGCATGTGCAAGCCAAGTGTGTATAAATGTGTTTGTATCCTTAGCATATATATAGTTGTAAGCAAACGTATGTGCCAGCAAATCAAGTGTTTATGTAGAGAGATTATTCATCAGATATGATCTTTAAGGTCCCTTCCAACCTAAACCATTCTGATTCTGTGACCCGAAAGGCTAATAATGTGGGCTCGAATTTTGTATTTAATCTAAAAAGTCTCCTGTGCAACTATCACCGTTAATAGTCATTATTAACATCAGCAGGAGATCTCTCCAGCTACATGGGACTACATTTGCTGTTTCTGACAGGGCAGAGAGAAGCATCTCATATAGTCAGTGTTTCTGGGAACTACATTGCTGCTTCTGAGCAGAGTTTTGCTTCGTTTTGTTTTGCTTTGCTTCATATCTTTACCCCCTGCTGCATCCTGTAGTTTGTTTTTCTTTACTCTTTCCTTCTTTTTAGTTTAATTAAGTGAATTGAAGTGAACAAACAAAGCCTCAGACACTTGTAAATTCCCAGCTACCACAATACTGAGCATTTCACGTCCATGGAAATTGCTTTTCACATCTTTAATTTTCAGGCTGTATGTAATAGGAGAGTGAGCAGAGTCTGTCCCACAGGATTATTAGACAGATGAAAAATAGAACAACAAAGCAGTAAAAGAAGAGCTAGAGAGAGCAGATTATTTGGAAATAGAGTTATACGTTGTGTAGCAAGGAACACTATACTGATCTGTTCTGAGCTGACAGAAGAGCTGGTAGGAAAAAAGGTTTCTGTATACATTTGACATCTGAATTTTCAATAAACTGGGAAAATGATTAAGATAAATAAATGTAGCCAAGCATGTCCAATTAGTCATTAGTCATTTTAGAGTGTTTTTTTCAACAGTTGTCATTGTGCTAACAAAATCCAAATCAGTCTTTTACTTTCAAATAACATCCCTGGATATTATAAGATCATTGTAATGTTGACCAAACAAAGGAAATTATTTTAATCTTCTGTACATGGATCAGAAAACACACAAAAAAATAGAATTCAGTCATTAAGTATACAAAGGACTCTTAGTATGACAATGGTTAGAGGAAACAAGAAGGTGGAGGGCTGTTCGACAAAACTAAGGGTCAACAAAATCATATATTTGTGCTGACAAGGAACATTTGCAGCAATATCTGCACAAGCAGACAATCCAGTAAGATGCAATCTTAAAAATCATGAGTATTGTGTAGGTCTGCCCTCAGGAATTGACAATACTGACCTGGGACCCTGTATGCTCCTCTGCCTGCTGCTCAGGCTGCAGCATTCACAGGGAGTGGTTTCAGAGCCATGCACATTTTGAAATGTTCAGTAAGTAACGTCAGAGACTTGAGAGTCTCCAAAATAGGTCAAAATGTGACTGACTTGAAATAAAAGGGCTACATTAATCAAGGAATATTCATTAACCCCAGAGAGCTCCTGTCTGGTAAATTAGTTAGGAAAGATAAACTGAAAAAGAAGCCTGGTAAAACAATAAAACCGATCTCATACATATCTCTATAGCACCACTGATTTTAACTAAGGACAGGAGTTTTTCTTGAATAACTGAAGAGTTTGGCAATCTGAAAGAGGAGAACAAAAGATGATAAATTATGATTATTGGTAGAAAGTAGATATACCATTTAAAATGGAACAGCAGAGGTTGTTTGAAACTAAGTACAACTGAAAGGTGAGAAGCTGGTAAAAACAGCCTGTGAAGCAGACAATCTCCAACGTAGTAGCTAAGAGATGGCCATAAGAGCACCGACAATTTCAGTTCACATCATACTTTCTGAAACTGTAACATCTCAAGGTGACCTATGCAACAGCTTGAACTGTGGTGATGGGGAGCCCATTTTCACTTTGGACTTGTGAATTGAAGTGATTAATTATTATTCAATGACAAAGAAGAGTTGTTGACAGAAAACATTATAAGATTTTGTTTTAGGATTTTTTAACAGCTTTTTATTTGGTCAAAATAGAGGTTATTTAGTATCTTAAAGAATGCCTTTGAAGCAATACATAAATTTGAAAGAAAAGTAGTTAAAATTTACTGTCTACACTATTATTATGTTTGATAGATTCAAGAGAAAAATGCTAGGACAGAGGAGGAAAAACAAAGATTTTGCTTGTAGAAAGCACTCTGAAAAACAAGACATAGGATTTGGATATGGACATCAATGAATCATCTTAACCTGCCATGGAAGTGTCATACCACATGAAGAAGTCCCATTTCAACTCAAATGGTTTGAAAAGTGATTGCTGGTTCCTCGGCAGAAAGAGGAATTTTAGAACAATAAAGCTTGCAAAAACCTGAAGGCCAAAAATGTATTTTCATGCCTGACATAACAAAACATTTATTTAGTATCTGTTGTCTGACCTGCCCTACACCTGCAGACAGGAACATACTAATATTGTGGAAGATCCAACAGGAATTAAAAGCCTTATGTATATGAGGAAAATTAAAACATCTAGAGTCTTACAATTTTGCTGCCTTTTACTGTTATTTCAGTAAACTCTTACTCGGTATTATGAAGCTATTTACTGATATCTAAGGTCTGGTTCTGAGATCATTATTGTCCTTTCAAAATTTTATGCTGTTTTCAATACCCACTGAAAAGCATAAGCAACCTTGGTTTTCCCTTGGACCTTTTGACATTGTCCTCTCACCCTTAGTTATGACGACTTTGAGTTGTTACATTTTGAAAAATAAGATATTTTAATCATATCTCCTCAGAATTCCTACTGACAATCTCTTCCTCACATTTATTAACACTTGTTATTTCGAGATCATTCAGTTCTGCATCTGCTTGGTTTCTAAGACAATATACAGTTCATCTGCTCATTAAATCCCAGGAGTCGTATCCTTATTTAGAAGCTGAAACTACCAATGCAGAGATCCTATTGTGAGACCTTTATTTCTTCCAAGATTGATTATGGTAATTTTTATTACACAGATCTCCTAAAGCTGCCTGGTTCAATTTATAGTCCCTGATGTTTCCACTCTGCTTGTCCTTACAGCTGCAGCATGTTCCTACCTTGCTAGGGATTTCTGTTTTATGAAGAGAATGAGATTAGCTCTTGGTGATAAAACCACTTGAAAACCATATTATCTTTCCAAGGTTTCCACACTAGTTTGCAATCTTTCACTGTTTTCCAGATCCTGGTCTGGTTCCTTGTCCCCAGATACCACTCTGCCTCAGGGCATCACCCTCCTTTGCTTCACTCAAGCATGGAAAATACTTTCTGATAAGTCACCAGGTTCATAACACCACCCTGTTAAACACTTCAACCCCAAAGCCTCACCTGAATACATCAGCCTTGATGCTGATACTGTGAAGGTCTAGCAAATACTGCTTGCAGACTCCAGAGCCAGTCTGAAACGTAACCTGGTACCTTTCACTAGACCTACATTAGAAAGGAGCCCGGTCCAACAGAAGCAGATTTGTTTGGCAAAGCAGCTGCATTGAGGATCCTTTTTTGGGGAACTGAGAGGCCTGCCTTCAAGGGAATGGGAAGATACACTTGGAAATGGCTGGATTGTTTTCAGCTGGCAACCATTTTCATCACTGATAATCATTCATAGCAAATTTTTGTCCCTTGGAAACTCTTCAAAACATTGCTCTAAGGAAATCTTACTGGTTGTCCCTGTTGCGAGGTGTGTTCCCTGAGAGACTTCCACCTCTGCAGATCTTGTCATGTTTTTCTTGGCTTTTACTAAGTGGAAAAGTGTCAGCAGATTATTTTTTTTTTCTTTGAAAGGTGCCAAATAGGTCATTAAGCTGGTGTTTAAAGATTCTCTGGCCACCGGGGTTTGTGGCACATGCAGTCAGGTATCTCTGTCCTTGTGGAACAAAATACACAAGCATTCCTGCTTCTCTGTGGAGAGTAGACAGGGCTTCAGCCTGCTTTCTATGAACCTGTCACTGGTGGATGTGTCAGAGTTGTTGCTCTGTGTGTTTAGTTTTTAACAGCAAATAGTGCAAACACTGTACTTCTGTGAGGTTCTGAGTTGGTTTCATAAATCACAAAGACTGGGAGGACACTCCCCGAGCAGCCGGAAGCAGGAAGAGCAGCTCCCCCCATGGAGTCACTTATGTCAAAAGGAACTTGCGAATGGGAAATACACTGTGAAGGTGATATGCCTGGATAGGCGGATGTCCTGGTTTACTTTCTCATTTGCAGCTAGTGTTGCAGCCTTGCCATGCTTATCATCCTTTTTCCTCCATGTCTAAACTGGTCTAAGGTTTCAGAGCAGAAACATCTACTTCACTGTTCTCTAATATGCAAATCAGATCATGTTTACTTCAGCATTTTCCAACACTGGATAATTTCTGCTTTATCTCAACTGAGACTAGTACTTATCAGATTAATTTCTGAATTATAGATGTAACCAATGCAATATCCATGTAATTATCCCAGAAATTGATTTGGCCTATTATATTTAAATATTTATGTGCACATAGTCTCCATCCCCCTCCTTTAAATATTTCTTTCTCTCACTTAGATATACAAGATCTGAGGCTGAAAACAGCCTGACTGTCATAGTACTGGAGCACAGTATCAGTTACACTTAGGCCCCCACAGAGAGGAAATCAGCCAGTGTAGGGGGTTCCTTTTCCAAATTAGATTTCTTGGAATACAGAAGATGGAAAAATACATGAAAATCCATTATTTCAAACATCTGACTGCATTATAAAGCCTCCACTAAAATCACAGGATGTGTCATAATTAAATGGCTTGAAAATTATTTCTTGAGAGCAGAAATTTTATATTCAGTCATGCATAAGAGCACATAGGAGTTTTTCCCCTCAAAAAAGCTTTTTGCATTATGTTATTATCCTCCCAAGAAAATGGAATCTGCTATGAATCCAAAACAGAATTAAAACCTTTGAGCATCAAAAGGTTTTGTTTATGGAGATGGAAGTAACTAATGCCTAAATTCCCAGGTTGTGACCTCTGATGGTTGTTTTTTTCTGTACTTACGCTGAAGTCACATGTCAATAAAATGATTCTTGGTCACCTGAGTAATGGAACAAGGAGGAGTTTGAGTCATAAGAGTTTGCCATTCCTTAGAACCTCCTGAGCACAGGTTTCTTCTACGTGAAGAGAAAAAACATGACTTTCCTTGTGTACCCTCACCCAAAATGCCAGAGGTGGCTGTAGAGAAAGGAGTCCAGCAAGTGTTCCTGACAGGAATCTAGATTCAGGGATGTGAATCAGGAGCCAGACACAGATGTTTTGCAGACAGTGCATGAGACTCTGAACATCTGACATTTAAATATGTGATGGTCCCACAGAGATAATTACACGGTGTTCCCTGAGGGAAAAAAAACCCTGCATTTTTGTGAATCCCTGTGAAAATCAGTATTTCTTCAGTTCTAGGCCTAAAACCAGATTTGAAGGAATCAGGAGGAGCCAGGTAAAACGCCATTTAACACAGTAACTTCTTGAAGCTGCAGGTTAAAGTGTTTATGGACAGAGATTAGCTAAATGTTTGAGCAGAAAAACACACAGTCTATTTAAAAGAAGGCACGACACATATCACAATCATATCATATCACAACTGTGCAACAACATACTTAGATTAGACATTGAAGTTTCCCTCTGTTCCAAGGAGATATTAATCGTAGCAGGAAAAAGGAATCTATTTGTCTGTCAACTTCAGAGAAAAGTGTTAAAACATATAAAAATTCAATAAACAGCTTCACATGACATCAACACTGTTCAGCTGAAAACCTTCAGATCTTTCGGTTCTATATAAAAAAAACATCAGCTTTTGAAATGTACATACTAAAAGAAATGCAAGGACATGATGGTTGTGAATACGGAAAACTATTTGTACACAATCAAGTTAGGTAATGGTGCAAAAAATTGCTCCATAAATCAATCAGCCCTCTATACTTGTTTCATTAAGGGATAATATAACTCTGATATCATTTCACTAAAGCTGGCTAAGCTTCTCATATTTGATTTCCATCCAATTTTTTTAGCAGAACTCAGCATTTTAGAAACAAAGGAAAGAAAAAAATCCAGTGCAGATGTACATTTTCATGATGTTTAACACTGAACAGCAAGGTTGCAGTACATTAGTCATCATGGCAAGCAGCCTATATGGAATATTAACTAAACTTTGAAGAAAAGCTGTATTTGTTCTAAATGCCTATACCGGTGTTTGCAGAACATTTGAATATTCCAAAGTGAGTGTGAGAGTTATCATTAAGTTAGGGCATTACTGCCTAACTTCTCCCCATAGGCAAACTTGAGCAGCTCTAACTGACAGTAATATGTAGCCATACAATCATAGCTTAGGTCAATTTTTGCCTCATATTGCCATCCTGATTTGGTGGAGTTTATTCCGAAAAGCTCTGTACAGACCAAGAAAGGCAGCCATTGATATTTCCTGGTTTGTGGCAACACCTCATTCCTGATGCACCTCCTGTACATTCTCCGCTTGATCCTGTTAACGACCCACAAGTCATAGAAGGTGCTAAGCTCCCTCTGTAACCATGCAGTTCAGTGAGGTGAAAGGTGATTTTGACCAAAAGTGTGATCTTAACGTCATGTTCAAGATCAGTCAGCTTTTGAGTGAGATGAGATCATGTGGCTCCTTAGAATCAGCTTGTATCAAGTGTAAAAGGGTGCATATAACATTTCACACATACAGTCATTAGTCATCTGATATATTGAAAATAAACACGCCCTAAAAAATACCAGCTTACCTCCAATCCTCTGCTTTGATGACGTAAAGTAAAATCCATCAGACTGTTACCCTGGAGTTTCTTTTCTAAAGGGTAAGTCACAGTATCTGTTCTCAAATGTTCAAAAATTGTACTGATACATAACGGATAATTTCCATTTCAACTGTGGATATATGAAAAATCATGCAAATAAGCAATTGACATGATTATGCTTTTAGTGCTGCACAAGCTAACAGTTGTAAAGTAATTTTTGGCATTGATGCTGTGTTATTTTGCAAGTTAAAGTAGTAAGTCAGGTAAATGCATGTTTTTAAACACTGTTTTCTTGATGTAATCATATTTTCACTCCGTATTACTGGTGTCTTATGTCTGTATTCTTAATCCATTTCTGCGACATAGTTTTATATTTTTTTGTTTTGTTCATTCTCCAGCATTTATTCACTTGCATTCTGACTTACCTTCTCCCTCATGCTGTGATACATTTCTTCTTCTCTCTACATTGCAACAGACTTTTTCTTCACTGATCTGCTGCTCCAGACATAGCTTCTTCTCTATCTTGATTTGTTCTTATTTCATCCCACAAATAATTAGGTTCCACTTAGTTCTGAGGAAGGTAAATTTCACTCAGAAGGGAGTTCTCCAAGTAGCAAAAAGATTACATAGAGTTAGCAAAGGCCACCCTATCTATCAGAGACTCCTGAACTGACGAGCAATGCTCTCCTTCCCATGGTCTCCATCACATGATACAGCAAAATCTGGCTATCTCTACTCGTCAGAGGCCCATCTCCTACAGACAAGGACCAATGTTATCTGTGTTTCATGTGTCTGCTAGCGTGCCTAACACTCACATCCAGATTCCTGGGTCTGTGTCCACACTGCCTGCTTCCCATGGCACTCTCAGACTTACAATCTGCCCCATAAATCCTTACAGCTCTTTGAAGTATATGGCCCCGATCTGCAGACTTCAAAGCATATTCCAATCTAGATAAATACATGCTGCCTAAATCAATCTTCCTGCACTCTACAGTTTTACTGTAATCAAATATGTTTGGGGTTTTTTTTCTTTTTTCTTTTTTTCCTCTCTTTAGTGGAAGGCTTCAAAGCAGGTGTTTTACTGACAGGAAGAGTGAAAAGACATTCCAGTTTTGTCATTCCCTCTACACCAGGTCAATCATCATCAGGATTCAGCTAGCAGAATCATAACTGCTAATGGAGCTACCAGAACTGCAAGGAAATATGTCTCAGGTTAGCTAGACAGGAGGAGGTTGGTGTGCAGATGTAGACATGGCTTATAGGTAAATATGTCAAAAGAAGTGTGAAGCAATAAGTGTTGTGAAATAAGGCAACCGGAGGGGAACAGCTGACAGCAGAACATAGACAACGAAAGTGAAAAAGGACAGGAAGAGCGAAGCTATAAATCTGCTGAGTTACAGAGGAATCGTTCTTTCTTCAGGCCTTATTCAAGTAGAAAACTTGTGTATTTTTGAGTGGGAGTGCACTGTGCCTTTCTCATACCAGGAAAAGTGGTAAATGTACAATCTAATCGGCCATTTGGATAGCTAAGGTGCTGCCCTGCATTTAGGCAGAAGCAGCTGCAGTGAAGATTAGATTGGTTCAAACCAGAACAAGGACAGCCTGTAATTATTCCAGTCCTCTGAGCCCAGACTTTTACTTTACATGGGCAGCTGCACGATAGCAAGACAGCCGCACAGCAGCTCTCTGCCATTAACAGACAGATAAGTGAATTTTTTTTTTCCATTTCCAAAATCAAATTGATCTTCGATTGACAAACATCTAAACCCTTTTGTGTTATCCTAGCTTTGTCAGAAAGGGAGACCAATGAAGGTGATTGATGAAGAAAAGGTACCTATGATAGATGCAACCCAGACAAATAATTAAATACTCTAATATATAGCCACACAATTTTAGTCCAGGCTGAAGATATTAGCACTCAGAGAGGATTGACAACACGGATGACTGCTTGATAAGGAAAGAAAAAAACATGTGATTCCACCATTTAAATATCTTTCCAAGGCAACTTTTGAATCAGGAAGGCAATGATCTTGTAGACTAACAATGATATATGAGTCTGAAATATTCCGTGAAGAGAAGAAATAGTTTAAGGTCTCTTACCTAAAGGCTTAACAGCCTACTAGGATCAAAACAAATTGACTTTGCAGAAATAGTTTCAGATTGGGATGAAAAAAGCAATTGTAAGAGCCTTAATTTCCTTTTATGGCTCAACAGCCGAAGTTCCTACAGACTGCCGAGTTTGTAAATGAAGTCAGTGTGGAAACCTTTTTTCACTATACATTTTTTTAAGAGTTAACAGAATGGACAAAGAACAGGATAAATGTGTTTTACAAATGCTAGAAACATATGAAACAAGATTGTTGTATTAGAAACATATGTCGAGGGAAAATTATGATTACATTGGAATGACAAAGACTTGGTTAAATAAAGCTATCAACTGGGAGATAAAATTACCAATGTATAAATTTTGCAGATGGGTGAGGTAAAACAAAAGTAATGAGGGAGGGAACAATTTGCGTATAGGGAGAATAGTGAATAAACAGAAATAAATGACACTAGGACTTTGGCTGATGCAACAGGGACTATTTGAAGTAACTGAAGAATGAGAGATGGAAAAAGTTAGTCCTTGGATCTTGCCAGAGACCTTCAGAAGACAATGAGAAAGCAGATCAGGAAATGTTTTTACAGATGAAGGAAGTCTGTATCAAACTTGGTGTAATGATCCTGGTAGGAGTTCAACTGCCTAGATATTTCCTAGGAAAATATTACTGGGAAAAAGTAGGAAGGAAGCATGATTATGAAAGTAATACAGGATTATTTCCTGTACAGGAAAAGAGTAATGTGTATATAGTCACTAGAAATGAAGCAGGTATGATGAATGCAGCCAAAGCTGGGGACAATAGTATAATAATTAGTGCAATATCCAGGCTGCAATGCCAATCAGCCTGTAAAAAGGTAAGTAACGATTGTATTTTAGTAAAATCAAAATGTGAATGAATATTAAATAAATTAAAAGTAGCCTGAAACAATTCAGATCTGCCAAATTCAGAAACACATCCAGCTGAATCTTAAAAATGTCCTGTGTTGGAGAATCCACCACTTCCCTGGGGAGATTATTCCAATGGCTGATTGTTCTCATTGTGAAAAATTGTCCTGTTTTGTCCAGTTGGAATCTCCCCAGGAGTAACTTGTGCCCATTACCCCTTGTCTTTTCCATGTGACTCCTTGTAAAATGGGAGTCTCCATCTTCTTTGTAGTCACCCTTTAAATACTGGAACATGGGGATAAGGTTTCCCCTAAGCCTTCTTTTCTCAAGCCTGAACAAAACCAGTTCTCTCAGCCTTTCCTCATACAGCAGGCTTCCTAGTCCTTTGATCACCTTGGCGGCCCTTCTCTGGACCCTCTGTAGCCTGTCCACACAGCAGGGACCAAAACTGAACACAGTATTCCAGGTGTGACCTGACAAGCACTGAGTAGAGTGGGATAATGACTTCTTTACCTCTGCTGGTGATGCCCCTGTCGATGCAACCCAGCATTCTATTGGCTTTCTTTGCCGCAGCAGCACACTGTTCACTCATATTGAGTTTGTATGATGGTATGTCTAAAAGTATTCTCCCACGTATCCCTGTTTCTGAGGGGGGAGGTCCACAAATGAGCCTGGGTGCCACAAACAAATCCTAACAGCGATCCTCCAGTGCACATTACAGGTGAGCACTTATGTCAGATGTGGGGAAGCTGGGTTCAAGACTGTATTTTGTCTAATAGATGTGGAGTCAGTCCTCCAAGGAAACTACTTTCTCATGAGCAACCAGGTAGCCCAGAGTATCTTTTAATTCTGAAGATGATCTAATTATATCAAAGGTATATCATTTCCTGTTTGTTGAGAGTTGGCTATTAGAAAGATAGCAGGTGATTGTCAGAGGAATGCCAGGACACTTCAGCGCATGGAATAATTTCAACCAGAGATGTTGAGGCAGTCCTAAATTTCCTATTGCCCTGAAGCTAGTGCTGTATGTTCTTCTCTGGACACAAGAAAATGAGTTCAAGCTGGTTCTTCAACTCAATAAAAAAATGTGAAGCTGTACCTGCCCCATCTTGGTCAGGCTCCTTAGCCTCCCAGCAAAGCCTTCATTTTTCACCTTTGTCACTGGCTCCAAAGAGCTATTGCTGAAACTCCTTCTTTGTTCATAGCTGCACTTTTATTTAAACTAATAAATGCATTGAAAATTCCACTTGAACTAGGTTAGTTTTTAAATCATCTGTGGTATATTAATTTAATACTTACAAAACTCTTTCGTTTCACATTATCCCAGATCACTTATTCTCTCTCAGAATTACCACAAAATAATAAAATGGACAGGAATTATTTCCACCCTCCTGACTGTCATCACCATTGTGCAAGGAAACTACTTTTTTCACATTTTTGTACAAAGTTCAGAGCCAACACACTTGTACTGATTAACTCAGCCAAAATCACTTTGCATTCCTGTCTAGACACAGGACTAGATTCTGTCTGAGCAACCATTCCTAGAGCCGCGAGGGATCCAGGGGAGACCTCCTGGAGTAACCTAATAGACGAGTAGACAGATATTCTGATGATTTCTCCTGTGCAAGGAGTACACTTCTCCCTCAGAAATTACAAACAGGACTTTTTGGGGTAAAATTCTTCTAAAAAATTTGTCAGCTTTGTGAAAAGTAACAACTTAATTATCAGTAAGTTTAAATACACAAGAATATTCATACGTGCAAAGAACAAAAGTCAAGTTGAATCTTTATTAAGTAGCAGTCTTAGTCATAACTCTAGGAACCAAGACCACATATTTCAAAATTCATCACGTGTTAATTTACTATTAACTTTGTTGTATGGTGCAGTTGTTTGCTGTTCTCCAATTTTGTGCAATCGGCCTCTTGGCAATTGACTGTTTGTACTATTTGTACAATTGACTATTATATAGAATTTTAACAGCAAAAAAAAAAAAAGTGTATGCGATTTGTATTGATCTATTAAGTCAATTTCCATCCAGTTTCATCCCTGCCTCTACTTTGGATCACTAAATTTTGCATGTCTGCTTAACTCCCATCTCAGCACTTTCAGCTGAAGTCTGTTATAATTTTTGGCTTCCTAAGCAGCTTTCAAATGTCTCAAGCTGATCATCAGGTTGAGTACTAAATACTATACAATTTCTACACAGATACTACTAAATACTGCAGAAAAAGGAGCATGCAATTCCTTCCCTCTAAGGAAAAAGTACCTTGGGGGGAAAACAGAAAGGAGAAGAGATAAATGGATGAGCAACATGAGTCACAGTATGACTGCCCAGATTGCTGTATTTGTGCAGTGTGAAGTGTGTGTGCGTGTGTTTATGCTCTTGCATCTCTCTTTACATCACAAAGGGGTTAGACTTTCTCTTCCTGGAACAAGTTAAAAAATAAGAGTATCAGTAGTTTTCTTATACAGAGATTGTTGGAACTAACGTTGAGGTTTGAAAGCCCACTGCTCTAAGGATTAAAACATACTTTTAACATTTTGTATATGCCTTGACATTCACGGATCAGTGTTAGAAGGCTGGTCTCACAGCTGTTTTCCTCTGGGTTTCTGATAATCCCACACATTTCTCCTTTCTTTTGTAGCAGCTTCACATTTGCATGCAGCAGACTGGTAGTAGCAAGCACTGGTCCCAGCGTATACCTATCAAGACAGGAAAGATCTGAGAAACATATTAAATGGATACTGCTGACTTTTGTAGTGATTGTAAAAAAATCTGTGTAGAAGCATGTAAGATCATACCTGTGCATAGAAAGTGGTTAGTTGTTGTTTCAGGCACCCCATCACTGAGCCAAAGCATCAAGAAAGACAAAAAAACACATGACTTTCAGGTTTGTTTTCAAGGATCTGAATAACACATTATGTCTACTCATTTTATCACCTATAAGGCAGTGTTTTCATTCACTAACTTTCCTCCAGCAATGAGAAAGAAAAATGGCAAAAAGGTTGAAAAATAATCTCTATAAAACAGGAGTTTTGTCAGAGGTAGTTGGCTGATCTTGTGCCTGAAAACCATCAAATCACAAAATACAGTCTTTTTAAAAACTTTATTTCTTGCGTCCCAAAAAAGTATAAAAGAGTGACACAGGCACTCCCCAAGCTCTGAAGACCAGCGCATTTGGCAGTGTCTGAGTGACACCACCACACTGTAGTCTTCCTGAGTAGACCTGTTCTCCCATGTGGACCCTACTAAAGTTAACAGGACTCCAAACATCTGCAAGAAAGTACATGAGGGCATCAGAACCTTAATTATTCCCAACCATTGCAGTATATTTATATTCTGAAGTCAAACTGAGATCTTCATTTTCTGCTTACATTTAAGCATGGAAATTAATCATTTGGGATTGTAATTATACATATGATGCTCAGGGAAATTATAATAACATCCAAAGTACCACATCTTTAGCCTGCATTTTGTTTTAGACATGTTAGATAATGCTTAATGAAGCATTTTACATCCTATTAAAGCTTTATAGCACACACTACCTCCTACTAAAAAATGCTTAGTGTCAGCACCTAATTGCAGCTTAAAATCAGATACACGTATAAAATATAAACATATTGTATAATTTTCCTACATGTTAGAGTTAATGCAACTTATTAGAGAAGGCCAGAGCTCCATGTCTTTTGTGCAGTATTCACAGTAATAACTGCTAGTAATAAAATATGCTAGCTGGAGATCAGGTCGCATATGTGTACCGTTACATTACAGTTACCAGAATTTTTATGTGACTGAAATAAATATACTTAAATGCAATATTTCTTTAATATAATGCACCTAGGTGCAATTTCTATTAATAAATTATAATGTGCGATAAAGTTTTCCAATTTTTTAAAATAAAAACATTATTCAAGAAAATGTATACACAGAAGCATTCTGGAAGTCTTTAGACTTAAACACACTAGTACCACTTGTCAAGAAATATGTCTTTTATGAGCAATGACAACATTATTTCGAATAAGTGTGTACTGATCACTGAAGAATGGGAGAGATATCAAATCTGGACTGAACATTTTAAGCACATAGTTAAATTTCACTGATATTAGCAGGGCAACTTAACTCACCATAGGTAATGGCAAATATAAAAATAAAAAGACAGAAGGAAGGGAGAACTTTGTAGAGAAGATGAGAAGATTACACCCAATTCCATGATGTTAAAAGAGCAGTATTTTTGCTGTGCCATATTTTTCCATTTGTTTTAAAATTTACCATGAGATAAAGTTTTATTTTCAATAGTCATCTGACCCAAATGATTCATTCCAAAGATGTCTTCAGCAGCTGTGATCTGATCAAATTTGAACTAACACTGATAGAAGAGGTAAGAGCCCCATCCTCAACACTAGAGAAATCCACTGCTGAATTCCAAGTCCTTGCTCCAAGCACTGATTTAGTCGGATCACAACTGGGAACAGTTGCAACCTGGGAACAGTTTTTCTACCTTCATTCTTGCAAAGCAACGAGCTGAAACTTTCCAAACATTTCAGCTAGAGGCAGATCACTAACCTAGCAAGTTTCAGCCTAAATTATTAAAATTATAAGCAACTAAAACAAGGTTCTTACGGTACGTTGATAACCATAGATGTTGTGACATTACGTGTCTGTTCTGCTGGAAGAAATAAAATATAAAGCTTTACTATTATCTTTGCCGTAATTGTAGTAGTAAATGGCAGAAATCCTCACCTAACCGTCACAAAGCTCTCTTGTTAAAATTCTCAAGCCATACTGATGGAACCTCCTGCCTGTGTTAAAAATGAATATACTTACTATCAAATCGTTCCAATTAGATCAAGCAGTTTCATGTCTATTTTAGGCATCACTTAAAGCAAATAGTCTGTCATTTCTTGTGATAAAGCAGCCAGCGCTGCTTAATAAGCTCATTTTTAACCAAATCAAATGATATTATTTAACTTTTAATTTATCCCCTGTCAAGTAGAACATTCCCCAAACTTGTCTCTCAAGGTAAAAAATTTGCATTTTTTCTTGAGGGCCTAAAGTATAATTCAGCCAGAGGCAAAGAGCTGGCACAGAGCTGTGGACCACATAAGTCCTATATTGAACTGATAAACTGTGATATCCTCCTCCTGGTTTCCTTCATAGAAGTGAATTATTCCAGCTTCATCAAAGACTTGACCCAGCATAGTGCATAAAAGTCCTCAAAGCTGAACCCGTCCATACATCATAATTTTTTATGGAATTAAACCTGCAAAAACAGAGCTCAGAAGGGAGATTATAAGTGAGATGGCTCCAAAACACTGCAATAAATAGAAGAAATAGGCTTCTTAGACACACTATGTTTTACAAACATGGGAGTGAGCATCTCCTGTGCCCTCAGAAGATTAACATGAAGGCAACTGCAATGTAGGCATCCCCATAATACCATAGTCAAATTGTTGATTCTCAAATCACCTCACTCCAGAAAGCACAGTACCTACTGCAGCAGAGGAAGGCAAAAACATCCAGGGCATTTAATGATGATCCAAATGACGTTTCAACTGTAACAGCAGGCAGCAGAATAGAGGAGTCTCAAATAAATAACAACTGCTGTAACGAGACTCTTAATGAAGGCAAGGGGAGGGTGTTTTCACATTTAATTTCTGTCAAAAAATTTTCTACTTCAAAACATTTGTATAAGTCTTTGACCACTCAGTCTGCAGAAGTCATTTAATTGTATCTACCCCCTGTACCTTTGCATTCCTGCTTCTCTTCAGTGTCTTCATCTGCAGTGATAAGGCCATCAAATTGAAGCAATAATGTAATGAAGTACTTAGATGCAAAGTTCAGGAATCAAAGCTTTAGGCTGATGGAAGTGATTGAACTGGCTGCCTCTCATTAAATGTTCGGAGAAAGAGACTTGCTATGCTTCTTTAAATAAGCTGTTCTTTCGACAGTAGAACAAAAAAAAGGAAAAAATGCTCCAGTCGTTAGCATTTTCTTTCCAAAAAGGAAAACAGAACAACTTATGTCAATGCAGTCAATCATCATAATAATAGTACCTGTCAGCTTGAGCAGATCAGAACTGAAGGATAAAAATATATTTTGTCTTGATAAATGATTTTTTAAAGGATAGATTTTTTTCATATATATACAGAGAACAGGAGGAAAAAGGAATGGAAAAAGACCCTCAGTAAGCCAGAGTAAGCTTGTGGTTAGAAAAAAGGAAGAGAAGGGAGGATGTATTTTGGTTCCCAGTTCTGATGAGACTCTGGTATATACAAGAAATGTTGAAATAGGTGAAACCTCATGATCCTGCTGGAGGCTGGGTGTAGACAACTACAGCCCTCATAAGCTGCACACAGTTAGTCCAGCCTATAGACCACTTTTAAGTCTGCTTACATTATGTAAAGTACCTTCCTCTTTAGTCTACAATTTTCCCAGGCTCTTATACCCAAAGTACACTGGTAAAATAAGGGTCTCTCTTTTATCTGCAGCTATATAAATAAAAGCAAAGAGACACCAGTATTCAGCTCATTTCCCATGACAAGGCCTATAACTAAAACCATCTGTAAGAGAATTAAAGATACTGCCCACTTTCGTGTGACTATCTTACCAGAAAAGAGGATCTTTCAGCTGTGCTCTGCATGAACCACATCTCAAGCATCCCATACAAGCACTGTAATTTGCACAAGGGAAGAAAGCTTGCCTCAGTCCTCCAGCTGAAGCTGAGCCACCGTGATACCAATGTCAGGGACATGGAGGCTCCATGGAGAGCTGCAAGGGGAAGCTTTACTCTGGGAAGTTTTAACTGGGATTGTCCTGGAAAGCAGACACACTGAGTGGCTCCCTGGGAGTTAGCAGGGCTTAGGTGTTTATTACTGAACTTGGGTTAATTTAGGCAGGTCGAATCCCACCCATAAATTAGGCAGACTGAATCCCACCCCAGAGGCTGTAAATTCTCACTCAAGTCTTGAGGAGCTTTCCAGCTAAAGAAACACGGCAGCTCTTTGGTGACAAAGGCACTTCCAGGAAATTTCACCTAACACTGCTGTAGAGTCTGAAAATACTTGTCACCTACACTGCATAAGAAAAGATGGTACCCATATATTTTGAATTATAAATAGATGAATCCTCTATCTTTTAGTTTCCAAACATTCATAATTCCTGCTAATCTCTCACTCCTCTCCCCCCTACCCAGCCTTTTTTCTCCATAACTGTGTTTTTTTCCTGCTTCCCCTCCACTCTCCTTCTTGTTCTGTAGATGTAACAAGAGGATGGGGTATGGTTAAGGACTGCAGCTGCTGCCTGGCCTCAGGGATCGTGCAGCAGTCACTTTCTTGCTCCCCTGTTGAAACACAATCTACCTACATGTAACATGGTATCCCAAGCCTCATGCTGTTTAGGCCTCAGTTTCACTTTTTGTAAAAAAAAGGTAAAATATGGCCACCATACTGAAAAGCTTTTAAAATGTCAAATGAAAGATGCTGTCATTGCAATGTGTTACATTACAGTTGTACTAATGTCTAGTCTTAAACGTCCTGGTGTGAGAAAAAGAGAAAAGACACCAAAAGGTTTTACAGACCCGTGGCATTACAAGTATCTACATTATGTTCACAAAAAGGCACTCCATGTCTCTAGTCTCTGATTTAGGAATGCACTTCACCACAGCCGCTCATCCCATTAGTGATGTTGTGCCCAAGTAATTGGTTCAAACCAAACTTTTTCCACCAACTTCTTTGAGTGGAAGAGATAGAAATTGATCTGAATAACTGATATGGTATGATGAATTTCTAAAACTGAACCTGAGGTTGCTTCCTTCATTCTTCTGTGCTAAGTACCTTGTGGATCATTATTTTATCTGGAATAGGCCTCATCTCCATAAATGATCCCATTTCGATAAAACAAAATGGAAGCAAAAATTGTTGGTTTGTTGGGGTTTTTTACCGATTCATTCTAGGTCAAACAAAATCCTCACAGATGATGACAGTTCTAGCTGTGGCTGAATTAAATGAGGCCCACTTTCCAGCCAATCCCTAACATAAATAACCATTCATGACAAAGCTGCAGAATAACACATAATTCCTGGTAACTTTTTGTCTACTAACAGTATCTCCTATGCAATCACCAGAGTAAATCAAACTAATGAAGTGCTTAAAAATATAGTGAAGTATCACTGATAATTTTGGTTCAGTGCAGTAAAATTAGTGATGAGGATGAGTTTAATGATTTGGACTGTGAAGTTCCTTTCACAAGTTAGGGAACATTTGGCGTCAGGGTTTTGATTCAGATCCTAGTCTTAATTAAACGATTTCATTATTAAACCCTGCTACTAAATGAGTTTGCCTTATCATTATGCTCATCCGTATTGTAATAACTGATAATATGAACAAATCGCTGTACTCTCTGGGAGACATCTGGCAGTTTTGATCAGAAGCACTTACATTACTGCAAGGGGAAAAATATCTTCAAAATTGGCAGTAGATGAGCCTTTGCTTGCCTGAGTCATATATTTAAACCATTTATATTTCATCTATGAACTGCAAGAGATGAGCTGTACCATCTCTTTCATGGTGGTCTATAGATCTTGTTGGATAAAGTCTAGTGGAAACTTTTCCATCAAAATCAAAATTTCAGGAACAGACTGCAAGTTTCTCAAATTAAACATTAGGAAGAAATTAATGTGAGAAGCTCTGTGAGTACTGAAACATTCTATTTTAAGATTTTCAGAAAAGTACTTTTTGTTTTAAACCACACATTGACATATTGCCTGCCATTTTATATTGAAAGAAAATCAAAACAAAACACCTTAGAGTTTTATGTTCACTAAATACACCAATGCTAAAAAAAAATCCCTCACAGAAAATGAAAAGAAATTCAATATTTGGTAACTTTGTTACAATATGAACTTAAACTAGATTTTGAAATCTTGAGAACTTCAGAAGCTCCAAGACAGAAAATTATTTTCTCTCCTTTTCTGACCACAATTCTTAGCAGAGATATCTTACACCAAAACTGTGAACTTAATCTTTGAGAAAGTGGTGTTTCTGTATGGAAATCATTCTTAGAGATAAAACAAATTATAAACATCAGATCATTCAAAACAAAGATTTTTTTGAGTGTACTCTGGAAATAAAAAACTATCCCGAGGAGAAAATCATTAATTCAATTAATACACTCTTTTTTGCCCACAGGCAGGGGAAAAAAATAAAAGAGGGAAGGGCACAGTCAAGGGTTGGTGCTGTTATTTTTCAAGATTTCATTGAAGTCAGGACCCTGCAAATCTTCTTTTTTTTAGAAGTAAAAGAGCTTTCCCTCCTCCATTCTCCTCTCCTCTCCTCTCCCTCTCCTGGCCCTCACCTTGCCCTTGCCTTTGCATATCTCAAGGGCCCATCCAGAGAGGCAAAACATCTAATTTCATAGGCAAATCTTGCTTTTACATGGTGACACAAGAGCTTCCATCCACGATATCCTTCTTTGAGACCATCAATAGTTCTATTTAATTTTTCTTTCTCATTCATTTTCACGCCTTTCACAAGCAATTCTCATCCGTTATCTTTTCAGTGACACACACACAGGTACCCTTTAAACATAAACATAAATCCTAGCCAAAAAAAGAACTTGAGATGTTGTAAAGGATGCACTGTGAGATAATAGTGATTGCAAAGTCTCCATCAACAAAAATTGCCTTTGTGATTGTGTTTTCTCAGAATGTTGATTGCCATTGAAATATTTTCTTTAAACTTTAAAATTTAAACTTTAAGTTTACAGGTTTTTCAAAAAAATGCAGTTTACAGCTATATCGAACTTCCTGTGCAATGAACCTGATTTAAGGAAGATTTTCCCTCACCTTAGCTGGAAGCCTTAAGGAGATGGAGGTGGGTGTGATCCAAGTAGTTTGATTCTTCGAGCTAGATTTACTGAGGAACTAATGCATTTTCAGCATCCACTTCAGATATCTCATTTTGTGTGTCTATGCTAGGAGCCTCATCTTCCTCAGCCATCCACAGCAATGTGTTTGCTATCTAAAGTAGGCATTGCTTCTATTCTCCATGTCACCTGGTTCGTGCAGTGAGGGGAGAGACTCCAGTAAAAATTTTCAAATTGCAGTATGTGGCAGTACCCCAGTATTTTGTGTTCCTATATTATACTGGGCTTCCTGAGCTCTAGAAACAGGTTTTATTTCAATCCTAATTCAAAATCAGTCAGCTCTGATTACAATTTTTTGTTATTTTTCTGTGACACTGGTTTTTTAAAGCTTCTATGTCACATTACTACTTCTTTTCATTGTCTTCACCAGCACTTCTCCTGTTTATTCATAACGGGATGAATTAGCAATATATCATTTTTCCCCACCATTACTACTGCTCCTTTCATATTAACAAGTTGGCTGTTTTTAAATTCTTATACCTGATAAGGTCAAAATTTGCATGCACCTTTCTCCTTACCCTGGTAGAGCTGTTACAGATGTTAAATGAGTATTATGTATCATATATTTCAGAAAGAGGATGGGGTTTGTTCCTTCTTTTTCCATCTTATTCACAAAATGAGAAAGAGAATAAGTATCTCTTAAAATCTTCCATACCTTCTTCTGGAGAAGAAAGAAACTGGGGGCAAAATCTTAGCCCACTCCGTGTTGGTGGGAGTGGCATAGGTATTAACTTTAATGATAAATTCTGGCAGATTATAGCTGCCAGTATCTTGGAATATTTACAATCCCAGATTTTTGAAGCAGTCTAGAATTACCTCTTTACATAATGATAACATCACAGAGGAATTATCAAAACGTGACTCAATATTGCAGGAAGAATTTACTGTGTCTCCTAAAGAAAGACATTCTTTTTTTTTGTCAGGAACTACAGATTTCCATTTTCCCTCTCCTTTTATTGACTGAAGATTAGAAGCTTTATTAGAAAACACATAATCCCCTGAGAAACAAGTTTCACTTGCTGCAAATGGTCTGTCTGCTCATTTGATTCAGGTCATTTATGCACAACAACTGCTGTGCACAAAATATAAAATCCCTTATGGACAGAGGAAAGCATATGTAAGATGTAGACTTCTGGTCTCTTTCTCTCTCTGAAGAGAAGTAATAAGGTAGAATATATCCAGGAGGCCCAAACTGCGCTCAGACATGTACTGTTCAACAACATAATTCATTTGTACTAGCTTTGTTGGTCAGATTCCTCTCATGCTTTTCACAGTGTAAAAAATGCCTGTAGATGCTCAGAGACAAAAACAAAATGACCTCAAAAGAATGGAAATGAAAATCCAATGAGCTCAGAATTTTCCTGTGAGCACAGTGCAGAGCTGCTCTTTTCCCCTATCCCTTTCATATGTGCATGCATACACTGACACAGGTATGAATTAACTCTTGGAGTGAGACCTGGAGAGTGGGATTTTTCAAAGCTATTTATCTCAACTGAACTGGCTTCCCCAACTATAAATTTTTAAGTCAGAAAATAACATCTGTCATCTTCCCAGAATACCCAATATTAGACGTGCTTCACTGGTAGCTGTACCTAGATGTGCATGTCCCAACAACTGTATGCCTTCACAACGGAAACCAAGCAATCCAAACCCTGTTTCCATCTAAGTCAATTAGATCTGCTCATTTGCTTTATCTCTCTCTCTTTCCACAGTTTGGACACTGATCTGAAGGCAAATAATGTTTTTGACCTATGCAAAGAACGGATTCTCAGTGAACCCTCCACTTCTCTTAGTCTAGATACTGTGGACTTCTGTTAAGTATTCAAACAGGGTGTCCAGGAGAAAGTTACTCATCTGGATGAGTATTCCAAAGTGACTAGAATGTAAACACAACTTTTTTGTTCAATCACAGACCCACAAAATAGTATTAGTGAAAAGCTGATATATTGGGAAGGCTGATAAACTAAGTAATGTATTGGTAACATGGTTTCAATATTATATGATGACATTTTTTGAAACCAGATACAGTACTGGCTTAATTGGGGTAAATTGTTCAACATAGTTGGAAATAAAAGGTCAAAAAGAAATGTATATTCCTAACTGAACTGATGTGATGAGAAGAGAACTAGGAAGGAATCATGATGTCTGTAAAGAGGGGATCTATAATCATTCTTTTGCTTTCTCTCTGGGAAAATTTCTCAATTTTTTGAACAGTGACTCTAGACACCTTGACCCTTTCTGTCTGTGTAATTGTTCTGCTAAATACACACTGATCTAAAACTATTTTAATAACAATTAAGCAAGTTTTACTTTTATTCTGCAAGAGATATTAACTTTAATTTAGATTTAGTTTTTTGGACGAGTCAAGTATTTAAAATAATACAGCCAAAACCTTTTGAGAAGTCAGTGAAAACAATCATTTCATGCTTATGATACCTTCAATTATATTTTGCACAGCTATGAATCATAGTTTCTGCCTTATGACTACGCAAGAATGACATGACCCCAGAACTTCCTTATCACATTAGCAAAATCACATACGTTAGCTTAAATCATAAAATCATGGAATAATTTGGGTTGGAAAGAACTTCCAGACGTCATTTAGTCCAACGTGCTATTCATATTTTAACCCACTAGCTGTATTATTTCTTTCAAGGAGACTGTTCACAGACCTTCTTGGATTTTTTTTCTGAGACAATTGGCACAAACTGAAACACAGGAGGTTCCCTCTGAACATCAGGAAACACGTTTCACTGTGAGTGTAACTGAGCACTAGTATGGATTGCCCAGCGAGACTGTGGAATCTCCACTTTGGAGCTATTCAAAACCTGTTTGGACACAATCCTGGGCAACTGGCTTTAGGTGGCCCTGTTTAAGCAGGGGCATTGACCCAGATGACCTCCAGAAGTCCCTTCCAACCTCAGCCATCCTGTGATGCTGTGGTCCTGTGATCCTGGATGCCAAAATAGCAGAAAGCAGCTTTGCAGAAAATAAACTTGAGGTCCTGGTAGCTTTGATGCTATCCCTGCTTTAAGCAGAAAATTGGCCCAGATAACTTCTCTAGATCCATTCCAGGGCCATTTTTTTCTGTGTTTCTATGACACTTTCATGAAACCTTCGAAGAACAGGCTGAAATATTTCCATTAGTTTTCTACTGTTTTACTGAGGAGTGATAGAACTTACCACTGGAGAATAATTATTGTATAAGTATCTGAGGTGAAACTCCAAGCAGAGAACTATAGAATAGATCTTGGCATGCTTTTGACCAGTGGCAATGTGCACACTCCCAAATTATTCCTGGGCATAATGCAGTAAAAAAATATAAGCAGGGTACCATTCCCAATAAGCAGTTCACACACAGCCAATGCACTTTGGAGGGTAGGGGAGTTCAAGAATATAGATAACGTTTATGGTTCATTTGCCTGGCAATGATAGATTTTGCCCTATGGAGAAACAATGCAAAAGGAGAACCCAGATTCACCATTCAAGGACACTGTAGGTGCTGTTGCTTTGGTTACGCTCTGTCTGTGTGTGTTCACACAGAGTGAACACACTCTGTGTGTTCAGAAAATAAACAAGGGGAAAAGTCACGTAGAATACAGAAACACATTCATTCACATTGCCAGGTAGCCGCCTGTACAGATCAGTTTGAGCAAAATGGGACTGATCTCTTCTCTGTTCCTGGCTCTTTTTGGCAAGCACAACCAGCAACTTTCTAGCACAGCCAATCTTTTTGCTTAGAGTGTGCAGGTTGCTTTGGATACAAGATTTCACTTACTGTCGTGGGGTGGTCCTATGACACCTCAGGCCTGTGATGAGGTGGGAGATGTTCTAGGGCTTCTAGCTCCGTTCTGCCTTGCCTATTCCTCCTTCCCCAGTAGAAATCTATCATATTCCATTCTCTCTTCTCCCCAGCTTTGCAGCCCTGCCCCCTCTGTTTGACCTGCTCTGGCTTCTGTCAGGTCTCTCTGCAAATCACTCTAACTCAATAGCAGGGCACAAAATCAACCAACTTTCTAGTTTTGCTTTCTGCAACTTTAGCATGCTGAAGTGGCTCACAGAGTGGCATGGTAAGATTTGCAGCCAGTACAAAATAAGCAGCAGGACCGCAGGTCAAAGGGTGAGGTGGGGAAGAAGAGAGGAAAACCAGATGATGTCCCTTTCAGCAGCATTTTTGTTGCTGGCATCTGACTTTGGAGCATGGAACTGCACCTCAAGGACCCGTACAGGCAGGGAGACTGAGCAGTCAGGCTTGAATGACACTTTAGAGCAGCAAAACAATTGATTCTTCAGGAAAATTGATTGTGCTTTGCTGGTGGCTATGCAAGTTGCTACTAGTGAGCACTCTCTTCCTGTTTCTTCAAGTGAACACCTTTGTATAGTGCAAATAGAAGTGTCTTCACCTGCCACCATGCTCCACACAGAAAACTGGTAGTTGGAATTTACCCTCAAAAGAGAATAAAAGTTAAGGCTGGCTCTTCTTGCTTGTGTTGTTTTTCTTTGTCCTTTATTTGCTTTTATTCTGCCTGATTTACTTAATTCATTCAGAGCTTGCAGTCTGAAAAGTTCTATGAAGTGGCCAAACAGACTCAATCCCTCTATTGGTTGAGAAGTCTCTGTGGCTATTCATATTCATTTCCCTTCCTCATTCAGCCTCCTTTGCCTTCAGATATTCTCTGATAGATGGTTTAATTCAGGTGCTTTCTATTTTATGCTTTGCAATGCATTAATCATAGCAGTGCCTAGATGACACTGTTATATGGGAATTAGTCATCTTTTATTCGTTGGTTTGCCAGTAATTTGAGTTGTCTGACTCTCAGACTGATTTAAGAAAGTATCTAATTATGCTGGGAAAATTTCTTTGAAAACATAGGAATGGATTTTTCAGTTCGTTAAAACTCTACTGTGATTTCTTTATAGATAATTCTTCCAACAGATAATTGCAATCTATATTTAAATAATGTAAATCTTTATAGTTTGCTAGAACTTTATTCTTCTGCTGGAAGTGGCTGAATAAACCCAAGGGATTTTCACAGAAGCTTACTTTAGTGTCAAACCAGGACATTTAGTTTACTAACACTCATCTTTTCAGACTGTCTTCAAAGTCAATGGAGAGGTAGGCTTCCAAGTGACAGTAGGAGCCTTACTTAGGTGGTCTAATCACACACTACGTTAGAAGTCGATATGTCTGCTCTTCCTTTGATAATAAACTCAGAGACTTAAGCAGGCCGACTCAGACTTTGCATTAATAGAAACTCTTGCAATTTACTGGGTCTGGGGGAGGAGGTATCTTGCATCTGAGGTATTCTATATCATGTGTAGATCTTGTATCTTGTACATAAAAAATCACAGAACAAGTTACTAGCATATAGAGAAAAGCTTGGGCTGATATTTGTTGTCCTTATTGTGCTTCAATGTATTCCATTGCCATCTTCCTATCTGTTGTGTCTGACAAGATGCTGAGCCACTAAGACATTTGGTATGCAAAAGGCTCAGAGGAGCAACCAGCTGCAAACTAGGACTCTGGCTCCCTTAGGACTAAATCGAGGTGAGTAGGTTTATGTATTTACACCTGCTTCATCTGGGGAACAAACACATACCAGGTAATACCCTGGTCTGGGATGTTGCCTTTCTGCTCTCTCATCTTGGCAGTAGGAGGTAATCCCTCTCCCTATCAAGTGAATGAGGTGTCCCAGCTCTTATCTGCCTCTGGTTATATTCAAATAGAGCACCTGAGACCCAGTGGAAAAGAGAATGTTGAAACATTAAAAAAAAAAATATATATACATATATATCTCTTAAAGAGCCTTGCAAGCCATGTGCCGCCTGTGGTACTCAGGGTAGACACGCCTCACCAAACTCTTGCCCTCTGCATAGCTATGCACAAAGACCAGAGATGGCAAAATAGTGAGTGGTGTAGTAATAATCCCCTCGAAGAAGCTCGTGGTAACTGACCACCTAGTGTCGGTGATTCTGAGCCTACCCAGCAGCCAAATACATGAGGGGATGTCAGATCCTCAATCTTCCAGAAAGCTTTAAAAATAGCAACTCAGATCAATGCTTTCTTATTAAATTGTACTTAAGAATAAGCAAAGTATATCACAAACCCGTCAGAATGAGAGGTTTGATATATTCATTCTCGGGGCTGATAGAGGCTTCTTTTAGGTTCCTGTAAGGGTCTACATTTTTTTTTTTTTTTTAGGAAGTATTATTTTTCATCCAGATCCATCTTTTTCTTTACTGTTCAGCTGCATGGAAATAAATCATGTTATTACTGAAGAGTGAAAACAAGGTTTATCTCACTGGGGTATAATAAATCTTGGTTAAAATACAGATTTATTTTTTTAATGTAATGATTCTATGTTTGAAAAATGTTAAGGTTGTGACAAAAATCAACAAAAGCCAGGAAATTCAAAGTTAATGTTGAATTGTGTCCATAAAGCACCTCATTAAGCCCAGTCATTGTATCCCATATGGAATCATACAGTTTCCAGAGACATATGTAATTGTTCATAATAAAAGGGCATATTAAGGACAGAATCAGTCGACGTCCCTGACCCAGCAAAAAAAAATCCTTGTGTTCATATGCTTGGTAATCTTTGAAAGGTGATTCCATGTGGATTTAAGCAATGAAGCACTCTGCTTAGGGCAATCTGGCAAAAAATGCCCCAAAGAAACAAACAAAGCCTTCAGTTAGGTTTCAATGCAAGGCGTGGAGGGAGAGCTCCATAGTATCCACCCACTGCGCTTTGATAACAGTCACAAATTTAGAAAATTATTTGTTGATTTAGCATCAGAACTCATTGCATAATTTTTGCTGAAGGATTTTGTTAATGAAAAATTGAAGTTTATCAAAAATTATCTCTTATAGCAAGATCTCAGTCATCAAGTATTTTCACTAATGTATAAGCAAATAAGGGCCGTAGCCCTCCAAGTTTTCTTGCAGGATCACCATGAGGCTAAAAAGAACTCCAATGCTTCCAGAGTTTGTAGCTTTAAACTACATCACATGCACTGCCAAGCCATGGCACTATAGTTTTTAGAGGTTTTTGAAGAGACAATTGCCAAAATCCCTATCCCCAGGGCAGGGCTTACACTTGTTTGGATTTTTCTGAAAATCAGTCTTGATTGTTGTTGGTTGGTTGGAAGGAAAACAGGAAAATTTGAAAACTCAGTGTTCTGTAATTTCTTACTGTACGCCATGTCTCAAATATGCATAATTTGGGGATTTAGTTTCTTTTTATGTTTTTTTCTTACAGAAATTAAACTGTGGGGGGAAAAAATCATTTTGTCTCTATTTATGAAACACACTTGAATGCTGTGTAGCTCCTGTGCTATCCTTGGGAGTGTAGTCCAGCTTAGCAAGGGAATGGTAAGCTTTTTTTTATTAGGCAAAAGGGCAGCATAAAATGGTTTTGTTTTTAAAACCTTACTTAACTTACTGTGTGCAGTATCTGGGAAGTCTAAAGCTTGGAAAGTATGCGATAGGCTGCAGTGATCTCAGTAGTGAGCAGACAAGTGGTGCTCCCTGAGTCCTGGTGATGGGCAGAGTACTGAGTGTTGGCTGATGCCAGGCTGTGAGGAGGGACTGTGGGGTCATGGGCCAAAGCAACAGCCAAGACATGGAAGCCAAGAGGAGCTGTTCTTCCTTATGGAAACACAGCAACTCAGTGGTCTGAGGCTGACCAGGCAGGGTGGGAACAAACCTCTATATGCTGAGCTGGAGCCAGAGACCCAGGTGGCAGTTCATCCCTTGAGCACAGGGCTGCTGGGACACCATCTTAGCTGCCAGAGGGAAGAGAAAACATTGGTGGCATGTTTTAACCTGGTGAAAATCCCCGGAGAGGAGACAGCAGCAGAGGAAAACAGAGTAGGTATGTTATTGGCACAAATGAACTGGACTGAATGGCTTCAGGAGGACATGAGCAGGAGCTCCATGGGAGGAGGAACAGTCTGTCTCATCCATATGGCAGTGGACTGAACAGGTGAGGTGTAATTTATATGTACATGCTGGAACACTTGAGAGCATTTCTACATACAACAAAAAGCAACCAGGAATAAAGAGCTCAGTGTTGTCACTGGAGGAGATAATGCTCATACTATGCTTGGAGAGTGTGGGTAACCAAACCACACTGAATGCTCCCAGAGACCAAGGAACTTCAAGCAAAGAGGATGAGAGGGCTTTGAACAGGATGTCTGTTGAAGAAAAAGAAAAAATGGAAGAGAAAATATTTTTGTTGCAAGAGCTCTGAAAAACTCAGCTATTACTGATCACTTTCTAAAAACCTGGGAGCATTGCAATATTTCACCTTCCAGTGAAATTCTCTCTATTTGGATCCTGCCTGCTTGAGTCTGGATTTAGAAGTGTTTATAAGACTCTCTGTGGGGATTCAAACATAATATGCTGAGCAACTGCACTCTGATTATCAAGATCCATTAAGCTGATCAAATCAAGAGCCCCAAAATTGAAATATCCAAAATCATCAGTCACTTTGAAAATTTAGGTAATCTTTTTCCCTGTCTTTTCTCTTTGCCAGCTAGAGCTCTCTTTGATCTATGGCCCTTTTACATTTTTCCCCAGCTAAGAGAGATTAAGCTGTAAGAGAGGAGCCAGATCTGATTTACCCGTCACTCAGAATCAGCAGCTTCAGGGTTATGAAGTGCGCAAAGCTCCTTTGAATTGACTGTCACAAAGGCATTTTTAGGTGGATAGACCTATGTTTGTTACCTTAATGTTTTCTCAAAGAATACCATCAAGGCATAAGCTTTATTTGGATCTAAGGTGTCTATAAACTAAGCCAGATGGCAGAGAAACATCCCAGGTATTTTAATGTTGTTAATGGTTTAATTTTGATTTGAAGAAATTCATTTGACACTGTTTGGGATTTATTCCACTGAAAACAAGATCAGAAACAGAGCCTGTGGGTACCTGTAAATAGTATGTCATGGCCAGATTCAAAATCATTCTGCTCTCCCTTGGAATCTGCTGGCACAACCTTAAAAATTGATTAGTAATAGCAAGTAGAATAACACATGGCTAGTGCTGACACACTGCTTCAATTCGGAGCTGATTTGCCACCACTCATACCATAGGTTTAGATATGCTATGTCCCCATATCAAATCTCTATTGACTTTCCAGCCTAAAGCAAGATTTAGGCTGAGTTTAAGCACCTAATACAGCAATCTTGTCTACCCACTAAAGAGCTGAAGAGCTCCGAGAGTCTCTAGGGCTTCCCTCCTTAGACTAAATGTTCCTGCTTTTTCCTCAGACTGCCCTAGGTGCAGTGACTTGATCCTTTGATCGTGCTTAGGCTTTGCTGATGTCTGGAAGCTCAGCACCCAAGATCCCCAGGGCTCCGTCCGTATCACGGCTACGTAGCAAGCCAGGGGCAAACTCCAGTCTTTGAACAAGGTACATTCACAAACCAAAAGCCTTCCCTGCCCAGAATGGATTGTCGTTGTCTAAACTGTCTCTTGGGTGCTGTCCCTGATGAACACTATTCCTCTGGCAAGGGCGAAAACTGTGCCAAGGAGCATGTTAATAATTAAACAACCCACTTGACTGCAAGTGTCTGTGTTATTAAGTGGTACAGATACAGCCTTAGACACTACTGCAAGGGGGCGGATAGGTTTTTAAGTGCTTAGTTTATCAATGCACACTTTTTTATTCAAGGTAACCATTCAATGCTTTGTTCCTGAAGAACAAAGCAAAGAGTGCACTTTCAAACCTGGCTGATGATATGAGTCACCTAAATTCACGTGCAATCATCTAGCATCCTGGTTTTCTGATGTGTTAATTCCATAGCGCTCTCTGAAAGATTTTTCACATAGGTACCCATGTTCATTCCAGTCCATTATTGGACAAGTCAAGCTCCTTTGCTCATTCCCATTACAGTCAGCATGTCTGAAAATGACCTAATTTGTATTTCAGAGACTGAACGGCGAACCAGAACCTAAATTCAGCCACATGGATTTGAATATTTTGACCACCACTCTGTCTTGACAAGTGCTTGAGAATAACTTTATTCCTTCATTCTCCTGAAGTAGCAAACTGACAAATAATCCTCTTTTTTCACGTCAGTGCGAAAAAGTTGATTCTTTAGTAGGAAGTACTGAGCTAATTATAGCCATGTTTAATGTTTATTAGCTTAATCTGAGATTTAAATTTTATTGTATTTAAAAATTGTTCTGTTATGCCTATGCAACAATTTGATAACTAAGCATAATCTCATTGAATAGAAAGGTACTAGAAAAGGTTTTGCAAGCAGGAACGATTAGAATTCAAAGTAATAAAAAAAGTCTTTCTTCTTTTAATATCATCTCAAATCTTGCCATTGCTATACTACAGCTGTGACTACAAAAGCATGTCCAGAGAAAAGAAGATGTTACTTATTTAAAATACCAGGTACACCAAAGTGTTCTAATTTTTTGCAGGTATGTGAATATATTAATTTCTTTTGTAGTTTCAGTTCATCATGATCATTCCTTCTTTACCTAAACTGTTATATAGACCTCTGCATTCTGAGACTATATTCCACCTCAGAAGTGGCTGCATTTTGATGATGGATGAAACAAGCCATTACACAGTTCAGTGTGTTAAAGTGCTCCAAGACCCTTTGGGAGAAGGTATTATATATACGTATCAGAGGTATTATTTCAAGGCAGCAACTCTGCCAAATGTTAAACTGAGACTGAAGCCTTACAGCTGAGTTGTTAACCTCTGGAAACAGGAGTTAAAACTGCAAATGCTGACCTAACCTTACCTCTGGGGGAGCAAAAGGTAATAATGAAAAATTATGCAGCTTTCACCTCTTCTCCAAAGACAAAACAAACATTTTAAGCTTCATTTTACGCTCTTTTTCTCCAGTTAATTTAGACAAGCTTGTTGGCAAAATAATAATTCCTGTGCTTAGTAAGCAGTATTTCAACCTTCTGACTCCCATTCAGCAAGCAAATCATGAGGGCAGGTTGCTTTCATCCTTGGTTTGTAAGTAAAAAAGAGTTCTGCTTCTTGGTGTCTCCATCAGAAAAAACCAACAAACACAAAAGGAAAACGTGCCAGACACCCAGTGGGTCCCAATGTATAAAATCATGGGAAGAAGCAAACTGAGATAAAAATGATTGGAGATGAAAGAGACGGGAAAACTATTATTGCAGATTTACCATCTTTGGTTGTTACATTTAAAAGAGAAGAAAAAAGAGAGAAAGTACTCTGCAGTTATGTAGACAGCCATAAGAGAAAAAGAGAACACGTCCTTCTTTCAGCAGGCAGGGAGAAAGGGAGAGTCTGTCCTGCTCCACTTATAACAAATCTTTACAAACTCTTGGAGACAGATGTCACAAAGCACTCTCAAGTGGTGGGACTGCATTTTTTCATCAAAACTGTCTTTCACTACATGTAATAAATGCTTTGTTTCTTCTTCTCTAAATATAACAGGATCTTACTTTAAAAATAAATGTGAGAGTCTGCTTGAATCTCCTGGTAAGAGGGCCTTAACTACTCATTACTGAAATACAGGAAGATATGGCAAAGAAAAAGATTACTCAAATGATAGTATCTATCATGCTTCTACACTCTCCTCTGAGCTTTCCCTCCTACCAGTAATTGGTTCAGCTGATAAGACAAAACGTGATCATTTTTATGCTTTCAAATTAGTAGAAATTAAAAAGGAAGCAAAATAATGCAAAATAATCATTACTACATTACATTACTACTACATTACATTACATTATCTAGGTAGTCTGTAGTCCTATCAGGTTCACAAAGGTGCTACACAGAAAGGCGGTTTTTGCTGCCCCATCTTGTCTTCCTCACTAGCTTTAGGCCCTGAATCTCTTCACCTGGCCTTTTGCAAGAAAATTAGGAGACCCTCCTCCCACTGTGTCCTTAGGTCATTGCTGATGTGGTCCAGCTCCGCCCCCCCCCCCCCCCAAAAAAAAAAAGCTACAGAAAGAGCTGGAGAAGGGTAAAAAATAACATCTACAGCCACAAATGCACACAAAGGGTAGAAGGAAAGAATAACAATCCCACACACCCCATAACTGCCACAGTGGCTTTCCCACGCACACCACCTACAACGTCCCTTTCTGCAGGCAACCCCTCAGCCTGTCTCACTGCAGGTGGTGAGAGCTGAGGCAGGACGTTGCCTTCTAGCTGTGGGGAGTGATGAAGCACAGGTCTTGGAGGGCCCCAGGGTGAGAAGGGAAACCCAAACCAGAGACTTCATATACCTTCTCAAGACACTGAATTTTTGCTTGGACTCCAAGGCTACAAGTTATGCTCTGGCCCCAGAAAAACAACTGCAGCACTGACCTACCAAATATCAGTCCTTTGAAAATGTGAGTTATAACGCAATATCACTATATTTTCATGCAGCTTTTGACATCTTATTGCTCTCATAATTGAGGATACACTCAAAATAAGAAACTAAGCTTATCTTTCCACTGATTTGGAGGGGTATTGGATCAGATCTTTATTATTAAAATATTTCATAAACCAGGTTGATCTGCAGGATGAACGGACGTTCTTATCCTGCCAGAACAAGACAACAAAAGGACAAAAATTCTAATGACTTTTCAAAATCTTGAATAAAAATTTTTCCTAAAGTTTAGATTTTTGTATATATTTTATTCCTTTACTATATTTCATCAATAAAAACAGTTTTTCAAATTGTCCATAATTATGTTTAAATGGAGGCACTAGTATAACATTCTGTTAGCTTAAACGAATTGTTCATTTTTAACACCTGACCTAGAGATACAGTCTTCCAGGGTAAAACTGAGTTCTTTGTCATGTGAAATTTTTTTAAAACACTGATAGTCTCGGATATTTTCTTTTTATTTTGATATAATGATTTAATTAATTCCTGTCCACCTAGAATATAATGTTTCTAGATCATGTCCAGATTACACAAAACAGTTGATGTACTCTCATACTTGATTCTATCAACCAGTAAGCAATCTCTACTCCCCTTTCCATCCTTGTCATATTCTCCACTTCCCAATAAATTCCATTTTTAAAAAAGTGCAGTGTTTTGGGGTTTGATTTTTTAACAGATCAAAACTAAAAAGAGTCATGAGCAATATGAATTCTAAATATCTAAATTACATATTTATTCTTTTAAAATAATAGTATATAGCAGAAGGATGCATAAAGTGAAATCTTGGTCACACAGAAATTACTGCAAAATTGCTTTTAGCTTTCCTGAGAAGGAATTCTGTGTAACTCTTGAGAAAAAACTATGATTTTTGGTATCCACATCCTAACTAAATCCAACCTTACTTTCTGTATTGCCTTCACTACATACACTAGCTCTACATTTGCTTTTCCCTGATAGGGAATTGAGTCGCAGAGAAGCACGGGTAACAACCACTGTCTATTAAAACACCTTTTATTAATTAAGCTGTAACCATTAATATAATCAAGCTGTTATTATTAATTCCAAGTATCTATCTACACAGTGCATTCACTTACTTCTCATGCAGTTCACTCTCATGCATACTTGGAGTCCCTTAATGATCGAGTTGCAGTTGTAGTTGCAGCTACAGAAGCGGCCCCTCATCCCAATGTGCCAGTGGCTTCTAGGCTGGTCTTCACGAAGGCCCCAAGAGTCCGTGATCCTACCAGGCATGCATATAACCCTGCAGTCTTTCTTCGCAAATTGCAGCCACCAGCTCCTCACACAAGGTCAGAATTGTGCAACTCCACATGTACTGGTGACCTTCTACACTCTTGTCTGGACCTTGGTGTCCAGAGTTTCTCTGTTCTTGCAGATCCAGCAGGACTGCTGGCCTCTGGAGCTCATCAGTTCTTGGGAGACTGTCACACACTCATCAGCTCATTACCTTTCCACTTCCTGGTCTGGTTTTCTCCTGTAAATATATCTCTACCCACGTACATGGGTAACCATAGAAGGGATGGGTACAGCATCCTATGCTCCCAGGCCACTGTGGATGTTCCTTTCTGCACAAAACGCTATTGCTTATCTATTGTATGTATGATACATGTATAGGAAACAGAGAATATGTTAATGTGTTATGAAATATTTTACAGCTCTCAGTAGGTATTTAAAAATACCTGCAGGTGGTGACTGCACAAGTTTTAGGTGATCCCACAAGATTTCCAATAAATTCTGTGTATTATACCTTGACCACTATCAAAAAACCCCCCAAACCCTGACCCATTTATTTTCTGTGGCCAAGTTGAATGAAATGTAAAAAATAGAAAAGAGTTTAAAGTAAATTTAATTTTTACAGTTATTTCAATTTTATTGATCTAATTTACTGTTATCTGGGAACATAACTTAAGTAATAAAAATAACTTAAATAATAGTAACAATAAAAGCAAATTATCTGACATGATATATTTTCATATTTCCAGACCCAGTCATTGCCCTGAACCATTTCTCCACAGTGGAAAGTCAGCTATCCTGCCAATATTTCTATGTTACCAACTCTGCTAAGACAGGAGACCAGAAATATATTTTCTAGTCATAATGCAGTTATGAACCTGCTTTTAGATACCTAAAAACCTTCCAATTATCCAAAGATTTAATCAAGCATTGCCTGCTATGGTCATACGTGCCGGGGGTATCCTCATACCATAAGTGTGTCTAGCTGCTTTACTTGAAACTCTTAGTAGCTTCTAAGCTCAAGAGGTCAAGAAGATGCTCAAACCAGAAAGTTAAAAGTGTTCCTAATACTGTAAAGAAGTTGGGGGGAATGATGGTATATTGCTTTTTCTCTCCCACTTCACATGAGCTAAGATTTTGATCCTATGGACTGATGTGTCCTGCAATCACGCTGTTAGATTTATTTGACTCCTCAGGTAGTCTAGTCCTGTTGCGTGAGACCCATAGTATGATATCAAAGTGATCAGTGGTAAAATAGGCAGTAAATTGTAAATATCAACCTTTCATGCTGGTTTTGCGCTTTGATAAGGGCTGAGATAGTGCATTTGAAATAAAATGTTTCTTCTTCTGCGCTTCAGCATTTTCAGTTTGGAAAAGCCTAATACATTTCAGGTCATATAGCTTGCTCCCTAAAGTGAGATATTTATTAATTTAGAAGGTGCTATCAAAAATAGCAAGAAATAGGAAATGAAAGAGATAGCAAAATAGTGAGACCTTCCCTAGCACAATAATCTCTAAGGTTTTGACCTAGCAAAAAATCCTCTCTGCTTAATCTTGAATGTGCTGGCAAAAGTTCCAAATAAGATACCAGGAAAGGCAAACAGATTTCTGCAGTGGAAGAGATTGTATTAACCTATCACCTTGTAATTTACTGAAATACTTACTTTTTTTCAAATGATTCTTCCTTAAAATCCAGAGTGATTTTTGTCTACTAACCAGAGACAGAGACAGAGTGTCAAACATAAATATCTTGACAACATTTTCACCTGACAAGACTGGAATTAAACTTTAAGTACCTTATTTGGTTCAGGATTCTACTTTCATTTCCCTTTGGTGTAAGATTCACCTACTAGTTATCTTGGATACAAATAAATACATTTAATCATATTTGAAAAATTATCAGTGTACTACATAAGCACTCAGCTAGTTTCTACAAGGTATTTTGAGATCCTCAGGAAAAAAGCACTATCACAAACAAAAAAAAAGACAATATATTTTTTAAAAATTGTAATAATCTCTTATAGTGATGGCATTTTGTCATAGAAATGCTCACTCCTTTGCTCTCCTATTATACACAGTATTCAAATAAGGTATGAATCTTTTTACAACAACATTTTGTAATTTTCAAACATTCTTCTCAATTTTAAATATCTTTCTTATTATAATTGACATTAACATTCTTTTCCTGGGTTTTTTTGCTTAGTTGTTAGAAGTGGTTACAGTGCTGTAATCTGAAAAAAATAAAAGCTTGCTGAATAGTTAAGTATGATATGTTAAATACACATGTATTCCTTATTTGCTGAAAATTATGTTGAGGTGAATGTACTAATCCAGAAGACAAACTTGATGCAAATTCCAAACAGGGACAATGATAAAGATGACTGTGTTAAAGTATTGCCAGTAAGAATTTTTCATGTCATGTCTTTTCTGATTGTAGTATCTTGGATGTAAATATCTTTCAGATGTATAAAAGGAGTACACTGGATACACACACCAGAGCCATCTCAACATTACTAAGAATATTAGATCTGAAACAGCTTTTTGCTAGACAAGTTTTCTTGCAGCAAAACTGTGCTAAAAAACATCCCAACTCACTATTTTAGCTAATAGAAAATAAAACCTTCAAAGCTATACCAAGTATACCATCGAAGTACTGGTGTAGTTTTTCCTTTAAAAGAAGTAAACAACTATTCTACATAATTGGAGAGATTGCCTAAATTCACATAGTTTCACCCTTCAAACTAAGGTCTGTTTTGCATCTTAGCTTTTTTTTTTTCTCAAGGAATTAGAACATGCTGAAATTTTTAAAGCTGAAGCATTTCTTTTTTGTCTTAATTTAGAAACTGCAAGATTAGCTGCCTGAAAATGAACCCATTAGATGGTAATGTTTTGATTACAAGCACTTAAGCTCCCTTATGCATACAGGTTCATTAGAGGTTCCACAAACTGAACGAAATCCTGGAAGAGCTACTGACCCATTATGACAATATCCATGTTCTAAAACAACAGTGGAGATCTGTAGGAACTATTAAGTGAACTTAAAAGTATTGCTCACCTTTATTAGTAACATGTGATATGCATATATATACTGATACCATGACAAACTTTTAGCTCTGCTGTCCCAAAGACAACTGATTGCTGCACTTTCTGCTCCATATTTTATGTCTATCTTCTTGACTTAGTCCACATATCAATGAAGGAGTTAGCTCTGCTGTGTCTCACAGAAGACAGCTGATCTCTGCAGCTATCTGACCTATCACTCATTCTCTCCATTCCCAATGCTTTAAGCTTGTGGTGGAGCATCAAAGAGCTGCTGCAAGATACTTGGAGTTTTCTTTGACATTGTTCTCCATTAAAAAAGTGTTCTACATTAAAAAAGACAATTCTAATCAGACTATGGAAAACATCCAGCCCTAAAAGTAAGACAGTACACCAGAAACAAAGAAACTCTCTAGGAACCAGTGAAGCTCAGGGTCCCACCTTGGCTCATTTGACCATTATTAAGTTGCCGGAGCCAAGTGGTGGAGGTTCTCTACAGTAGAGATGTTTCTAGCCTTCAGCTCTGGCCCTATGCATTTCAGTCCCAAATATCCTTTGCCTCAGCTGCTTGCTGTTTCCTAGCAAAATGGGCAACTGTTCCCAAAATTGTCTTGCATCAGCAATGATTGGGTAATGCACCTCTATTTTATACAAGGTATACCTAGAGAGAGAATACATAATGAACTATTGTGCTGAGGTGTTTATCTTTGCAACATTGAAAGGGATAATTTAAGAGCAATGTATAGTAGCCATGAAGATAAATAACACAGCAGGGCACAGTATCATGTATAAAATATTCCCAGCACTCTAGGTTCCATTTCGTTATTAGATTTTTAAAAAGAACCATTTTCTTGGTTAGTTTCCAGAGCTAGCAGTCACAGAGGCTAATTTCAAATTGCTTGAGGCCTTGGAAACAAAGATGTATTTGTGCAAACACTGGCTTAAATGCCAATAAAAAATGTGAGCAGGACCCACCCAGCCTTGTAAGTGAATGACACACGAGATTTTTTTTCTCCTCACAAACCGCAATCTCCCACAGCTTTTTCTGTCACGTACCAGTATTTACAGGCTGGCTTTCACAAGGGAAAAAAATATTAGGCTGGAAAAATGATAGCTATCTAGATAAATAGATAGATTTCTGTAGTGAGATCTCACTGAGATGTCACCTGGAGTATATTCAGGAAGGATGTGGGACAAAAGCAGGAAGTCCACAGCAGATCTGCAGGAGTGGTTAGGTGTCTAGGTGTTAAAGTTTGAATTAATTTGTGTTGCTTAACCTAAATAAAAGGAGACTGGAGGCACAGTGTGGCCGTTACTCTTATACAAATCACTACAAACATTTGCAGTAAGAAACAAAATGAAATATTTTTCATGTTCGCAGTAAACAGGAAAATCTTAAAAGACAGTGAGGAAGGTTCAGGTTAGATACCAGGGAAACCTTTGTAATGTAAAGGTAGTAAAGCACCAGAATAGGTTACTGGAAATGCTGTGAAATTTGCTGCACTGGAAGTCTGATGTGAATGTTTATCTAGAGATAACACAAGTGCAGTTAACGTGGAATGATGCTTTGGATCAGTAAGATAACTGACTGTGTAACCTTACCCTTTCAGACCAAGGACTTTGTGATGTGTTAAAAAAAGCTACGTAATAAATATATGCCTAAATGTTAGTGATAAAGCAGTACAAATGCAAGATTAATTATAATCACACAGCATCCTATCCCAAAACTATTAGCTTTTTTTTTTTTAAGATTACAGTAACAGCTGGCAATAGCATGATAATTTATTTATCCTAGTTAGAGACAAATGAGTTATTTTATGGTTAATTCAGTATGTAGGCTTTAGACACTGTGGAGTAGAGCTCAAGCCCCTGTTTTGCAACAGGATCTGTTACTTCAGTTAATCACTTGCTCTCCCTGAACCCTAGTTTTTCACCTGTAAAAGGAGAAAAACATCTCTTCCAGACTTTAATTACTGTAAGAATATGTGGAATGAAAAATGGAAACCAGCTGCTTCCAGGGGCAACCACTTTCTTTAGGCAAACAAAACAATGAATGTCTTGAGATTAGTCTTCACTGCCTATGAAATTAGGCATTTTTTCTGTTTGTAGGGTGGAGTTGGTGGTGGTTGTTCTTCCTTTTGAGTGCATTTCTTCAGTTTCCTAACAGGTCATAATTACGGGATTGCAGCAATGAAATCAGGGCTTATTCCAGATAAGAAAATTTGAAGGATGGCTAACTTGTTTGCTTCCAACAGAAGAAATAAATTACATCCATTAGTGTAGTAGTAGGCCATTTCTTTTAATCAAGCAGCATAAGATGAAGCTGGAATGATTTGTAAACATCATCAGAAACAAAAGGCCAACCTTAGCATATGTATCATTTTATTACAGTTTAATAATTTCCCAACACAAACGAAATGTTAAGTTCTTACTTTATGGGTAGCATCATAATGAAGATTAGTTATTTAATATTCCAGGACAGTAAGTATGGCAGATGTAAAAAGCTATTCAACTCTAAAAGTGCTTTTTGGACCAAATGACTCTAAGGGCCATTAATTGGCTATGAATAATTATTTTCAGCCAAACATTTGGGTTTATGTCTGCATCACTTGTATGCACTTTTCCAGTGAGGTGGATAAGAATTTAGGATTGGCATGGAGTAAAAACAAAGCTTTCATGCCTCTAAGGAAAACTTTTCCTGAAATGGTCTGAACCACATGTGTAAAAGTTTCAGACCAGCTCTTTACTCCTGATGGCTCAGCATGCAAGCTTACCAAGCCAAAGTACAAGCCTTCCACTGGCGTTAGACTCCCGCTACCTAGGGACTGTAATGACCTATTAATTCCTCAAGTTTGTTCACCTGAAAGTGCAAGTGTAAGAATCGGATCTCTCTTCCCCAGGGGAGGAGGCTGTACCAGGAACTCGGCTCAGACTGTATTTGATCTTATCTGCAAGGTGAGTGAAGTGCAGTACTCCGCACAGGTGAGCGCTGTCTCTGTAAGTCCTCCCCTTGGCTCTTCTGTGCACAGTAGGCTTTGACAGAGTTTCTCAGTTTAGTTTGTGGTCCTGTGAGCTGAAATTGGCCCTCTTTTTTCTTCTTGGTAGTGTTAAATGTCAGTTATTTGAGGATTTGTAGCCGTAAAGCACTTTTTACACTGTTCCTTTTTCTCACTTATAGTTAGAGGGAGTGGCATATGTATTTTTAACTAGAAGCTATAAAAGCTATAAAAGACACAAGGCTTAATGTTTTAGCTGAAATACAGTGGAAAAAGAATCTGTCTTAAGACCCTTATTAAGAGCTTGATCTATTTTTCTAACACAAAATTATTAATAAAATAAAATATGTCTGTTCATGAAGACTTGATCCAAAACCAAAGCATAATATTTCTAATAACTACATTTGTTTCACTGAAACCTTCCCCCAAAACCAGCAGACTCTTTTCCCAGACTCCACAGAAATAAAAATGGAACACTTCTATTTGACTGAAAAATTTATAGCTTATTCTGGTTTTGATGGACTTACCATTTATGGCTTTCACATTAAGTTTAACACATTTCAGGATGTCACTATGAGCCTGACATATAGAACAGATATAACAACTTTTCTTCACTGATACTCTGTCTTGGAGCGTACTCAGTGATTGCTGTCATAGCTGGACCCACACTGTGAGGTAGATCATTTTGTATGTGTCACAAATGCACACTCATGCCTACATATGTGCAGAAGCCAACCCGTAGAGAAGGCTGGATGACTCACCTCTAGTGCTTCTCATTTTTTTGCCAGCTAGATTGTATACAGGGGCCTCTTTTTGTGAAAAGATTTCCAGGATTGTTGTCATTATCCTCAACCACCTCTCTCTTTCTCACAATCTCTTTACTTTTTTTCTTATATATAAGTCACATTAGATAGTTCATAAGTCCACCTTGGCTTGTTCCAGTCATGTGGTGTTGTTCATGCCATCTTCAAGTTATATGAAGACAATCTTCATACAGAAATTGAGACAAACAAGTCTGGTTCACTGAGTGTCTGCATGCTACAATACCAGAATATCTAGATATTCTTCAGAGCTAGGATAATCTGTTAAGCAAAAAAACCCAAAACCACACTTAAAAGTCATTTATGAATCTTTACATAACATGCAGTCTATTTTGACAAGTACTGTCCAAACAATTTGCATCTTTCAGTATGGTATTGCATAAAACCAATATTTCTGCAAGAATTTATCACCAAAAGAAATTGTTTTCTGTCTTGACAAAAATAAGGAGGAAAGTTAATCCTATTTTGAAGTCTAACAGGTGGAGGCTAAGAGAAACTCCAACCCAAAAGCTGATATAGACCCTCAAGTTCAATGGCAACTTCATTTTTTGTAAATCATTGTATTGCAACCCAGGGAATTCAATGGGGAAACAAATGGTAAAATAACATGCATAGTTATTCCAGAATGAGGAACATAACCCACACCCATAGTCTTCACTTTCAAGTCATTATTTTGTCCAAAGAGATCACATGCATCCACATAGTTTTTATGTCTCTCAAGATTAATTTCATATTCTCTGTAGAGAAGTATACTAATAAAATATGTTTCCACAATTGTACATTCAGAAGACCTAGTTTTATAACCTTTTGAATGAGCATGCAAGTTTAATTGTCTCTCTTTTTGCTTCGTTACAAAGCAACCTTTTGGTGGGCGCCCTATGACATATTTCAAATACTTTGCTACAAGATTAAATATTTTTGTGGTACCTGAATATAAGTGGTGCAATATTATATTTTATAATATATATTCTATATTATTCATGTCTTTACACAGTTTTCTTTCTCACAGTGCTTCAATACATCTTTATTGGCTTAGCTTTTTCTGCAGGATGTCACCAAGCTCTGCATTTAAGAAATCTTTTGACAAGCAAGGTTACAAAGGGTAACCTTGCTCTTCTGTTTTTTCATTTGCACTGCTCTGTTTCCCTTGAACTCCAAGATTCGTCCATATGCGCTGCCAACGCAGGCTGGAATGTCAGTAGGTGGGCAGGGGTGGCCTAGGATTTGCTGAGACCCCTCATGTTTTGACAAACTGTGCACTGCATTGCACAGCAGATCTTTGAGATCAGACTCCTGATTACAAGTTGAATGAGTACTTCGGCTCCATAGCACTCAAAGAAGAAAAAAATCTAAGCACTTGAATTCAAATTTCTAGCACAGAGCACTGCCAAAGACGAAGTTTTGAAATTTCTCCAAGAATTTTTCTTGAACCAAGCTTGATGCCTCAGGTGAAAAATGACATTAAGCCAGATGGCATAGCTGCAGAAGCCATATGAGTAAAAAGAGAGAGTCCTAGAAAAGGAAGTAAATTTAAATGCTAAAGAATAAAAATAGAAAAAACAGCTACAAAAAGAACTAAACTACACTACAGAAAGGTTTGAGCAGTGCCCTAAGATAAAAGTAAAACTCAAGCTAGAGGTTGAAAGGAGCCAAGATGATGCAAGAATGTGCAGGGGGTGGACAGAAGGGGGTGAGGGATGACACTGTACCATGTCTGGGGTAGAACATGGACCTCCCCACCGCTGACCGAGTATGGCCTCCACCTGGGAATGTACCCCCAGGCAATCTCTTAGAGGAGAAATTTTAACTCTACAGAGTGTTATACTCTGGCAGGTGGATCACTTGGTTGAAGCAACGCTTGTCTCTATAGTGACAGAAAATAATGAAAGCAACATAAGTGTGTGAGTTGCTTGTACTTTGGAAAGGTACTTCTAATTCCTCTCCTTGAAACATAGCTATAGGTGTTTGATTTCTTAACACAAAAGGCAATCACATCGTAAAACGAAGATGAATGTGTCTCTATATTTCTAACATGAAGGTGCTGAAATATTTCTTTCTCGGTGTAAACACGCACAGTGCTGCTAGTTGCAGCAAGTTGATGGGCGCTAAGCAAAACAAAACAGTAATTCGTCAGCATCGCCAGGCTGCAGACTCAAGGCAGAGCAGCAGCTGCTAACAGGTGCTTCATACTATAAACCATTCTTTGTGTTCAGCCTCTTCCCATTCATTGCTCAGGAATGGAAAATTTGACGTTACCACTCCCTGCAAACTTTTCACAGTTTAAGTACCCATTGAAGTTCTGTTACACTCAGCATATGTTGGACTAGAAAGCCCAACACAGAAGCATAGGTGCAGTGTTTGCTGAAGTGTGACAAAAATGGACAGAAAGTTATACAAGCTATGAGGTAGGTGTGGTTCATCTGCCAAAACATGGACAGGTCAACTTTCAACAGAAATAATGAAGCTTGTGGCTTCACATGGCCAGGGGTTACTCACTGCCTGAAAACACAGACACTAATGGGGTTTTCTGTGAAAGAGAGTAGAGACAAACCTACCTTTGTCACTGGCTCCATGCTGAAAACACAAGATGAGATGCAGGTATTACCATACACTGCTGCAGATTTCAGCAGTCCCATTTCTCTACAAATGAAATAGCAGTAACACATTTTAACCAACCCTAGCCTTGTTTTTGACTTAAAATACTTGACTTCACTCTAGTCTTGATTTTTAAATGAAAACAACACAAGAGAGTTAACAGATCAAAGAACCACGGAGGGCCATAATAAGTGGAAGACCATTTTATCCTGGGGGGGGTGTGCTTGTGTGATTTCAGATAGGCTATTAAGCCTTTATTTTTTTTCAAAGTGAAATAACATTCTAGTGAAAGTTGTCTCTGTTTACACTGCCCTAAAATAAGAAAGAATTTTATTCCATTAAACATTTCTTCCAGTGATATACACCATTATATAAAAGCAATAAAAGTGGTCACTAAATAATGGTTGCTAAATAATGATTACAGAAAAGGTTTTATCAACAGCAGTAGATTCAAGAGGTCAGGAGTGGAAAAAGAAAGAAATCATTAAGCTAAGTAGGAACAAGCTGCATGAAGAAGCTGTATAAAGTGGCCCTCATAAATGTAAAAAAAATTAAGCATTAGGTTCATATTATCTAGACAACAATTTAGTTATAGAAAAATGTTTATAAATTAATTTATACACCACTGGAAGGAAGTTTGTCTTCAAAAGCACTGACATAGGACTAATCAAGTAAATGTATGTCTGACTGTCTTAAATCAACAAGTTTTGCATTCAAGTTAACAATAGCTATTTTTCTGAATAAAATTATTCATAGCTGTAAGCAATATTAGATCACATTTCAGGATAAACAGCCTACACCATAATGACCATTACTGAACAAGCACAACTTTACCAAAGCTTTTGATTTTGCCTTTGTTGTCAGAAACTTCCAAGATACAGAGCAACAAAGTGTCTGAGCATAAAACAACCAAAACACTAAATAAAATCATATGAACATAAACTGCCTTAAAAATACCCCAAAAAGGACATATTTGGAATGAACTTACATTTTAATATTATTTTTTTGTTCTGTTTCTCTCAGGACATAAATATCTCTTAGGACTCAACATTTGAAGTATAATGCCATTAAGATGTTAAATCTTGATATATAATTGAATAAATTAGTTAATGTTAGATGTGTAAACCTTACTTTGAACACTCAGCTAGACATCTTATCATGTAAGCCCTTTCCTATCCAAGACTAGAATTTGCCATTACTGGAAAGAAAGAGATATTTCTTGTGGATAAAATACTGCAGTTGAGTCTCTGGATATCTGAGTTCCACTCTCAGATTCTCAGGTGCATAAATCTGTATTGAAAACTCATCAGTTATTCTGTTTGCCTGTTTCAAGTTAGACTTCCTCAAATGAGAGTTACCCAGGCTTTGAAATAATATTTAGGCCACTGTAACCTCATTTATACTATCTTAATTTCTGTTGCATTGAGACAACTAAGGGAGCACCTTTGCACAATATTAAGCTGAAGTACCCTAGGAATGGTTTTGCAAACAATTATGACTGTCTTTCTTTTTCCTTCCTGTACTCCCCAGTTAGAACCATTGGATGCTAATGGAAAACTACAGGTATTACAGTGGCATTTCAATGTTTGTGTTAGTGCTTTGTTTGTGATTAGCCTATACTATCAAAGAGTCAGCTATTTTGAATTGAAAACACCATTTCAATTGTGAAATTTAAATGAGTGAGGGGATGCGCTTATGGGCACAGGATCTTGGACTGAACACAAACTTTTCTCAGTGGAACAAACCTACTAGTGCAACCTCCGGCAATTATTTAATCTCTTTATATCCCAATAATTCCATCTGAGAACTGTAAATTATATCTTTTTCTCCCCCACAATTTATATGACTGATCTGTTCCAAGCTCTTGTAAGACCAAAAAATCAGTCTAAATGGAAGAAATTTTCTAATTCACTTCAAGAGTTTTTAGATTATGTTTTGAGACACAGGCTCTTGAGTGTGAGAAAACAGTCCAGTACATTGGGACCTGTATATTGGTTCAATGTGTAGGAGCTTATGAGTAGGAGGTATTGAAGATAGTAAGTCATCTTCAAGAAAAGGTACAAAAAACATTTTCAAAGTATTCTTTACCTTTTTTCCCTATAATAATATGGCTGTTTCCCTATGTCCAGGAAAGAGGAACCACTGTGTCAGTTATAGCAATGCTCAGTTCAAGCTACATACACGAACGGGATTTGATTCAGCACTGAAAACTGCTGCTGTGCAAAGCGCACTACAACAGAGCAAATTTGGTTGTGTCAGTTCAGGGTTTACACCATTGAAAAAGTGCAAGAGGGAATTAGCAAGCACTGCCTGAGTGAAATATGTAATACTTTAGATCTGTTTGACTCTGGATATTAGAAAAGTCACTGCTGTCAGACCCTGTAAAATATTACAAACTAGATAAATAAGAACACTTTGTCTAGCCTTACACCTCACCTGCCATGCAGCGTGCCCTCGTGGCCAAGAAGGCCAATGGCATCCTGGGGTGCATCAAGAGGAGTGTGGCAAGCAGGTCAAGGGAGGTCATCCTCCCCCTCTACTCTGCGCTGGTGAGACCACAACTCAAGTACTGTGTCCAGTTCTGGGCTCCCCACTTTAAGAAGGACAGGGAACTTCTGGAGCGGGTGCAGCAAAGGGCTACAAAGATGATTAGGGGGCTGGACCATCTTTGATATGAGGAAAGGCTGAGGCAGTTGGGTCTTTTTAGTCTGGAGAAAAGACGATTGAGGGAGGATCTTAGCAATGCTTACAAATACTTAAAGGGAGGGTGCCAGGAGGAGGGGGGCAGTCTCTTTTTTCAGTGGTGCCCAGTGACAGGACAAGGGGTAACGTGTACAAACTTGAATATAGGAAGTTCCATGGGAACATGAGGAAGAACTTCTTGACTTTGAGCGTGGCAGAGCACTGGAACAGGCTGCCCAGAGAGATGGTGGAGTCTCCGACTCTGGAGACATTCAAAACTCGCCTGGACACCATCCTGCGCAACCTGCTGTAGGTGAACCTGCTCTGGCAGGGGGGTTGTACTAGATATCTCCAGAGGTCCCTTCCAACCCTTAACATTCTGTGATTCTATGATTCTGTGCAACAACAAAGTTGTCAGGTAACAGCAACCAGAGGTGAAAGTAGACATCCTTTTCACACAATTGCGAGTGAGCCATTCATCTCTAGAGCTGATAATGGCTTTTCATATCAATATTACTCAGTTCTACTTCTGTGCTGGTAATAAATTAGAGTTACTAATGATAGATTCACACCTCATTGGAGTCCATGTAAGACCTGTATTAACTGTTGTGGACAAAAACATCAGGTTTTTAACTCTTCTGCCAATGCCAGCTAATGAACTCGAGCCTACCGAAGAAGTTCCTCATTAGGCTTCAAGGGCACCAATTTGTACTTTGCGTTTACTTACTTTAGGGGACTTTTTACTTACTCTTTAGGCTAGATTATGTTTAATCTCTGCTCTGTCATTATGGTGTAGTGGACTCATTCTTTCCTGTGTTCTTTTTATTTATACAGCTGAATAACCTTTTGCTATTTGTTTAATTTCCTTTACAAAGCCTGGCTTGGACTGATTTTTGGCACGTCTCACTTTATTCCCATACTTCTTGATCTCCTAAACATAATTGCATTGCTGAGTGGGACTTTTTCCCATTCCTGGTAGGGTGTCTGCTTACTCCTGTGATTTGCTTTGTGGTTTGTATTCATACAGTGAGATCTGGAGCCCTATCCTAAAATTTCCCCCAGAGTTCAGACTATAAATTCCACACAGTTTTTGTCCTTTTTACACAATGAGATTTCAAGCCTCCAGTTGTTACTCTTTGATCTTTTCAATGTCACTGACTTCACAAATTTTAACATGCTCTTTCAGACCCCAGATGCCAGCCGTCATGCCAACTTTCCTTGGCAGGCTTCTGGCTCCACAAGCAATTGAGAGACATAGTACCTTTTAACATAATGCATGCACCTGCCCACCAACCAGACAGTTCGTCTTCCACTGTCAGCTTCTTTGCATTGCCCACTTGACCTAGTCTTAGCTGACTCACCTAATAATATTTACCCCATCCAGCCTGGTCTCTTTGTTAGTTTTGGACACACCTCCTGAATGTTAGCCTGTCACTGTTCAAAGAAAGATCCACAGACCCATAAATGAGGTCTGTTGTATACTCATTTATGAATCTTCTCTAAGAAATTCACATATAATATCTCCCCTTGTGCTTAACAAAATTTGGAACTCTCCTTTTCTGTACATTTGATCAAATTCATAGTATTCATGGTTTCGATGTTCTGTCAAAATCCATAAATTTTAATGATTAATTCATGTCCTTAAATAGAATCATACAATTTTATAGGTTGGAAGAGACTTTTAAGATCATCAAGTCCAACCATGAATCAAACACTGCAAAAAAACACCCCTAAGCCATGTCTCTCAACACCACGTCTACCTGTCTTTTAAATACCTCCAAGGATGGTGATTCCACCACTTCCCTGGGCAGCCTGTTCCAATGTTTGATAACCTTTTCAGTGAGGAATTTTTTCCTAATACACAATCTAAATCTCCCCTGGCATAACTTGAGGCTGTTTCCTCTTGTTCTATCACTTGTTACTTGGGAGAAGAGACCAACTCCTCACCTCACTACACCTCCTTTCAGGTAGTTGTAGAGAGTGATAAGGTCTCCCCTGACCTTCCTTCTCTCCAGACTAAACAATCCTAATTCCCTCAGCCATTCCTCATAAGACTTGTCCTCTAGACCCCTCACCAGCTTCATAGAGCTCTTTCTATCTATATAGATCTGATCTGCAGCCAAAGAGGATAATTCATCATGCCCACAAGCCGCTGACCCATTTTCCTGACAATCCCTGGGAAATAAGTAATAGGTCATATTAATTTAGGTCATGTTAGGGAAAGCAGTCATATTAACCACCCTTGGATACCCATCAGTCTATGACTGCTTTGCATGCACAGCCTGCCATGCATCAGTGTTGTACTGGAGGTGACTCATTCCATTCCACCCAGCAGCTGCTTCCTGACCTTTCTGACAAAAGACTTAAGTCTAGTGAACGCTGTTCCCTTTGATTGATGCCATTTTCCCTCAGTGCTGTCACCTTTCTTGGTTTGATGAACATCTCCTTCACCTCTTCCCACTCTCTTTTCAGGCTTGCCCACAGAAGTCTTTATACTTTGTACATGGAGGGTCCAGTAATTGCCAGCTAACCCCCTGGCTCATTTCCATGCTGCCTGGCACTGCTTCAACCCCAATCAACATACTTTTGGCAGCTTACACTGACATGCATATTGGTGAATCCCTCTCATTCCCAGAAAACCATGGGGCCAGAAATGATCCTGGCCACAGCCAAAACAATCTACAGAGCAGCCAAGAGTGAATTGATCCTTGGTTGTTTCAAATACCATGCAAAGCGCACAAGTTGATGCTTTGAAAATGGATTGCATATTGGGCCATACGGAGAGAGGCATTAGAATGACTGGAACCACTAATTTAGGGGGATCAGCACCAGCAGCTAAGGGGCCACAGCAAAGATGGATGTTCAGATGGACTGAGGGGGTTCCAGTGCTTTGTAATTGGTGTGGAGGGATATAACTGCTATGATGAAGAATTAGGCTGGCAGGAGGAATAGCAGCAGCCAGACATGCACATTTCTGTACAATCATTCTATACCTGCAAGGGTATCTTGACTTCTCTAAGTAAGTGAGACTAGGCTACAAACCAATAGAGTTACTTCAGTCTGCAAGAGAGAAGAAGAAGTAAAAGAAGAAGAAGAAGAAGAAGAAGAAGAAGAAGAAGAAGAAGAAGAAGAAGAAGAAGAAGAAGAAGAAGAAGAAGAAGAAGAAGAAGAAGAAGAAGAAAATTACAAGGTATTTTTAAGAAGTATTCTAGCTGTGCATACTGCTGCTTGGCAAAAATACTGAACAGATTTTACCACCAATCTTCATTGAAATGTCACCATCTTTAATGTAAATAGGTTTACTTAGCACATGACCTCACAAGCAGTGCAAAAGAAGATTATTGACTCAGAAAATAAACCTATTAAACTTTAAATGCAGCAAGGACATTAAAAAGAAAAAAAAAAGAAAGAAATGCTGTAAAAATTTCATTAGAAGCAGTACCTTCTCAAAATGTAAAAATTTTTGGACAGTAAGTACTGCAAAGCTTTCATTATCAATGCCATTCTTATTGTTTATGCTGTATAATTACGCTTAAGACTAGAAAAGTAAATGAAACTATTCAGTGAACCCATTAAAACAGTAACATTATCTGGAAAGCAAATTCTAATAACGAATAAATTTCAGTCTCATAATAATCTCATAATAGGAGAACTCCTCCTATTATTTCAGCATATACAGTGCTGGCATGGGGTGTAATTTAGCTTGAATCCCATAGCTCTGTCAGACCAACCAATGCCCTGAGTGCCTTGATAAACTACAAGGAGAACAGATGCATAATGAGATAACTCAGACAGCTTGCTAAAGTTTCATCTGCCAGTGGGATCCACTTGGTACAGCCAGAGCCCTTTGCCAAGTCTACTTTCTCACACCATAGATGGCGTTTCTCCAGCAACAGCTCTCATCTTCTATCCAGCTGCTACTCGCACATACAATCTCAGAAAGAGAGCTTTTATTGTGCATGAATTACAAAGGCCTACAAAGAACAATAGGACTTAGTAACTCCTCCTTAGCAGGTCATTCAGCATATTTAAAAGCCCATTTTTAAAAGCGCTGGAAGTGGCAAAACTCAACTCTGCCCACCTAGCCACAGAAATGGTTCAGCACAAAATGAACCTTCAGCTCAAAAGAATGTGAGGACTCAACATCAGAAATCAGAATTAGGATTTATTAAGTTCCAAGTTTTTAATAGAAAACTCTGACACTGTAGAAATACTGGTTTTCTTACAGGTAGTTCTTGAAATCATTGGACTTCTCTGGTTATGATGTTGCAATTTTCTTTATACATGTTTGTCCACATATACATTTCCATTGCAGAGGCTTAACTCCTCACTTGAATTGCTCCTCTAAATTGCCTAACCTTGAATGAGTCATGCTGTGAGGAGGCATCTGAGCTTCAAGTGAATTAGAGCTGCTGTCCTTGGTCATGTATGTCCCTATGATTTCTTGGAAGTTCATCCCACGGTTCTGTGCATTGCAGCAAGCCAAGATTTTCTATCATTTCTTTACTGAAATATATTATGAGAAATTTTCTGAAGTTTCTAGAGGGTATTTAACTTCCAGATTTAGCCTGGAGAAAAGAAGGCTCCAGGGAGACCTTAATGTGGCCTTTCAATATTTAAAGGGGGCTTGTAAGAAAAACAGAGAAAGACTTTTTACCAGGGCCTGTTGTGACAGTACAAGGGGCAATGGTTTTAAACCGAAAGAGGGTAGATTTAGATTAGATATCAGGAAGAAATTCTTTAAGATGAGGGTGATGAGGCACTGGAACAAGTTGCCCAGGGAAGCTGTGGATGCCCCATCCCTGGAAGTGTTCAAGACCAGGTTGGATAGGGCTTTGAGCAACCTGATCTGGTTGAAGATGTCCCTGGTCATGGCAGGTCCCTTACCCAACCCGTTCTATGACTCTGTGATTCTATAATTCTATTTCTTTGCATAAAGGCACAAAGGACTAGCAATACCAAAATACCAGCTTCACTTAAAAAGGAGAATAACTTTGCTAGAAGTACTTACATTAAGATTTTAAATCCTCTCTTTTCATCCATTTCAGTTGTTGCACAAACAGTCAGACATGCGGTCTTTGCATAGGGTAGCACTCACACAGGGAATCAAACCTCTGAAAAAGGATGGTCAGCCACAAACTAAATGGTGCTATGGCTCTCCGTTGCAAGGTTCCTTGCAATAGCCCATTCCAATGGAGGGTGAAACCCTCCAAACCACTCAGCTGATGGATTCCTATGATCCAGATTTTTGCTCTGTGCGGTGCAGTAGGTGACCTCTCAGGATCTGGACTGTGATGACAGGATTCTGCATGTTTCTTACTGGATCCCATACTTATTTATTATGAGTCCTCCATTTCGGTATATACCAAAGTTGTCCTTCAGGCTTGACAGTCCCATGTCTCAAGAATTTGCAGATTCTTTTGATATATTTTATATAAGTGATGCATATCTTGTTTTTTTTATTATTTCCTCATTAATGGTCAAATTATTTCTGTCGTCTACAGAGAAAAAAAAACAGCATTCCGTTAGTTTGGAGGTTTCTTTTTATTTAAAAAGAAAAAAAAAAAGTCTTAAAGTAAATAAATAATGATCTAAACATTTATAAATCATGATTCTGCACTTGGAGCCCAGAAAGTCAACCATACTTTGGGCTGCATCAAAAGAAGCATGGCCAGCAGGTCAACAGAGGTGATTCTGCCCCTCACTTTTTCTCTGGTGAGATCTCACCCAGAGTACTGCATCCAGGTCTGGGGCCCACAACATAAGAAGGACATCGACCTGTTGGAGCGAGTCTAGAGGAGGGCCATGAAGATTATCAGAGGGCTGGAGCACCTCTCCTATGAAGACAGGCTGACAAAGTTGGGATTGTTCAGTCGGGAGAAGAGACAGCTCCGGACAGCCCTTATAGCAGCCTTCCAGTACTTAAAGGGGGCCTATGGGAAAAATGTGGAGGGACTCTTTGTCAGGGATTGAAGTGATAGGACAAGTCGTAACAGTTTTAAATTGGGAGAGGGTAGATTTAGATTAGATATTAGGGAAAAATTCTCTACTTTGAGGGTGGTGAGGCACTGGAACCGGTTGTTCAGGGAAGTTGTGGAGGCCCCATCCCTGGAAGTGTTCAAGGCCAGGTTGGATAGGTCTTCGAGCAACCTGGTCTACTGTCTCTGCCCATGGCAGGAGGGTTGGAACTAGGTGATTTTTAAGTTCACTTCCAACCCTAACCATTCTATGATCCTATTCTGTGATTTTTCCGAGAAATTCCTAATTTATTACTTTGAAACTCCCAGGAAGTAACAGAAATTCTTTTGATATTTTATACTGGTGAAAAACTCTCTCTCTCTTACTTTGGCTACCAAATACATGTAAATAGTATAATTGTGAAATGCACTCTTTAAATGAAATACGTTAACCTCCATTAACAAACAGCCTTTTGCTTAAGTAATGAAATTGTATCCAAATATTCCACATTTCTTACTTCAACAAAACAACATTGTCCAGACATTCTAACTGAAGATTACACATGCACATGTGCTTCTGCTTAGGCATCCTAAAAAACCCAACTTGAATTTCAGTTTAGGTGTACCCTGCTGCATTAAGCTGGGTAATTCCATATTTTGGGTTTGGGATTTTGTGAGGCTGAGATGTGATACACGGGATATAAACTGTTTCCCTTTTATAAATCATGAGTAGAGCAGGTTTTGTTGTAATACGGTTTCAATCCTAAGGTGAAAGACAATGGTCCCAAGTTTAGTCTGGTGAATTCAGTGAAAATCTTGCCTCTGTACTGAGCGTGGAGTAAAGATTTCTGGATTATGGTTTTGGAGGCTACTTAAATTATCCGTAACTTCTTACGGGTTTTTTCAGCATTACAAGGCTGGATTATGGTGAAAATGAACTATTTTCCTACCCGATCCTTCAAAACAAATACTGTTCATTTAGTCAAAACTGAGATAATTTTCGAACTATGTAGTTTCTCCAATCAGCTATCAACAGACTCTGGAAAAACAAGTTATAGAGGCTGAATATGAATGAAGAAAAAGTTCAGAAACAGTTTAAGGGAAAAAACATCTTAGTACGGGATTTTTTTCACCACAAAACCAGACATGTCAATGATATTTTTATGTCCTTTTTATAGTCAGTTGCAGAGTGAAGCCAACCAATCTGCAAAAATTGTACGTGTACTGTAAGTGAGCAAATATTCCTCCTATTGCCTGTGCTGTTTGATCTCACAGTCTAGAAGAGAAGCAGAACTATATTTAATGACTCCTGCAGCCAGAATTTCAATTTAAAAAACCATCCCTGAGCTCTATTGTTCTTTGAAATATAAAACCTCCATCTCGTTTTCCTGCTCAGAGAGCTTGAAACGGATGACGGCAGGATCTTTCCATTAAATCACTGACAGGTAGCCGCCTGCCAGGATTCCAGCCAGGAGCCAAATTCACAGAGGTCGGGGTGGAGGTGAATGTTATGCATCCACAGACAACTCTTATAATAGCCAAATACAGAAGAGAAGGTTTTTGAGAAGAAACCTCTACAAGGATGTCAGAAGCAGAGATTAGAGAATGGGGAAGATACGTTTCAGCCTCTTGTACTTCCACTGTAGGTGATGAATTCTGTAACTGAAAGCAGTCTAAGGATACTGTTAAGTGACAGAAATATGGGAGACATTTTGTCAATATCTCAATTACCAGGCCCACAAAAATAAATTATTCATGTGTTGCTCATGTGCTATGTCACCATCACGAAACTGTTTTGTTAGTACTGGCTTTACTATTTCATTTCTTGGGCTGAATAGCAGATTCTTCACTCCCACAGAAACTTTCACACTTTCTGTTTAAAAGAGAAGCTGAGGTTCATCATTGTAATGCAAGTAGCATAAATATTACTTCTTTTGGAGTTTTCTCTTTACCTATGCAGAAAAAATGAGTCTTTATGTATATTCTAATGTTGTGGCAGTGAGGGGCAAGGTAACACAGAAGCCAATGTCCCTTCAGCTGTTCTTACACCAGCAAAGTCTCACACAGGTTAATGTGGGACAGATGACACTGGATGACTCTGCAGAGCTGGTCAAAAAAAGATAGCTGAGTCCAGAACAAGAGCATTGCCAGTAAAGAAAAGGCAAAATTAACAGAGCTTGTGGACTTTGAATGGGGTAATAGGGAATCTGAACATCTATAGAAGCAAAGCAGGAGAAAAGAGTAAAAGCTTTCAGCAATACTCTGTGCACGACAGTGATACTGTTGTGCTGGGGTGGAACACAGCAACTCTGATAATGAGGAGTTCTGCCTACATTTCCTATTTAACATTCTTCCGTATTTTCCCTTGCTTCATGTTTGTGTGCTTTGAAAGATAGGTGACACCAATTTATACTAGCTTGAACTTATTCCTGCTATATCTACTCTGCAAGGAGCTTATTTAACTTGAAATGCGAAACCATTTCACATTCCAGGATCTAAATGTCTATGTAGATAGTTTAAGAACTGAGCCATTTGCAGTTCAGATGATGGGTTGTGATTTCATAAGCATTTATTGATAGGAAAGAGTTTGTATATGTTTCTATCCTAGCCAGTCATCTTAACTGAATTTGAAATTTCAGTTATAATATCCTTTAAGTATGGCTATCTCTGTTTTATAAAGATAAACTTTATTTCTTGATACTCCCTGGTGAAGCATTGTGTTTTCGTAAGTGAGGTATCTTGATCACATTTTGCAAAGAGGGATTTCTGTGTTTGTCACATTGTAACATAAATCACATATCATGTATGAATGCATCATTTAAACTCACATAGGTTTATGGCATAATGTGACAGCTCTTTCTCTCTAGAGACCGCTGGTAGTTTGATAATGGTCTTAAACCTTGACGGAAGTGCCTTTAGGCAATTGACCTACATGAGACATGTACCAGCAAATTCTGTTGACTGTAAATAAGGGAAAAAAGATACATGATGAAGATAAATCTTCCCTTCTTACTAACAGAAGAAAGTGGTAAAAAGTGTCCTCGATCACTGATATACAGAAAGCTCGAAGAACTAAAAGGCTGTTTATTGTGAAATGGCAAAGCGCTGATGGAAAATCACTTTGGCAGCATGTGAGGAAATGGGGAAGTGAACAAAAGACAAAAGAAACAGCCCATGTAAAACTTCCTGCCTGCATAAAAATCCTACATCAACCTTCCTTTCTCTACGGAAATTGCAAGTTAAATGCTTTGTCCCCAGATTTATCATTTTTAAGTGACTGAAATTTATAACATGTTTGCAGAATTGAGTGGTCATTTATGCTAAAGGGCCTACAGCATGACACCAATAAGAGATGGGGAATTGCAGAAGTGCCATTGCAACAAGGCCTCATTTGGAATATCATTTACTGGGCTGGTAATCTATGCTCAAGAAAGATAAAACTGAACTGGAAGAGGAGCAGAAATAATCTATAGGATTAAGTAAGAAGAAGCCTTATGAGACCTTACAGAGCTTGAGTTGTTCAGCCAAGAAAAATAAGAGATGTAAGGGGATATGAGGAATCTAGAAATATGTTTTTTAATGAATATCAAGGAGAGAAAGAATGGCGTAAGCTAAATAGAAGCACTACCATAAAATCAAATTACCATAAATTCTTCATTAATCTATCTATTCTGGAAATTCCTAATAACTGAGGAGTAAAATTTTAAGAGTATCCACATAGGCTATGGGAGAAAGTGAAGCTAAATTTATTTTAAGATGAATTTCAATAGATGTATGAAAAGAGCTGTATAACAGAGTACGGCAATGTCTGGGGCTAAGAAGTTGGTGGCTCACTTCAGTCCCCTAGACAGACGCAACTAGTGTCATGTCCTGGGACACTGCTCCTGGACTCCAGTTGCCAGTCCAGAGACTTTCTTCTACAAGATCTGGGTAGTATTTGCCAGACTTGTGCACATTTTTCAAGTAAGCTACGGCATCTCAAATGGCATTAGGTGACCATTTTTAAGCTTCTGAATCAGGCTATGAGCACAGGAAACCAAATTTCATGTATATCATGTGTTATGTAGACAGAGACATATCACAACTACCTGGATGTTTATGAGCTTGTATAGCATTTACAATGTGTTCTGAACAATTTTTACTTATCACATTTGGAGGCCTAGGTGAATGTTCTAATTTCTAAGGGAGGTAGGTTTTGCTTTCAGCTTTGAAGCTGAAAAGTTTTGCCATAGCTGCAGGAAGGAAGTTTACGAGATACATTTGAGGGTCATAGTGCATTATACCACTTCAGGCTGATGCTAAGGGTTAAAGAAGATATTGATCAGGAGGGTTTTTTTCTCCCAGGTTTGACTTAACAGGTCTTTTTTCTCTTGCCTTTCTGTATGGAGAGGAAACTAGTCAGTCTTTGAGAGTATTTTAACATATACTATGTTAATACAGAGACTGGAGATGTTCTCTGTTTCTCACTCATGCTTTCCATGGAACAGCTGTGACACTTGGCCTGTATGTAGTGGTTTAAATATAAGACTCTAAATTCAGTACAGGGTGATGGAGATGCTTTGCAGCCTAGGGTATTAGGTACGTGTGGAGCCTCTGTAGCCTTTTGAACTAGAGATTTTTCCTCAGTTGCCCACAGTTCTGTGTGTTCTGACCTAGATGAACCAGACTGTCTACAGATCATGACCTAGACTGTCTCTTCCAGCCATTCTTCTATTTTTATGTCCATATCAGCATAATAATCAATACTAAATGCTGGGGGAATTTGCGTTAGGCTACCCTGAATTTTCTGTGAATTCTAGCAGTAAGTAATTTTACTTTGATTAGCTAGCTTCTAGACATCTTTTGCCATGTGTTAGAATAAATAATTATTATTTGATTTTAGATGTTCAGAGTCTTTGCTGTGGACTCGCTCTTTTCAGGAAACAACTCAATGTGGAGGATTTTCAAGATCATTTACTTATTTTTTTAATAAAAGTCAAGTACATGCTGGATATAATTGAAAAAAAAGTCTCAGGAAAGTGTGTTGCCACAGTTGCATATTTGAAAGTATCCACACAACTGTAAGAATAAAATAGCAGGGTGCACAGAGAATGTAACCTATTCTATATTAAGTAGTGAGCACTGTATGTGCCAGCTGAGTATTCAGTTATTTTACCAGAGGCTCCTACATGATTATGAGGAGACAAGTGTAAATGGCCAGGTACAAATAAAAGGCAAGAAATAAATCATTTAGAGATACAATGTTTCTGTAAAAAAAACCCCTTCAATATACTTAATATGTGAGAGATTAATGGGAAAATATATACCTGACTACCTTTTCTCAGGAAAATTAAAACTTGGGTTTCAAGACTTTGGTCCTCAGTTTCAAAAGTTCTCTTGAGAGAGGAGATTTTGAGGGAAGGAAGACAAAGTTACTTCCTGAGATAGCAGCTGTTTCAGGAGGAGACTGAACGCAAATCCAAGTTGTCAAAGGAAAGCGATGCTGAGTCAGAGCATCCTTATGGGAAATGCCTCAGTTTGAGATGGACATGGGTTTACCTGGGAAAGTGAGCCAGTATGTAAGCCATGAGGCTGATCTACCATCCTCCTCACCTCATCAGGATTGCGGTGGAGAGAGTTGTAGCTCTTCTTTCCTGTATCTCAGACATTAGTCACAGTTCCCACCTGAGACCTGGTAGCTGACTCTGTGTGAACCAGGCCAAAATCAACAGGCTAGCTACAATCACAGAATATAGGAACATATTAAAGGAAGCAGGAATTACACTAGCTATCATTTCTCATATTTTAGTTTATTGCCCTGTCACTGGGAGTAGAACACGCTGGAGCTGAAACAAGTGCACACAGGCACAAATGTTTCTTTGCTTTGCTGTGGTTTAAGCCACCGTCAGGGTGTTTCTCTTTGACCTTGCCCTGAAATGGGTTAGAAGTGCTCACTGAGGTCCAGCAGACCTCAGTGTCTTACTTTCTGGTGCCAAGGTGAGATGGAGACCTTGACTGAATCCATATGTCTGAGCTTTGTTGTTGACATGCCGAATCTGGATAGAAATTTAGCATGTCAGCAGGTATGTTGATGACTGGGTTCAGGAGTAAAGTTCAGTCATAAAACTATTGCAACTTCCCACAGAGAGGCAGGACAGAGGAAGTCTGAAGAAGACAGCTGTCTTTGGCTAACAACTGGAGAGTGCTGAATTGTGCGTAGGAAGGTTACAGTGCATAGAGTATGGATTATTTTATTGCTGTTTTGTTCTGTCATGCAGTGTTACTGTGAACAGTATCTTGAAAAGGCTATTGAGTCACTGTCTGTTCCTGCTTGCAGCTCCCAAGAGCAGAACAGCAGGTACAGAACATAACTCAGTCTCGCTGAAGCAATCCCAGCTTAACACACAGGCATCTGATATCCAAGCACCCTCTTGAAAGTGTAAGAGCCACTGGACTCAATCCCAGGCAAGTGACCTCCTCTGTAGTCACATTCAGATCCAATGGTGGTACAGGTGGAAGGATGATAGAATTTCTTTTATTTCAGAAGGTTTTTTAGCTTTGTCTTCGCAAGAGACTAGTAACATTGCTGTTAACAAAGCTAACATCTTATTTTTTACAGATTCATTGCATATTTATAAGCTTTGGCACCTCTTCAAGGAAACTGGTAACACCTCCTTCTGCTATATTTTTCATGATAGTTACATCAATTTTAAAAGACCTGATTAAACAGCTTGTCTTCAACATTGTTTCCAACTCTAACTAGAGTTTTCCTTACTATATATCCTCTCCAGAAAAAGCAACTTTATATCTCCTGAGAATGTAAAAGGTCCAGAAAACCATATCTAATTCCAGAATCAATGTAATTGGCCTTTTTGTGCATTCAGTCCACCAAAGTACTGCTGTCAGGTACAGCTTTGCACTGTCTTCTGGTGAAAAGCAGTCCAACAGAAGAGTTCCCATCCCTTCAGGTATACAGAAACAAACAAGGGAGCTCATTAAACACAGGCTGGAGATAGAAATAAACTTGTATTTCTGGAGGTATTCATCCTTTCTCACATCTGGGAAAGTGGGACTCAGAGCATAGGTAGGACCTTTGTTCCTGACTTGATCTATCAGTTCATGGAATCACAGAATCAAAGAATACCAGGTTGGAAGGGACCTCAAGATCATCTGGTCTAACCTTTCTTGGCAAAAGGACGGTCAAGACAAGATGGTCCAGCACCCTGTCCAGCCAAATCTTAAATGTCTCAAATGGTGGGGAATCCACCGCTTCCCTGGGGAGATTATTCCAATGGCTGATTGTTCTCATTGTGAAAAATTGTCCTCTTGTGTCCAGTCGGAATATCCCCAGGAGTACCTTGTACCCATTACCCCTTGTCTGTTCCATGTGACTTCTTGTAAAACGGGAGTCTCCATCTTCTTTGTAGTCACCCTTTAAATACTGGAACATGGGGATAAGGTTTCCCCTAAGCCTTCTTTTCTCAAGGCTGAATAAAACCAGTTCTCTCAGCCTCTCCTCATACAGCAGGCTTCTTAGTCCTTTGATCACCTTGGCGGCCCTTCTCTGGACCCTCTGCAGCCTGTCCACATCTTTTTTGCATAGCAAGGACCAAAACTGAACACAGTATTCCAGGTGTGACCTGACAAGCACTGAGTAGAGTGGGATAATGACTTCTTTACCTCTGATAGTGATGCCCTTGTCGATGCAACCCAGCATTCTATTGGCTTTCTTTGCCACAGCAGCACACTGTTCACTCATATTGAGCTTGTTCAGTTAGTTCATTCAATTTTTTTTCCACAACTTGAATTTTCACTAACTTTCTTATGTTTTGGTGACATTGAAGTTTTACAGCTTGAATTTGGAAACTGGGGTAAAGAAAATAGGCTGTAACTCAAGATCTGACAACACAGTGTAAAACAAAAGGGGGATCAAATGTGAAGCTGAAAAAATCTTTGAAACATAAAGAAATTGTACACTTGAATTAAACTGCACAGGCAGTGGAAGCAGGGACAGGTATCCTGGGAAGCGTGTAGGGATGCTGCCCAGCTGTGTAGGGATGTGGTCGGGAAGGCCAATGTGCAGCTAAAGCTGAACTTGGCAAGGGATGCAAAAACAGTAAGAAGGGCTTCTACAGGTATGTCAGCCAGAAAAGGAAGGTCAAGGAAAGCGTACCCACCCTGATGAGCAAGACTGGCAAACTGGTAACAATGAACGAGGAGAAGGCTGAGGTTCTCAACAAGTTTTTTGCCTCTGTCTTCACTGGCAACCTCTCTCCCCACACCTGAAGTGGATCGATGCCAAGGCACGGATTGGGGGAGCAAAATCCCTCCCACTGTAAAAGAAGATCAGGTTCATGGTCACCTGAGGAACCTGAACATACATGAGTCTATGGGACCTAATGAGATGCATCCCAGAGTCCTGAGGGAATTGGCTGATGTAGTTGCCAAGACATTCTCCG
>VZSF01009416.1:136634-174230 GCA_013398295.1 Chionis minor | reverse complement strand
CAGCCTGTCCACATCTTTTTTGCATAGCAAGGACCAAAACTGAACACAGTATTCCAGGTGTGACCTGACAAGCACTGAGTAGAGTGGGATAATGACTTCTTTACCTCTGATAGTGATGCCCTTGTCGATGCAACCCAGCATTCTATTGGCTTTCTTTGCCACAGCAGCACACTGTTCACTCATATTGAGCTTGTTCAGTTAGTTCATTCAATTTTTTTTCCACAACTTGAATTTTCACTAACTTTCTTATGTTTTGGTGACATTGAAGTTTTACAGCTTGAATTTGGAAACTGGGGTAAAGAAAATAGGCTGTAACTCAAGATCTGACAACACAGTGTAAAACAAAAGGGGGATCAAATGTGAAGCTGAAAAAATCTTTGAAACATAAAGAAATTGTACACTTGAATTAAACTGCACAGGCAGTGGAAGCAGGGACAGGTATCCTGGGAAGCGTGTAGGGATGCTGCCCAGCTGTGTAGGGATGTGGTCGGGAAGGCCAATGTGCAGCTAAAGCTGAACTTGGCAAGGGATGCAAAAACAGTAAGAAGGGCTTCTACAGGTATGTCAGCCAGAAAAGGAAGGTCAAGGAAAGCGTACCCACCCTGATGAGCAAGACTGGCAAACTGGTAACAATGAACGAGGAGAAGGCTGAGGTTCTCAACAAGTTTTTTGCCTCTGTCTTCACTGGCAACCTCTCTCCCCACACCTGAAGTGGATCGATGCCAAGGCACGGATTGGGGGAGCAAAATCCCTCCCACTGTAAAAGAAGATCAGGTTCATGGTCACCTGAGGAACCTGAACATACATGAGTCTATGGGACCTAATGAGATGCATCCCAGAGTCCTGAGGGAATTGGCTGATGTAGTTGCCAAGACATTCTCCGTGATATTTGAAAAGTCGTGACAGCCAGGTGAAGACCCCAGTGACTGCAAAAAGGGAAACACTGTACCCACTTTTAAAAAGGGTCGAAAGGAGGACCCTGGCAACTACCAACCTGTCAGCCTCACGTCTGTGCCTGGGAATATCGTGGAACAGATCCTCACAGAAGCTATGCTAAGGCACACGGAGGGCAGGGAGGTGATTTGAGACAGCCAGCAGGACTTCACCAAGGGCAATCCTGCCTGACCAACCTCATGGCCTTCTATGAGGGATTGACTACAACAGTGGGCAAGGGAAGAGCTACAAATGTTGTCTATCTGGACTTCTCTAAGGCCTTTGACACAGTCCCCCACAACATTCTTCTCTCTACATTGGATAGATATGGATTGAATGGGTGGACCGTTTGGAGGATGAGGAATTCATTGGATGGTCACCTCCAGAAGGTAGCAGTCAATGGGTCAATGTCCAGATGGAGATAGGTGACCCTGAGTGGTCCCTGTACTGGGACCAATACTGTTTAATATCTTCATCAGTGACATAGACAATGGGATTGAGTCCACCCTCAGGAAGTTTGCAGATGATGTCAAGCTGAGTGGTGCGGTTGACATGTCTGAGGGATGGGATGCCATCCAGAGGTACTTGGACAAGCTTGAGAAGTGGGCCCATGTGAACCTCATGAGGTTCAACAAGGCCAAGTGCAGGGTCCTACACATGGGTCAGGGCAACCCCCATATCAACACAAGCTGTGGGATAAAGGGGTTGAAAGTAGCCCTGCTGAGAAGGACTTGAGGATACTAATGGATGAAAAGCTGGACATGAGCTGTCAATGTGTGCTCAGAGCCCAGAAAGCCAGCCATATCCTGCATGGCCAGCAGGTCAAGGGAGGTGATTCTCCCCCTCTATTCTGGTCTTGTGACACCCAACCTGGAGTCCTACATCCAGCTGTGGAGCCCCCAGCACAGGAAAGACATGGACCTGTAGAAGTAGGTCCAGAGCAGGGCCACAAAGATGAGCAGAGTGATGGTACACCTCTCCTATGAGGACGGGCTGAGANCCTCTGTCTTCACTGGCAACCTCTCTCCCCACACCTGAAGTGGATCGATGCCAAGGCACGGATTGGGGGAGCAAAATCCCTCCCACTGTAAAAGAAGATCAGGTTCATGGTCACCTGAGGAACCTGAACATACATGAGTCTATGGGACCTAATGAGATGCATCCCAGAGTCCTGAGGGAATTGGCTGATGTAGTTGCCAAGACATTCTCCGTGATATTTGAAAAGTCGTGACAGCCAGGTGAAGACCCCAGTGACTGCAAAAAGGGAAACACTGTACCCACTTTTAAAAAGGGTCGAAAGGAGGACCCTGGCAACTACCAACCTGTCAGCCTCACGTCTGTGCCTGGGAATATCGTGGAACAGATCCTCACAGAAGCTATGCTAAGGCACACGGAGGGCAGGGAGGTGATTTGAGACAGCCAGCAGGACTTCACCAAGGGCAATCCTGCCTGACCAACCTCATGGCCTTCTATGAGGGATTGACTACAACAGTGGGCAAGGGAAGAGCTACAAATGTTGTCTATCTGGACTTCTCTAAGGCCTTTGACACAGTCCCCCACAACATTCTTCTCTCTACATTGGATAGATATGGATTGAATGGGTGGACCGTTTGGAGGATGAGGAATTCATTGGATGGTCACCTCCAGAAGGTAGCAGTCAATGGGTCAATGTCCAGATGGAGATAGGTGACCCTGAGTGGTCCCTGTACTGGGACCAATACTGTTTAATATCTTCATCAGTGACATAGACAATGGGATTGAGTCCACCCTCAGGAAGTTTGCAGATGATGTCAAGCTGAGTGGTGCGGTTGACATGTCTGAGGGATGGGATGCCATCCAGAGGTACTTGGACAAGCTTGAGAAGTGGGCCCATGTGAACCTCATGAGGTTCAACAAGGCCAAGTGCAGGGTCCTACACATGGGTCAGGGCAACCCCCATATCAACACAAGCTGTGGGATAAAGGGGTTGAAAGTAGCCCTGCTGAGAAGGACTTGAGGATACTAATGGATGAAAAGCTGGACATGAGCTGTCAATGTGTGCTCAGAGCCCAGAAAGCCAGCCATATCCTGCATGGCCAGCAGGTCAAGGGAGGTGATTCTCCCCCTCTATTCTGGTCTTGTGACACCCAACCTGGAGTCCTACATCCAGCTGTGGAGCCCCCAGCACAGGAAAGACATGGACCTGTAGAAGTAGGTCCAGAGCAGGGCCACAAAGATGAGCAGAGTGATGGTACACCTCTCCTATGAGGACGGGCTGAGAGAGCTGGGGTTGTTCAGCCTGGTGAAGAGAAGGCTCTGGGCAGACCTTGTCGCATACTTAGTACTTAAAAGGAGCCTACAGGAAAGATGGGAAGCAACATTTTAGCAGAGCCTGTTGCCATAGGACAAGGGTTAATGGTTTTAAACTAAAAAAAGGAACATTTAGAATAGATATAAGGAAGGATTATTTTACAGTGAGGGTGGTGAGACATTGGCACAGGTTTTCCAGAGAGGTGGTAGATGCCCCATCCCTGGAAACATTCAAGGTGAGGTTGGATGGGGCTCTGAGGTTGAAGATGTCCCTGCTCATTGCAGAGGACGTTGAACAAGATGACCCTGAAGGTCCCTTCCAACCCAAACTGTTCTATGATTTTACGACTGTGAAACATCTTTATAGCTGTATTAGCCATTGTGTGGCAAAATCCTTTTGTGCATTGATAAAAAATCAAAATCAATCATGATTTAAAAAAAAAAAAAATTGGAATTTCTTATTCCATTTGGCAGAGCACTGAGCAGCAGGCTACTTACACAGGTTCCGTCATCTCACAGGTCTTATATTCTCCAGTGCCACAGTTGTCCTCAACTTTAATGTTGACTTTCAGGGTACCACTTTCCTCAGACCTATGTCCCTGGCCTTACTGCTTTGCCAGTTAGTGGTTGTGTGAATCAGCCTAGGGAATAAAAGGCTGATTTCTGGAAGGCAGACTTATGGAAGACAACTGATGATGAATCACTGAAGTTAGTAGATGTTAGTCATTAAAATTGTTTTTAATGAATGAATCTCACAACGGCAAAGCAGTACTCACCAGACAATGAAGGAAGTGGCAGGATGTACTCACGCAATGCATGGAAATGACATGACAGAAAACATCATCTAGGTTGCAGCAGCATCTGCCTCTGCTCATTCTACAGGATTACAAAGGGTTTACATTTATCGCAACTTAAATAAGCACAGAGAAAAAATAAGAGGCAATAAGGCATGTTTGCTTCCACATGCTAAAAATAAAGAGCAGATACACAAATACAAAAGGGAAAAGTAGGGTGCAACGAAGGCTGGCTTCACACAGACTTTGATGCATGCATAGATGGTCAGGTCTCTTTTGCAAATATCTCTTGGATAGGAGACAAATTACTGAATTTAAGTTATTTAAGCTATGTCTACATCAGCAGGTAGTGTATTTCAAAAGGAGAGAATCTGGGAGGTAGAAGAGTTGGCGACGAGGATGTAATGTCCATATCTAGTTTAAAGGTTTTGCTGAAAAGGAGATCTAGTCTGATCCTGCTTGTTCAACACCCGCTAGCAGCTGGAGTGCAGGCATCTTCTTGCAGCATTTCTATCAGTTTAATTTCATAAAAAAAGAAAACCATTCTGTATGCTCCAAGACCATTCCACAGTGTGAACTCTGAGGACAGCAGGGGAATTCACAAACTTGCTCCTGATCCAAATTAGAACAATAAGGTCCACAGACGTGTCTACCTTATGTCTATAGTGTCTACCCAGCTGTATCTTTAGGGCATTCATTTTTGTGAGACAACATTCCCAGCCTCCTTCAATTGCAAAGTAAGATACCATTGTTAAGGTATGATAACTCAATAGCTCTTACCTATCTCTGGCTGTGGTTTTATTGAATAACAGAGTCATATCTTCCTTTCTGCTAAGGGCCTGATTCAGCAACTGCTGATCTCTGTGAAATTCTTTCTGGTGATTCCAAGCTATTGTAGAACAGCCTCCAGGTAAACTGCTCACTCATTTGCTTTGAGTTGGATTTTAAAGTGAATTTATCTGTTACTCGGTAGTGCTGTTTTGTTTCAGAACAAATGCAGGACCTATTTTGTACTGGCAGGAGCAAAGATTCCTTCTGCTGAGAAGACAGGAGATGGTACAGAGCCAACTACAGTTTCTGTAGTTCCAGCATTTTTCTAACATCTTCCAACTCCAACACCAACACCTTGGCAGCTGCTACAGCAGTGTCTCATTTTAAACACAGTATCAGTTATTACATCTACTGCTCTCTGCAGTAGCATCTTTTTTCACTTTTGCCATGAGTAGGTGTACTTTATATTGCCCTTTTTCCTCTATTAGCCCAAGTCTGGCAACAGTCTCATTTCATAGCCAGTACAAATATACTTACATTTAACAGAGAGTCAAATATTCACCTTCACAAAACCCAGTTACTCCATGCTTCATGTTGGTCTGTCTAACGCTTTTCTTCCCTCTGTGCCCATATTTTTACACCATTACGTCGTGAGGCACGTGACACAATGAAGTACTGCCAGCAAAAGCCACGTCTCTGTCCATGGAACATATCTCTTTTCACTCAGCAGTTTCTATGCTGCAATGGGTATGGTTCATATCCTCTAACTAAAAAGCAGGTCCCTGGAGGAAAGCGGTTGCTGCTCATGAAAATACACTGTCAGACAAAAATGATGCATTCATCAGTTTTAATGTTTAACATGATTCCATGATGACCCCCTGTCCAAATGCCAGGAACTTCTAACCTTGATGATGTTGGGCAACAGAGTGAATTAGTTAAACAAATGTTCTTTTTGTTCTGCAAGTAACTCCCTACTTCTTCTACCATTGAGCTTTTTCATTGCAGAGTAGGTTTGTTTGAAGTAAAACTGGCAGACAAATTTGTGATGAAATAATTGTTTGTCAGAAACTGTTGATGTGTTGAAATAAAAAAGTATTACTGAGAAGCACTCATGCTACTTTTAAAGGACAAGGCTTATCTGGTCAAACTCAGACGGAAGACAGATGTTCACTGACCTTAAAAGAGTTTCAGGCAGGCACGTGGGAGTAGGAATCCAACCGTGACATACTTGCTTTGCTTATTTCAGCCCATGGATCTGAACCTCACACTCCCACATACCCAGCAGGTTTTCTGCTCTCTGGACTATTAAGTCATCTTCCCATATGCTCTCTCCAAACACATAATGTAGTTATCCATGTGGAGTGGAGTATCTCCAACAGGAATGACTGAGAGAAACACAGAGATTTACTGAATAACATGCTTCAGGCATTTGATTAAAGTCTACCATTCTAGGATTCAAATATCTGTTTCAGTAATAGCCTACAGAAGGGTAAACACATCAAGTGAAATGTAGACAGACAAAAAGACAGAAGTTGAAATCCTTTGGCATGTTCAGACTGAACAGAGCCTTTGACAGAGATCTAGATTTCTACTGCACTAGCTCTTGAGATATTACATATTGTAGGATAGATCTGACTTTTTTTACTAACAAGTCTGAAATGTCCTAGCATCATTTCAAGATATAATAGCCACACACAGAGCCCAAAACATCAAATCTGCACAAAAATTCACAAGGGGAAGTGGAAGAGATTCTTTTCACTGAGTTCTTGCTTAACGCAACTTTCCGTAACACAGGAGTGGGAGAATCAGTAATGTTTTGCACTCACAAGATTCTTTGAGATCTCATATTCCTTTAAAAAAGTTAATAAATTCATCTTCATGGATTCCTTGAGGTAGGTATAATCCTCATTTTGAAGATGAGAAAAATGCAGTATGAAGGTAATAAGTTCTCCATATCAAATAAAAAGTCATTGGCAGGACTGCAAAGAGAAACTAAATATATAGTCCTCAGCATTAACTATGACATTATCTTTTTCCGTAAAGTGTTCTTCCTTCCAAAGCTATCACAGTCAGAGTTGAAGAGAAAGATGCTCTTTCACCTCATCTATACTGCAGAGTTTTCTCCTTTTTTCCTGTTTCATGAGATGGATTCAAGTACTATGTACAAAGCAAGGAAGAATTATCCAGATCATCCAGTCATCTGCATTTAAAGTGTATCCCCTAATCAAAAGAGTTTGAATAATTTTGGCCTTGGATCTCCTTTCCTAGTGTTGAACAGAGTCTATTCTACGTTGGAGAAATTGGGGTGGGTCTTTTTTATAGCAACTTTTTCATTAAAGAACAACAAACTATTTCAATGGGTCAGTTCCTTTTTTCCAATGAAAACACATTTTGCTGAGAAATTTCTAACCACTTGACTTTCAGAAGAAGTTAATAACCTGGACTAAAATCCCAAATTCCTTCCTGAGGGATATTTCATCCTCTCAAAGATTTTTATCTGCCAAATAAAATTAAAAAAAAAAAAAAATGGGAGTAGTACTAGAAATAACAATGGTTTATAATTTGTATTTTGTTAGGAAAACAATTTTATTCATTGTGAAAATCCCCTAGGAACTTTCTTTTGACTGCAGTGACATCTACTGGTACTCAGAACATTTTCTGAATATGAAGTCAGAACAAACATGTCAAAATTACACCAAGTGTGGGGCCTAGCAGCTTGATGTTTTGTTTCTAAATAGGAGAGCAGGAAAAAAGCAGGCATTCCAGAGTTCAGTCATCTATCTTCCCAAGGACTGCAGGCTTGCTTGTGTTTCTTGATGTAAGAATAAATGATTCAAGTGGAGAGAACACAAGTTCAGCCGTGTTTTAAAAGGCAAAGAAGCTAGATACATCTGATACATGGGGAGCAGATTGTTGCTCACTTTCTGTTCCGGAGTGAATGAAAAGAAAGGAAAAGCCTGCACTGGGAAGAATTCAGGATTGCAGAGGGGTATATGGAAGCAGCAGTGCTGGCAAAGGTAGCAGTATGCTAATGCCTAGAGCTGTCAGGCATCTCCCTTCCTGAGGCATTGAAATGAAACACAAATTCAGCAAAACTAGCACAGTGGTAAGCTGAGAAACTGAAATTCTGCTCACATCACCCTTGAACATCCAAACCCCATCTCTTGTTTTCTTTGCATGGTGCATAGTTAGTGACTGCCCCATCCCTCCAGAAGACTGGATCCTCAATAACATTGGAGATGTCTACGTCTTCCTGCTCTTCACTAACATAGCCCTTGTTCTGCCTCTACCTTTCAAATAGATAGTAGGCACTTAAGAAAACACAATATAGGAGCTAAGGATTTTTATAAGGTATTCAGATAGGTATTTTTCATTGTAAATGCTCTCCTTGCATGTTTTGTTCATATTGAATGTCACTGTAAATTCATAAGAAGAAACATATACGATGTATTAGACTTATGAAGGATCACAAAACATGCCTTTGAAGCAACACAATATACAGTAATACACTCAAAAATTATTTATACATAAGGAACCCCCTCATTTTCTTTCTCAGGCAAACCAAAAAACTTGTATACTTTAATCGCACTCTACTTGACAAAGGAGATTAGTAATGCAGAATAATACCATATGAGTATTTTGAAAACCAGTACTGAGCATATTCAGATATCAAATACTTACTCGGTCTTTCTGAAATGACTGAGAAATGTATCAAGACATATTGTCCAATGAGAATAATTTAATGCTAGTCGAAGTCAGAAAGCTGTATGGTATAACACGTTAAATTATTCTGTTCCCCTCTGCCTTTCAGTTAAAATCAAGACAATGTATGCCAATAAGACTAGTGGGCCATCTCTCTGGACTTTGCAACCTTCCACATTACCCATGAATCTATCCTGTAGCCACTGGGAGAAGCACTGGGAGCAAATGAGTCATGGGAAGAAGAAAAGGCATGTCACAGAAATTGAAATTAAATGCAAAGGGAAATGACAAGTACTGGAAATATGAGATGCCTAACAAGCGACAGATAGTAAAATAAGGCAAATACTGGAAATGGCAAGTAATATAAGAAGACAAATACTGGGAAGAAAACACAATGAAATAAGAGAATGAAAACAAATACAGAACTAACAATATCATTGATCCTAAGGAATTTTGAAAGGGTAAGACAAAAACACTGAAACAAGCAAAGCCCCAGGGAAGATGCTAAATTAAGGCACAGTACAAACTAAGAGATCAAAAGATTCACTTAGAGGCTTGACCAGAAGCATCAGAATTGTCATTGATGGAGTCTTTGTCTATTGTTTGTTGTGTAAGTTCAGCGTACTCTATTAGATTCCAACCTATTTGTTTCCTGGCATATAAGTACATGCAGATACTGCTTTCAGGATTGTGGAAGATTTTTAAGATCTTTGGCCACTGTTTTAAATGTGGTCATTCAGACTTTGATTTACACCTTGAGTAGTCACAGAATCACAGAATCACTTAGGTTAGAAGAGACCTTTAAGATCATCAAGTCCAACCATGAACCTAACACTGCCAAAAATCACGGGTAAACCATGTCCCTCAGCACCACATCTACCCGTCTTTTAAATACCTCCATGGATGGTGATTCCACCACTTCCCTGGGCAGCCTGTTCCAATGCTTGACAACCTTTTTGGTGAAGAAATTTTTCTTAATATCCAATCTAAATCTCCCCTGGAATTCCTTGAGGCCATTTGCTCTTGTCTTATTTCTTGTTACTTGGGAGAAGAGACCGACCCCCACCTCGCTACAATCTCCTTTCAGGTAGTTGTAGAGAGCGATAAGGTCTCCTCTCAGTGTACTTTTCTCCAGGCTAAACAATCCTAATTCCCTCAGCCGCTCCTCATAAGACTTGTGCTCTAGACCCCTCACCAGCTTCGTTGCCCTTCTCTGGACACGCTCCAGCACCTCAATGTCCCTCCTATACTATGGTGCCCAAAACTGAACAAAGTACTCAAGCTGTGGCCTCATCAGTGCTGAGTACAAGGACACAATCACTTCCCTTCTCCTGCTGGCCACACTATTCTTGATACAGGCCAAGATGCCATTGGCCTTCTTGGCCACCTGGTCACACTGCTGGCTCATGTTCAGGCAACTGTCCACCAGGACCCACAGATCCTTTTCTGCCAGGCAGCTTTCCAGCCACTCCTCCCAAAGCCTTAATGACTTGTAGAAAATACACTTGCTAAGCAAGGCAAATGTTTCTCCAAGTTCATTTATTGATTCTAAAGGAAAAAGAAAGATGAGAGCATGAAAACAAAGATGAAATGCCACAGTCTCAGCTATGTAAGTGTAGTTATATGGGCTTCTGTTTTATATTACTTAGAAAATTCACCTTGAGGTTCTGTCTCTGTGAGAGAATTTCTGAGGGTGACATCTAGTAACAGGGCAAGGTCTAGGAAGGAAACAGATTTGTAATTAAGAGCATTATTTACTCAGCCTAACCTAAGGCACCTTTGTCAGGCATCTGCTCTGAGTCACACCAGATTGGACACTCCATGGGCACCAACTTTACACAGAATCAAGGGAAGATACAGCAAAACTGAAAAGGCTTAGAAGTAGCTACACCAACACATTTATGAAAAAGGTTACTTAAGATTTGAGATCTTAAGAAGAAGGTAGAAATGAACTTTTCCAACTCTCACAATCATGCGTGACTGCAGTACAACTAATAATGGGATTAAATTGAGAATGAAACTTCTATCATTTAAATAAAAGTTGGTCATACCGTAGAAACGAGTTGATTTTAGAGGACACTCATGAAGCATTCTGGGAACAGTGACTTTCCATGTTAATGTATCTGAGTAGCTTTATATATAGTCAGAAAACTAAAAATTTGTATATGTGTCTGATGGAACAAAACTAAGAATTAGAAATTCAGACTTTTTCTTATTTGCATTAAAATATATTTGACATTGTTGCTTTGTACTTCCAAAGGGCATTCAAGTGAAGACCACTGTCTAATCGAAGTAATCATCCAAAATACTTGAATAGAGTTCAGAATCAGCCCCTAAGCATAGCCTACAAAGAAATGCACCATTTTGCCCTTTTACTCTATTTTACAAGTTGTTTTAGTGTCTTGTCAATATGATCTGTCCGTTGAAATGTGATATTTACCAGAATATTTACCTTACTAGCTTTTCTGGGACTTTTTTAAAAATTTCAGATTGGAGGGCAGAGGGCTTAATGTAAAGTATAAATTAAGTCCTTAGGAGATGCATGTAACACCAAATTGCAGTAGTTTCAACCCTGTCCAGGTTGCCTTAAGCAGCCACATACTGTGAGATACAATCTATCAACACTTAAAAATTAAAATCAAGAGGATTTTTGTCCCCAGAAACAGTAATAAAACATGGACTTAACTGAATAAGATTATTCCCAAAGCTAAGCATTTACAAGTTTGCATAGGCGATGAGTCATATAAAATTGATGTTCAGCTACTTGATTCTTGAACACAGCAAACTATTTGTTATGTCCTGAGTTTGCACAGCCACCTGATACACATGGAAATACCTAGTTATGCTCTGTGTTGTACGATTTTTTTATAAAAACATAAACAAACGTGGCTTCAGTCTCAGTCATGTGTAATTCTTTCAACTACCCTGCTGCACAAGCCTTTCAAAATATATCCAGAAAAGAAAATAAGAATATTTAAAATTAGCTGAAAAATGTCATCTGAGAACTTACTGCAGCCTAATATGAACTTTTGCTGAATAATGATGCTGATTATTTATTTCAATGACACACTTTGAAGGGAATAGGAAAACAGAATATGAAACAATTAATGGAGTAAATACATATTTTAAACTCAAAGAGAAGGTTACTGTGGCATTTCAGACCAACATACCTTCCATATTGCTACATATATTCTCTCTCACGTAAATGGTAATAAAACAAAAAAATCACAAGCCCCTTTGTGTTTCCTTGCAGATCCACATACAGAATTAATGCTAACCAAGACAAGTATGTCATGTCAAGAAAAAAACATTTGCAATTTAGTCTTCCACTCTTCAGCACTGGAAATCACAAATTTCCAAGTCCATAGCACTGTGCCTTTTATCCACAGATCTTGATGTGCTTCATAAACTTTAATTAAGCTTCACAGCATGCCTACCAGTCAGGCAGAAATTATATTATTTTCAGAGAAAGCATAGCATGGCCTTCATTCTTTACACCTCTGCTCTGATTACATACTGTACATTCTCTCCGCTGTGATGCATTGTGGAAAGATACGTAATAGCAAAGCAAAAGGCCCCAGTGTGCCCAACCTCTGTTAGTTTAACTTTCTTTGCTTTTCTTTCTTACTTTTTTGATAATTCTTGACAGTAATCATAGAATCATTGAATGATAGGTGTTGGAAGGGACCTCTAGAGATCATCTGGTCCAACCCCCCTGCCAGAGCAGGTCCATGTACAGCAGGTTGCACAGGATGGCATCTGTTTTGAATGCCTCCAGTGTAGGAGACTCCACCACCTCTCTGGGCAGCCTGTTCCAGTGCTCTGCCACCCTCAAAGTAAAGAAGTTCCTCCTCATGTTGAGATGGAACTTCCTATGTTCAAGTTTGTGCACATTACATATTGTCCTAAATCCTTCCATTTTTTAGCTTTACTACTGAATTCATAATACCTAAACTGAGGTTATGGATGATACATTTCTTTATTTTCTTCTTTTTTTCTGCTTTTCAGAGCACAAATCCTCTTTTCCTACATTTGCATGCATGTAGAAAAATACGATCACATTTTCTTTTCAGATATCTGAACACCTTGATAAGTATCGTGGTTTGGGCTGGATTGGCCACAGAGGTGGACGACACATGCTCTCCCCCAACTCTCTTTAAAGAGAGGCAGGAGAGAGAGGGAGAAAGACTTAGAAGGAACTAAACTACTTTAATGAAACATTAATAATAAAATAAAAAGGAAATAACAACATATATACAAAACCATAGCAAGCTCCCAGGATGACAATCACGTCATCAGCAGGCACTGGGGAAGTCCCAAACTGGACTCTGTGACGGACGGGAACTGGATTCCGGGTCTGGATTCAGGATCAGGATCAAAGGCGGATGAACAGACAGAATCCTCCTCGGACACCAGCCATTGAAGAAAGAGGGCTGACCCTTTGGTCCCTCAGCTTTTATACTGAGCGTGAGGCAAATGGGATGGAATACCCTGTTGGTCAGGTTTGGGTCACCTGTCCTGTCCACTCATCCCCGCAAGTGTGACCCCTCTACACTTTTCTGCTTCCGACCCTCCAATGGGGCAACCAACAAAGTTGGCTGCCTTTAGGTGTTATAACAGTAAGTATAATCAAAAGCCTCTCTGCATACCATGCCTTGGAATCAGCTGTAAACAACAGTCTTATCACTCTGAGAGCGAACAGTTTCTGTATAACATGAAGTCAATTTCAGTAGTTAGAAGAGGCCTAGCTAAAAAGTAGTTACTGAACAAAATTGGCTCCATTTTACCTCAAACCAGGACAGTAAGAAAAACAGTACATATTAAGGTGATCCTTTCCCTCCTTCAGAGTGTGCCTTCAGGTTTATGCTTTGTTTAAATACAGTGCTATAAAGAAAGCCACAGTTTCTCCAGGACAGACCAAGGAAGTAAGAGGGGTATATTCATTATCTTTTTACTAATTGCAATTGCAATTTTAGTGACTCTGTGATACACCTGACCAAAAAACACCTTCAACTGGAAAAAGGGGTTTAGATACAAGCCATTTGTACTGAAGTTTGATATTATATCTATAAATGAGAAAAACATATTTACAAAATAATTAGGAACAAACTGCTGGATTTAAACCAAAGTATAAGAACTTTGAAAGGGACACTAAATAATGAAAGCTTATGTTATCAACTGTCTTATGGTTCAGAGCAACAGTTAAAAAATGTAGCATATGCAGTTCAGTCAACCAAACGTAAATCAGAATAATTTACCACACAGTACTAAAGCTTTGTAATAACTCTTATTTGAAGAGTTAAGAAGATCCACAGTACTGTTGTTAAAACATGGAGCCAAGAGTTATTGTGCAAAACAAACTGTAAAGCTCAAAGAAAGGATGTTTGTGATAAACAGGTCAAAGTATTTCACAAAAAGTTGAAGAGAGTATGTATTGTCCCAACTTATTTTAGGTACAGAAGATGTTAGTATTTAAAACTAATGCGGAAGGCAACGTTTTCTGAGAAGCAACAAAAGTCAAAAGAAAATCAGAACTGGTAGCATTGAAGTAGTCTCTGTTTCAACTGTTTTTTTTAAAACAATAGTATAACTAGTACTATAATCCCAGTTGGCACAGGATCCCGCCATGGGCCCTCCTGGTGGGGCATGGTTGGTATTATCAGGTTCACTTGCAGGCTAGGAGTTGCCTATAGCTGTGGCCCTCCTTAGTGTCATTCAGTGACAAGGAAAACCCAAAAAAACCCCTCTCTTTCTAATCTTTTTATGGAATTGTATATAATTACATGTTGATTAAAAAGTTATCTGTAAGAATTTTTAGCTTAAATATAGTTATTGTGTTATCTTCTGAGAAAGCATATGTATGCAGGTATGTGTCTGTAGGTTTATCCACCTGCATTATTCTTTCCTTTATGAAAACTTTTTGACTAATAACTTCAAGCTATAATTACTAAGTCTTATTTTGGTAGAAGAGGTTATATGTAAAGCTAGATATACATATCAATCAGACATAATTTCTCTAGCAGGATATATTTAGCCTCAGTTTCATTAAAATGTAGCATATCTATGAAGTACAAATTGCTAGCAAAGGAGTGAATATACCTACAAATCTGTGTTTGTAAATCCTATTACCTACAAAGTTTAAACCGCGACACTTTATAAGGCATCTCACAGCTGTCACAGAACCTCCTTGCTGCCCTTCTCCCCTCCGGGGGTACCTGCTCTCCGATTGTGGATGGCACTCTATCAAAAGTGTCACTTTGGGTTACGCTGCTTCGCTGACTGGCAGGAACTCGCTGCGGTGTGAGATCGCCACAGCGAAATACCACCTATTTGGCAATGTCACTGCAGTGGGGACAGCTGATGGGCTGAGTCTTGCCTGGTGCAAGGTAAGCAGCTCCCAGCCCTGCCGCTTGCCGCAGCAGCCAGATCCTACCAGGCTAGAAACGTGCCCTAATCTTCCTCTTCTGGCAGGTTTGTCACAGGGATATTGACTCCTTGCTCAGCTGCTTTGCTAATGCACACGCTCGGCTTCCCAGCCTTGCAGCGTGGCTGTACCAGAAAGGGGAGCCTGGTGCTCCAGATACCCGGTTGCGCCTCAGCTGTCCCAGCCCTGTAACTATCAGACAAGGCTGTGCCCCAACACATCAGCCTCTTCTTCCACTGCCACGGGCAGCAGGGAGACAGAAACTGGAAATCAGAGAAGTGCCATTATCTCCCTTCATATTACTGCAAAAAAAAAAAGGAAAAAGTCTTTCCCAGTCTTTCGGTTCTTTAATTTTACGACATGAACATTTTCTGCCTACAGGTGTTCTGGGTTACATGATGTGTTTTGCCAAAATACTATTTTCTGTATGTCTATCCACCTTATTTTAAAACCCTTTTGCATACAAACAGAAAAATTAAGCTGATTGCTTGCAGGTCACAAAATCTGAACTGAAAAATTGATGTCTCTGAATTCTAGGTATGTGCTATTTATCAGCTTAGCCTCTGTACAAATTCAATTGACCCTCCTGAGACAGTTTGGCTGCTGAAGAGATAATAGGAAATCATTAATATTTTTATAACCTGCAAAATTTTAAAATATTTAAGAACATGCTGTCATGGCAATAACTGCTCATGCGATAGCAGCTCCTAAAAATACTCCACAATTCATTATATGATTAGCATAGATGTGATTCCCAAAAGAACCATTTCACGGAGTAGCACTTTTGAGGGCCTACTGCCAGTGCATTAATGGTTTTGATGCTATAAAATCATTGGAAGAAAGTCTCTGTTATGAATAGAGACATTTCCTTTGCAGTGAAGGGGAATCTAACTAATTTACGTGATCAAAACCTTTTTGGCCCCTTCGAAAATCTGGTAACACATAAAATGAGGTAGTATGGACAGTGTCCCCACATCGTAGTTTTTTATCAACAGCAGTAAACGTTCATTTATTATTTCCATTAACGATGTCTTAATCAGGCCAGACTTATGGTTTCCAAAATGGCAGATTCAGCACTTAACTCACAATAGCACTTACTCATAATATTCAGGGAATTCTGCTGCTTTATAAACACGCAGGATAAAGAAAAAATTTCAGATCTCACTTAAAAATGGGCCTCCAAAGGAGTATTCTGATGTTTACCTGGCTCAATTTAAATGTGAGTTTCATATGCAAAGATAGAGTGGCAAAGAAAGGCATATAACTCCATAATGAACCATCACGAGTGCTTCACTTGTAAAAAGTTGCTCTCCTGAGCATTGTGCCAGTAGCTTAGTTACGTTCTTCTGCCTGACAGATGCGGCATAGTGTGTAACACTAAGACGTTGTTGCAACATAAGCTTACTCAGCACTTTTCTGGTGGCAACGTGCATTAACGGTAGAGTTGTTGCAAAGTATCCTGAGACAAATACATATTAATAAGAATTACCAGGTCTTGCTGGATCATAGTGACTTTTGTTTTCATTTTGTAGAAGAGCAGTGATTAATGAAACCTCTGTATGTGGGATACGATTAGGGAAGTGGAGCTCAGCTTTCCAACTACAAGCAATATCTGTCCGTAGGAGACACCAGGGCTGAGCTGTGACTCACCAGCCAGAGAGCGAGGAGCGAGGGATGAAAAAGGAGTGGCTCATCTGTTAGAAACAAATTGCAGGAAATCACTGCTCCAGGACTGGATGTTACCTACATGATGTATGAGCTTTCAGAGGCAGAGGCAGATGTCTCCTGAAGATATCTCAGACACTATTCTAAATCAGTTTTATAATAGGAAGGTCACAATAATTCAGCTTTTCAGGACTGCCTAATCACAGCCCACCCATGTGATATCCCTTGGATATCCCTCTTCAGCCTGCTTTGTTCATCCTGGGTAAATGGGTCTGAGCAGAAAAGGTCCTAGTAGCTACATATCTGCTTATGTGAAGATTTTTGTAAAATGACTACAGTGTCTGTGCAAGGTCTATAGGAGGAGGCAGTACAAGAATAATGGAGGCAAAGACACAAAACAACCACTAACACTTGTACTCTGCTGTAAGACTCAGCTCTGCCTGAATTTCAGAGGGTCCTCGTTTGACTTCTGAAATTAAAACATTAATCTTTTCCAGTCATCTAGCAAGGCAGAGCACAGATTTTTACCATGTGCCTCATCAGGAAGACTTGTCCTTCAAGAGATATGTTTCCTCAAACCACCACAGTACTTACCACCTCTCCCTCAGTGGCTGTTCTTGTTTTGCAAGCTTCTTTGGCTTCCAAGCTGTTCTGCCAGTGATCAAGTAAAATGGAAAATGCAGAAGAAACAATCCCACTCTTCAGGGCATGTCGTCTTTGGCAAAGGCAGCACAAGTTTTCTCATACAAGCTTTGACAGTAAGGGGAAGAGAAGGAGAGAGCCATTTTCTCCACTGTTAAATAAGGTTCCCAGGAGCTCATGCTATGCTGAGAGAGAACAAACTGCTGAAAAGCAACTAGTGTTCAAGACTTCATGCATTTTCTGAAGAAGACATAAAAGAAATACCTGACTCAAAGGAATGTATATATCTGAGTGTTCTTCACCCTTTGTGCTTCTGTGCTTCTTGGGGGTTTTAGACAATCATACCTAAATGGCTCTGTCTCTCAGGCACTTGCTCCCTAGGTTTGCAGGGTTTCACCTACATGAGTGCACTGAAGGAGACTTCTCTTTAATCTCTTTCTTGCCCCCTAAAGCCCTCTTTGCTGGCCTGAGGGTAAGAAGTATAGAATATGACCCAAGGAACGCAAGTGCTGCATACTTCAACATTTACTTTGATTTTCCTTTCATAAACAAACACAAATCTGGTAACACACTAGAAAAGAAATAACATCTGAGTAATTATTTAAAGTATTTTTCACATCTTTGAAGCACAAATACAATTATTAATAGCAATTTTTGGCAAATAATTACCTAAGCTAATAATAACTTTGTCCAGCTGCTCTACCAAAAAGTCTGGTGTTGTCCTCTGTCGCTGTAAGATGTACAAAAATACTTAAAACTGCATCAAATAAACAGCTCTGTGAAAACTAAAATACTGAAAGATCTCTTGAAACATGCTTGTGTATGAGGGATAATAACTAAAAATATACTGATATGTAAAAACACCTACTCATAGATTTGTAATACAGATGGCACCTTAAATTAGTTAGTCTATATTTTAGAGGGATTCTATGAAAAATAAGAAATGCATATCACAACATTTGATTATATTTATATTCTGCAAGTACTTGAGAAACATGCAGGAGAAAGCTCTGTCCTCAAGAGTGTTTTAATAAAGCCGATTATTTATACAGCTGTTTGAAAAGATGTGCCATGCTGCTCATCTGAAATGTCACACACATTCTCACCAATATCAAAACACAGCTAACGACTTTTTTCAAGTATGCATTTGAATGACAATAGTGACATCGAGTGGTCATCGTTGTTAATTGCTGCTGTGTATTGCCATGAAAGCCCTGCTATAATGGTAATGTCAATGTGTAGACTTCAAAAAGTACACAGTGCTAAGTCAACTAGCACTGCTTGTACAGCAGTTACGAAGGTGAATTTCTTAGCAATTATCAACATGCAATTTAAATTCACAGTCAAGCATTTTAAACATAATCCCGTGTACAACGCAGCAGAGCCCATGAAGTGCTGACAAAAGCACAAGCAGAATACGTAGGCAGACCATTTGCCACCGGACGGGCTGCACCCTTAAAAGGTTGGTGTCAAATCTGAAGAACATGGCCTGAACCATACAAGCATTCACCCATGGGCATAACATCAGGTGTGTGACCAGCACCAAATTCTGTCTAATTTCTGCCTCCAGAAGTTCTTCCCTACCAGTCACTTGGTGCTGGTGCTTGCTCTGGTCCCACTCAGCCTCTATGCTGACAGGAGACCCACTCGTGGCCACGTGCCTTTGCTCTTTGAACGCTTTATACCTCTGCCAAACAATTTGTGTGTGCAGGTTGCATGGCTGCCAAAGCAAACACTCCAGCCAGTCCCTTTACTTGGATAACCAGAGAACCAGGACATCCTATGCCTCAGAAGCCAACTTTGGTGCAGCAGATGAAGCCCCTGAGACTAGCTGCGTAATTAAATTTAATCACGCACATAAGCCCTCAGCTGGCTGGAGCCATATCCTTGGCTTTTTGCATGGCTGAGAGGGTTTCACTGGACAGCAGGAGGGCAAAGATCCCTCAGTAGTCAGGATAGGATGAATGCTTGTGTGGGGTTTTTTGGCGCTTACTGAATCTGCATTATGTTTCTAATCTGTTGTTTCTTTCTTCATGCCCTTCCCAACGCCCATGGCCACAGAGTGACAGAACTTCTACTAAAATTCCTCATCTTTTTCCATTTTTTATTACTTTTTTTTAATAGTTTGTTTCATTTCTATATTTAAAAGTACTATTTCCTCCTTATTGCCCTTGTGGCTTACATGTTAAGGCTGTAGCTTTAGCTGTGAGGGCAGACACCTTCTGGCAGTGACAACCTGTCAGAAATTACTGGAGCTTTTCACAGGTTTGGATGCACATGTGTAGCTCTCATCCAGAGCACATCTCAGCTAATGATACACTCTGCTCAAACATGCTTCCATATTGTGCCCTGCATCTGCAGGCCATGCCTTTAACAGAAGGTATTTAGAGGTACGTTGAGAGAACATGCCAAGAGTCCAATGCAATGACCTGCAGATTTCAAGGAGGGAGTGACATTTTGTCTGTATGATGTGCAACTGCTTCTACACGTGGTGTGAGACTATAGAGGAATTTGAAGAACAATGCAGAAAAGGGATTTCTTTTTATATAGTCATAATAACAGTCCATATGGATAAGCAACTCCTTTCTCAAAGACACACGGAGTGTACAAAATGTGCTGGTTCATTCCTTTGTTGTTTTCTTGCTCTGATATCCCCAAGTCATTATTCACTGATACGCTACATTGGAAAGAAACAGTTTCCATAGCATTTCTGTAAGAACACTGATTGAGAGCACTGTGCTAATGGATATTTACAGTGGGACTTGAGCAGATGAGAAACGCTTGGTCTGCACACAGCAGGCCAAGGTATCAGATGTCCTTCTGCAACTGAGATGATTCTTGCACAGACCCACACAGTGCCCTCCCGGAATCACCCCAGGGGACGGGCAGAGCAATAACTAGCACAGGAGAGAGGGAAGATGGCTCTCAAGCTACCAAAAAAATTGCCTTCTGTGGTCGGTTGACCTTGGCTGGATGCCAGATGCCCAACAAGCTGCTCTATCACTCCCCTCCTCAACTGGACAGGGGGAGAGAAAATATGACAAAAGGTTCATGAGTCGAGATAGAAACAAGGGAGATTACTCAGTAATTACTGTCATGGACGAAACAGACTCAACTTGGGGAAATTAATTTAGTTTATTACCAATCAAATCAGACTAGGATAATGAGAAACAAAACCCAAATCTTAAACCACCTTCTCTGCACCCCTCCCTTCTTCGCAGGCTCAACTTCCCTCCTGGCTTCTCTAGCTCCTCCTCCCAAGTGGCACTGGGGAACAGGGAATCGGACTTGTGGTCAGTTCATCACACATTGTTTCTGCTGATCCTTCCACCTCACACTCTTACCCTGTTCGAGCACGGGCTTCCTGCAGGGTCACAGCCTCCTTCAGATGCACCCACCTGCTCTGGCATGTTGTCCTCCATGGGCTGCAGATGGATATCTGCTCCACCGTTAACCTCCACGGGCTGCAGGGGGACAGCCGGACTTGCCATGGTCTTCACCACAGGCTGCAAGGGAATCTCTGCCCTGACACCTGGAGCAGCACCTCCTCCCCCTCCTTCACTGAGCTTAGTGTTGGCAGAGCTGTTTCTCTCACATGTTCTCACTCCTCTCCTCCAGCTGCTGATGCGCAGTATTTTTTACCCTTTCTTAAATATATTATCACAGAGGTGCTACCACTGCCACTGATGAGCTTGGCCGTGGCCAGTGGTAGGTCTGTCATGGAGCCAGCTGACACTGACTCTATTAAACATTGTGGAAGCTTCTGGCATTTTCTCATAGAACCAACCACTGCAGATGCCCTGCTACCAAAACCTTGCCACATAAACCCAACCCAAGACAACAGCAGTTTTGTATTCTATCACCTGATGACCCCTCCCCACCCCAGAAGGGGAATCAGGAAGAAAACAAGGAAACCCGGGGTTTGAAATATAAACAGATTTAATAGAAGAAGACTAGATACTTAACAGTACTAACACTAAAGAACCAATATTGATCCTGATACCAATATAAAATATATGAGGATTATACAAAGCCAACTATATCACAGAAAGCTGTGCACCCCCAGCAGTGGAGAGCAAATGTGGGACACTGTGAGCGCTACTGCTTCGGGAGAAAGGGAAGGCCTCAGAGGTTCGGCAAGAAGTTCTCTGGATCGCTGCCATCAAGGGAGAGTGAGTTTTGCAGCAAATCTTCTCATTTATATTGAATGTGACATTCACGGTGTGAAATAATCCTGTTGGCCAGCCTGGGTCAAGTGCCCAAGTCTCGCTCCTCCTGATTCCCGTACCTGGCGAGCTCGAAAACACCAAGACCTTGAAACCCACACACCATAGCTAGCTATAAAGTAAATATTTTCACAAATTCAGACACTAGAGTCTTCTAAAAGTACAGTTTTCCCAAGCATTAGAAAAGGGATTAGTCCTGTGTCGCTCAAACCAGTACACTCAGGAACGCGGCATGGATTGCTCCTGCCTTGGGAAAAGGCAAACCCATTTGTGGGATTGTCTTCGCTCAAGCACCTGGGTGCACTTGGTGGGTAATGTGGAAGGATGGGGAAACCCTCGTCTTTGTGCCTCAGTGGGGGAAAAACAATCTGTGAAGTGAGTTGTATGTTGTAGGAAGTAACATATCCGGAATTACCTGAACCAGTGAAGACTGAGCTTTGCAAGGAACCAGATGAGTGCAATGACGACCCAAACCAAGTCCGTGTTGGCACCCAACACCCAAACATGCTGCTTCTCCTGTCCTCAGTACCCATCTTGACAGATCAGACCCAAGTCATAGCCTGTTCTTTAAATATTTTGAGGAGTGGAAGAAGCCCATGAAATGGGAAAATAAAATGTGTCTGTTAAGGGACAAGGTTATTGAGAATGTAGGATTTTGTATGTTGGGTACCAAGCTGGTTTAAGTATGTAGTATAAGCCATGTTGCTAAGAAAGGATTTTAGTAATGAGAATTAAATAAAAAGGATGGTTAGAACATGTATAAATGTATTAAACTATGTGGGACCTGAGCATGATGCAAATGGTATGGAATAAGGGGTGGAGATTGTATTGGGTCTGGCTGGGATGGAGTTAACTTTCCTCATAGCAGGCCTCATAGTGTTGTGCTGTGTATTGGTAGCTACAAAGGTGTTGATGACACACCAGTGGTTTGGCTACTGTGAGCAGTGCTCCCACAGCATCGAGGCTGTTTCTTCAAACCCCCCCACCCCCAAAGTACAGCTGACTCAAGCTGGCCCAAGAGATATTCCGTGCCAAACGATGTCTCTTAGCAATAAAAGCTAAGAGAAAGGAGGAGGGGAAGGGGCGCTCATCATCAAGGTGTTTGTCTTCTGGAGCAACCACTACACGTACTGAGGCCCTACTTCTTGGGCAGTGGCTGGACATCGCTTGCTGATGGGAAGTAGAGAATAAATCTTTTCTTTTCCTTTGCTTCCACGCTGTGGCAGAAGGAGCAAAGCACTCGTAGAAAGAAGCAGCAATACATTTATTGACACAAAACAGGGATTTAACAAAGTTTGATGGTAAATGTGACAGTATTTTAACAAGATTTGAGATGGCAAGGCACAGCTGTTTTTTTACTGCACAGGGGACAGAGTCAGATGGTGCTGTCAGGGAGACCCTCCCGTTGAGTCATGAAGTTCAGAAAGGACCCCCTTGCTTTCTAAACTCCTTCAAAGAGAGGAGTCTAGGTGCAGCTGGATCTGATCCTAGTCCCAGACTTGGTCAACGGTTTGTGTCAAAAGGATTATATATGTGCAATCAATCCTTTACATCACTTAGCTAAGATTTCAAAGTTCAGCATGTTATTAGTCACTTACCGAGGATCTGTTGTGGCAAGGAATCCTGAACCTCGAGGAGTAACAACCTTGAGCAGTGTCCCTACTGAAGGGGAGACTGCTGTTCAGGNAATATAAACAGATTTAATAGAAGAAGACTAGATACTTAACAGTACTAACACTAAAGAACCAATATTGATCCTGATACCAATATAAAATATATGAGGATTATACAAAGCCAACTATATCACAGAAAGCTGTGCACCCCCAGCAGTGGAGAGCAAATGTGGGACACTGTGAGCGCTACTGCTTCGGGAGAAAGGGAAGGCCTCAGAGGTTCGGCAAGAAGTTCTCTGGATCGCTGCCATCAAGGGAGAGTGAGTTTTGCAGCAAATCTTCTCATTTATATTGAATGTGACATTCACGGTGTGAAATAATCCTGTTGGCCAGCCTGGGTCAAGTGCCCAAGTCTCGCTCCTCCTGATTCCCGTACCTGGCGAGCTCGAAAACACCAAGACCTTGAAACCCACACACCATAGCTAGCTATAAAGTAAATATTTTCACAAATTCAGACACTAGAGTCTTCTAAAAGTACAGTTTTCCCAAGCATTAGAAAAGGGATTAGTCCTGTGTCGCTCAAACCAGTACACTCAGGAACGCGGCATGGATTGCTCCTGCCTTGGGAAAAGGCAAACCCATTTGTGGGATTGTCTTCGCTCAAGCACCTGGGTGCACTTGGTGGGTAATGTGGAAGGATGGGGAAACCCTCGTCTTTGTGCCTCAGTGGGGGAAAAACAATCTGTGAAGTGAGTTGTATGTTGTAGGAAGTAACATATCCGGAATTACCTGAACCAGTGAAGACTGAGCTTTGCAAGGAACCAGATGAGTGCAATGACGACCCAAACCAAGTCCGTGTTGGCACCCAACACCCAAACATGCTGCTTCTCCTGTCCTCAGTACCCATCTTGACAGATCAGACCCAAGTCATAGCCTGTTCTTTAAATATTTTGAGGAGTGGAAGAAGCCCATGAAATGGGAAAATAAAATGTGTCTGTTAAGGGACAAGGTTATTGAGAATGTAGGATTTTGTATGTTGGGTACCAAGCTGGTTTAAGTATGTAGTATAAGCCATGTTGCTAAGAAAGGATTTTAGTAATGAGAATTAAATAAAAAGGATGGTTAGAACATGTATAAATGTATTAAACTATGTGGGACCTGAGCATGATGCAAATGGTATGGAATAAGGGGTGGAGATTGTATTGGGTCTGGCTGGGATGGAGTTAACTTTCCTCATAGCAGGCCTCATAGTGTTGTGCTGTGTATTGGTAGCTACAAAGGTGTTGATGACACACCAGTGGTTTGGCTACTGTGAGCAGTGCTCCCACAGCATCGAGGCTGTTTCTTCAAACCCCCCCACCCCCAAAGTACAGCTGACTCAAGCTGGCCCAAGAGATATTCCGTGCCAAACGATGTCTCTTAGCAATAAAAGCTAAGAGAAAGGAGGAGGGGAAGGGGCGCTCATCATCAAGGTGTTTGTCTTCTGGAGCAACCACTACACGTACTGAGGCCCTACTTCTTGGGCAGTGGCTGGACATCGCTTGCTGATGGGAAGTAGAGAATAAATCTTTTCTTTTCCTTTGCTTCCACGCTGTGGCAGAAGGAGCAAAGCACTCGTAGAAAGAAGCAGCAATACATTTATTGACACAAAACAGGGATTTAACAAAGTTTGATGGTAAATGTGACAGTATTTTAACAAGATTTGAGATGGCAAGGCACAGCTGTTTTTTTACTGCACAGGGGACAGAGTCAGATGGTGCTGTCAGGGAGACCCTCCCGTTGAGTCATGAAGTTCAGAAAGGACCCCCTTGCTTTCTAAACTCCTTCAAAGAGAGGAGTCTAGGTGCAGCTGGATCTGATCCTAGTCCCAGACTTGGTCAACGGTTTGTGTCAAAAGGATTATATATGTGCAATCAATCCTTTACATCACTTAGCTAAGATTTCAAAGTTCAGCATGTTATTAGTCACTTACCGAGGATCTGTTGTGGCAAGGAATCCTGAACCTCGAGGAGTAACAACCTTGAGCAGTGTCCCTACTGAAGGGGAGACTGCTGTTCAGGGGAGCTCAAAGGGCTCTTGGGCTGTTCACTATTTATGGGGTGACTGACCTATAGTTATATTTGCATATTGACCACAGAACCAGCATTGCTCAAGTGAGCCCTTGGCTATCGTGTTGTTATCTGCCTCCCAAAAACCATGTTGAGCCTCAGATGCCACCATCACAACTACATGCAGCCATTGTGACCACCATGGGTGGTTATAGCTTGGGCAGGTTTACCTGAGATAAAGATCAGGTGGCCCTGGAGAGGGAGGAGCACACTGTCTCACATGCGTAACTTTTGCTTTTTCTTCATTAAACTGCATTTATCTTGACCCACGAGTTCTTCTTCATCTTATTTTCTTCCTCCCTGTCCTGCTGAGGAGGGGGGTGACAGAGCGGCTGGGTGGGCATCTGGCAGCCAGCCAAGGTAAACTCAGCACTCCTCACAGAGTGAGACCACAAAGTCAGTTCTTCCCTGTAAGAACATTACTCCAAGGTACTTCTGAAAGAACCCAGCTGAAGTACAGCCCAATTTATTTATTTTTCTCTAAGGGCCTCTCTAGGTGCCCCGGCCATTTCCATCAATAAAGCAATAAATCATCTGGATTATTTGTGCTTTGCATGACACTGAAACAGGGCTGCTGCAAAAGTATCCAAAAGCTTAGAAGCAAGCATCTGCTCAATAACAGAATAAAAATAAAAACTCAAGTAGTGCTCCAAAAATGCACAGTAGAATGACCACATTTTACAAAGTATGGGACATTTGGACACCTGAAGATGCTGATGATTTTTTTTTTAATGGTCAGCCAGACATAGTGCATAAAACAGTGACTTACAGGAGAGTAATGTATGATGACATTCATAAGCACAGAAACCTTCAGTGAGTTTAATATCTTCCATGAGCCAACCTGAGGCTACCGTCTTCTTCCTGCAAGTATGTTTGAGTCAATGGTCATAATTAAAAAATTAGCCAGCTAGTAATTGCATAATAAATTAATAATCAGAACTCTGAAAGATGTTTTAACTATCAGATGTATAAAACCAAGTAATTTTACCTGTCCTTGTCCTTGTTATTTTCTCTTTCTTTCCCACCTATTCCTTGCACTCTTTAATTATCTTCAATCAGCTTTGACACTATTTAAAAAAACAGAATCTATCTTTTGGTTTTTTTGTATGAAAGTACAAAATATTTCTAACCAAAGTTTAAAACTTAGAGTCCTAAAGAAATAATAATTGATAAAATTTAATGAGTATTTTCCTACAAGAAATTTGAACCCTTCCAGACTTACAGGAAAGGTTAGATTCCAATTTCCAATCTGAACTTCCAATCAGAAGTTCTCACTGAAGGAAAACTTAAACAGGATTAACTTCCTGTTTTGTCACTCAGGAAGAGTGCAACAGCAAAACAAACTTCTTAATTGTTTTAAAACCACAATATTTTACAATTTCAAAAGATAACTATTTTTCAGGTAGTGCAAATCTTCTAAAATCATACCATCTTGATATATTTGCCAGAACTAACTTCTTACAAGAACAGTTCTGGGAATGTCAGTACCATTGACTAAATCGCAGTTGTTATCTTGGCCAGCAGCTATAATATTTTTATTAATGCTTCTATGTTGGGATGAAAAGGATTCACATCCTGCATATTTCCTCTGGTATTTCACCTTTATTTTGACTATATGTACAGCACAATTACAACATAAATACTGTCAGTTTGAAGGTCACGTTCTAAACTTATGTATTTAATGTTTTTAAAACTTATTCTTTATAAAACTTCTGAAAATTTGGTTTTGATAAATATGCTGAGATATGGATGTATACTAAAGATTTTAATTTACTGGAAATATTTATATTGTAACCTATTTCCAGTTTACCAAATCAGACAAAATTTCTCATTTTCATTGAAGACCACAAGGTGGCATGTGAAACATACAATAAACATACTTGAAAGAAAACTGTAGAAAACTGTTACAAAGTTCTACCCGATGGCCATTACCTGAAAATTCAAACAGTTTTAAGAAGCAGTCTAAATTTTTTGTGGTGTTTTCTCTTTTTCAGTCCAAGCTCTTAACACTGGAAAAGTAATAAGGTGCAAAAGCCTTTTATTAACAAGGAGGGACTATTTTTTCTAATATAAAAGTATATTAGGGCATTCTAACCCAGACACTGGTCCTTGTTACCCACAGAGGTAAAAATACAGAACAATCAGTGTAAGCTTCAGAAAATTTCTTCCGTGATTTCCATTCAACAGCCATAAGAACGAGACAGATCATCATGTATGCAGATGTGGTATGCTAAATCTCCGTTTTAATGAAAAAATCATTTAGAGTCTTTCTTAAACTATATTTTAAAATGCAGCAATACAGCATCTGGTGCCACTGTGCTACACCACGGAAGATCTGAGCCCGTTCATACTGTTGTCTGTTTGAGTACAATGAAAAAATTTTTACTTATCTCACACACTTCTGAATTCAGCAGATTCAGCACATGTCTTTGGGATGCCTAAAGGACACTAAAACTGTGAGGGTGTTAACTTTTAGGTGCTAGTTGTTGGGGTGTCTCCTTTTCATACACTTTATCCATGATTATAACATCACATTTTTGCCATTGCCAATAAGAAATATATCGTGTTGATGTGACGGGTTTTCTGAATTGTGCTCCAGGGAAACACCTTCATTCTCCAGATCACTTCAAATGCATTCCCAAACACAAAAGATGTCTCTCTCCCACGTCCCAGCTACTACCTTAGCCTGCCTGTGCTATTTTCCCCTATATGATGGTGAGCTGCGGTAACTCCAGGCCTGTTAAATCTTTACAGGCTTTTTATATATTGGCCAAGTGTCCAGAAGCTGATGGAAGACCCCCACAAAAGAGGTCCATGTGGTCCAGCCTAGAGATTTGGGAAACAGTCATGCTAACACCTATAGGCATTCAGACAATTTGAATCTGTAGGAGTGGTGTTTGGTACCCTGTGCACGTGTGCTGGTAAATGGGGTCCTCATTTAATATCTGTTTTACATATATACTATTCATTAAAATATTCCACCTTCGTTTTGGATTGGGGGGTTTTTTTTAAGATCTTTTTCTGGAATTTACTCTCTCCCAGGCTGTTACATTTGTGCCAAAAATATGCCTTCATTATTCCCAGATGACACAGGCCAATTACGTATATAAACAGGAAGAGAGGGACGTGTGTTTACGCCCGAAAACCAAGAAAATGATTAACAGGGCTGATTCCTTTTGGCTTACTATAAATTCCTCAAGATGTAAGTACTGTTGCTAAAAGCCATAGACCTTCAGCAGAACACTCATCAGCAATTACCTGCTCCTAAATGAACAAGAATTAATTGCACTTACTAACAAAATGACTAAGGCTTGGATTATCAGTGCACATTGTAGTCAATAAACACCAGGGAGGCTTTATTTGTCCCTGGAAAAAGAAAAAAAGAAAAAAAGAAAAAAAAGGAAAAAAAAAAGTGTTGCCATCACTACTACTTTTATACAAGAAAAATGACATTTCATTCAACAAAAGAGTATCTACTGGAGATGGTTCAGAATCACAGAATTTGGGCAAGACTTGACCTTGCTCAAGCCTGAAGGTTTTCAAAACTGGAGCTGGAAAGTGGGGCTGTTCCTTCTATTGCGAATTCAGTCTTGTACTGTACTAATTATGCTCAGTTCCTACAAGTCATAGCTCCTCATTTCACTTACAGGTAGGCTGAATCTAAATTTCCTTTCAGGGTACACAGGTATTGTCAAATAAATATGCCAATTTCTTACGCTTATTAAAGTGCTAATACAAAACACACAACAAAAGTAAATGTAGATGGTTGACATTTCCAGCTTCCACTCGACCACCCCATTCTATGCACCTGTTTGATTACCTAGACCTCTCCTTGCAGTCTTGCAGTAAAGTAATGAATGTTATGATTTATGGCTCTGTCACGACTGACAGCTTGGCAGATCTTTGGAGAGAACTGTAGCTATTCAAGCTACAGGACAGAGCTCCAACAGATTATGTACTTGTGGGACCTGTAATTGCAGACCTGGGAGATTTCTGACACCCTAAGCAGTGCTTTGCATCCAATTTGCCACACTTGGGTAATCGTTTAAATTTTAAAAGAGAAAAAAAGGGGAGAAAAGTAAAATTTGCTCTAATGCACTGCTGAAAGTAAACCTTTCAGCTTGCTGTTAGATGAAATCACTTTGTTGGAAACACCAAGAACATCACCATTTTATACTGAAAATTAAAATAAAGGTTAAAACCTAGAAGTGGCGGGAAGCTGAAGCATTTGAGCAAACACCCCAGCCTAAAAAATGAACATAGCCTGATCCTGAACATAGCAGACCACTGAATACCGTATATGACCTAGTAAATTCAAACGTGTCAGGGAATGCTCCCAGGTCCTGGCACTTGGTCTTCTAGCAGGAGATTGTCCTGTCAGAAGACTATTAGAATAATCCCTTTTGCATCATGAGAAATAACCAGTCTCCTTAACAATCCTCCTGCATCAGGAGTCAGAGCCAGGAACTATCCCAAACAGGCATTTCTGATGCAGATTCTGTGTTTTGGATGGATGCTAGTCATGCCATGCTAGCTGGCCTTGTTGCTAAGAAATGGTCCAGCGCATGCTTAATTTATTAGCATGGATTCAGCATTGAGAGACCTGGGCTTCATGTGGCCCCAGAGAATCCAGGACAGCACATGTTGAGGAAGGTATCGAAAAGTACCACGGTGTTATTGTGTCCAAGCAGAATCTATCAAAATCTCCCCCTCTTTCCCTTTCTCTTCTCTACCAAGCTTTTGCATATGCTTTACTTCCACAAAGAAAACCTCACTGGGTCCATGCAAAGTAGGTGGCTAGAAAGAGGACTGGCATCATGACATTTCCCATGTCCCACAGGCAAGAGGAGAAGAGGAAGCTCAGTGAAAATAGAAAATAAACATCAAAATGATTTGAGTGTGGGGTGGCTTTGCTAAGCTGCTAGTGCTGAAAGGAAATACCATTTATCTTCAAGACAGTACCAGAGTTTATCCTAACATTATATTTATGACGCATCATCACCACATGGGCACCACCACAGCTGTAGCACGAGATGGAAATAAAATCCCAGGTGACTCAGAGGTATTGTACTCCCAAGCATTCCTTCCTTCCTTCCCTCCCTCCCTCCAAACTGCTAGAAAAGCTCCTACCAGCTCTGCCCCTTGATTCAGTCAGCTGGGTAGTGTCGACATGTTGCAATAGCTGGATACAAGTATTTTCATGCAGATCTCTTAATGCAAAATTGTGTAAACAGTCATCTAAAACAACAGGTAATAATTTCCAAAAGGATTCAGATGTTCAGGAATGGCCCAGCTAGTGTGCGGCACACGCTGCCAAGGAGGGGTTGGTTAAGGCTGCTAGGAGACAACAGCGGTGATTGCAAAGGGTGTTGGCTTCCACGGTGCTCCTCTGCTGTAGCCCTCACTACCAATAGATCTGAGCAAGTGTGTCATTATATTGTCAGGGTGAGGGCAGGCAAAACAGCATCTCAGCCAGAATCTAAACACCTGATGTTTTGTTTCGTAAAATATAAGGACTGGGAGCGATTCCTCACTGGCAAAAACATGTGCAATTGAAGAGGTTATTACCAAATTCCTTCATTGTTGCTTATTACGTAGATAATAAAAAATATTCAGACAGAATATTCTTTGTAAAAAAGCTATTATAAAACAAATATCCATCCTCTTTTCATTTAAATGCTTGCAAAATCCACAAAAAAAGCAAGGACAAAGGCATGGTGATTACTGAATGAAAACTCATTTTCTAAAACAGGATCCCTTATGCAACTCTAAATATACAAATAAAATTCAGGCACTATCAAGAGTTAGGAGAAAAATAATATCTTTTCCCTAAATGTTTTAGACTATTTAATACGTAACAGGTTTAAGTTCAACAGTAGAAATACAGTAAAGTTGTATGAGAGATGCAACGGTTAAATATGTAAGTCCATGTTCTGACTACTGCCATGCTTTTATATTACTTCATATGAACATGTAAATCATTTTATCTAAGTGACACAGATTAGAGTATTTAAGATTAGCATTTTCCTGTCCTCAGGTTAGTCATACCCAGTAAACCTTGACAATGGATATTAAATGTTATGTGTTCATAGGAAATTATAGTAGTGCCCTGAACAAGTGTCCATAATCTTCACAAGACATAACCACTTTTGCTATTTGATTTTAATCGCTTACAATTTGCTTTTTTACTACCTTGCTAAAAATATAGCAGCTTGGTATACAATTCTCCTGAAATTTTGTGAGCAAGATAGTAATTCTATTTTGCTGGCCTTGTCATTTTAAATCCTGCCATAAAAATGACCCTACTTGCAAAATACTGTAAATACAACCAAAAAGAAGGGAAAAAAAAGTAGTCTAAAAAACCAAGGAATGGTCCTGACAGAGCCAAAGTAAGGCTATATTTATGAGGCAGGACAGATGGTGACCATCACAGTCCTGGTGACACTGTTTGGTGGGAGCTACTGGTAGTCATCGTCTCTGAATATTGAATCACTTAGTATGGGAAGCACAGCACAAGAAGATGAGCAGCTAGGTGGGAGAATATGATCCACAAGTAGGTGTTTTCCCAGGTCTTTTTCAGATAGGTCACACCTAGGCAACACATCCAGGCTGAGATCCATCCTCATCCCACCACACAGTCATAGCCTACGTGTTTGATATAGTCCACTGGTTGTGACAGTCTTCCAGCTACTGAGATCAGAGAGGATCATTCGATTGTCACTTCTGATTTTCAGTTAATTCCTGCTGTTTCGTTAAAGCCAGATATATCTATAAAACAAATGACCCAAAAGGCCAGACCTGAGGCATAGAGGCAGTATAAATTACACTTTCACAGCTGGGAACAAACCGGAAAATTCTTCTTTCTAAAAACTGGCATACAAGGAGAAACTGCACCGAATGAAAGTATTTGAAACCATGATAAATTGAACCTGATTTATTTAGGGAAAAAATTACCCCTCTTTGGCTAGGATTAAATCAGTTTTTAAAATTGCATGATGAAACCACAGCTTCTTTAAATCTGAACATCTTGCCTTGACAACAAACAGATCCATACAACTTTCTGTGCTGTTGTGAAAACACAGTCAATCTGGTGAATTTTAAAAACAACACAAGTGGATTCGATGTTTAAGATCCATAAAAAGGAAGGCACTAAAATTCTTCCGGATGGAGGGACAAGACTACAACAAGTTACTTCAGAAAAATGAGTCTTTCTATTAGTACAGACGTGCACTTGGTATGCATTTTTATATATATGTATATAAAGGGACGCATGCACATCTGTGCATTGGAGGCCTGACTTTCAGATGGAAACAACGTGTATGAGTTCCACCAACGCACAGAAAAAAACCCACCTTTCTGTATTTTGGCCCCTCTTCTCAACATCTGTGTGAATACCTGTTTACAGCAGAAATCTAAAAGCACTTTCCAGCCTAGGCTGCCCACCGGGAAGAATGTCAGAAAACAAATACTACTTCAGTCTGGAAAATGGGTTCAATTTTAGTTGTTATTTTAGTTGATCTTTTATACAGGTACAAGGCGTGAAGAGCATTTTACACGTCTGTATCATCACGTGCTGAACACACAGTAGCTGCCCTCCCGGATTTCACAAGCTGAAGACTAAGCTCATCAACATATCTGTCACACTTTCAAAACCAGTTTTGCAAAAACTTCTTAAATTCAAGAAAGAGAACTATGTTCATCACAATACTAATCAAACCATGAGGAATATTATGCAAAACAAAATATCCTCTTTCCTGTGGACCTTTGCTTATCTCATTATCAACATGGACTTTCAGAAAATGCCCATGTGAAGGGCAGAATCAGACCAAAGACTTCTTAACAAGAATAAAAAGGTCAATGTGGGAATTCTCACAAGTTACAAATTCAAAGAAGAAACCAAGAGGCAGCTGTTTATCTGCTACATGGTCTAAATGCCGTTTCCATCATTTGGAAGCAGTATTTAACAAAAGCTTTTGCCTGATTTACCTTAGGAAGACCACACGAATAGTGACGCTGCCTACAATCATAATGAAGGACTTTGAAACTTCTCTTTGAGTATGAAAAGTACTTTTTTATTCCTGTGCCCATTAGATAACAAGCAATGTGAAAGTCACAGCTTGCTGTACCAGGTCATTTATCACCTGACACAACAAGACAGAGGATAAATTACGGATTATACCACCCGCTCCTTCAAGTACAGCAGCAGCACTGTCAGAAACAGCGTAGACTTAATTAGGCCCCCAAAAAGGTTTATTACATAGACAACACATTAAAAGGTGATTATCAGATATTCTACCAGTTCTTTTTATTAGTATACTATGCATCTTCTCTATTGTCAACTGCACATTTTCAAATTATAATTTAATGGGTCTGTACTTTGCTAAAGGCCTCTGCAATACCAAGAAAAGCTGTTCTGACGTGGTCTGACAGCCAGCGTCAGGAATGGGAAGGAAACACAAACCTACTTTTCTGTCCTGGTCCTGTGCTCAGGCTCTGGGACCTATATTCTGACTTTCTGGTCCTTATTCTTTCTTTATCCCAGGATTACTCAGATAGAAATAATCAAGTTAATTTATCCAGAAAATCTACTTGCTCACTGCTTTAGAACTTCCCACAGATTTAACTCTTCCACATGATTCCAGAAAACTGGGGTGGGAAATGCCAGTGCTTTGAGGTACAGATATACTCAGGTTTCTTCTAGGTAGGCATTGTATCCCACTAATACCACCAGGTTGGAATACGCAAATTAGCAGCGGCAGCAGCAGCTTCACTACACATTCTCTCCACCACCCTTCTCTTCTCGTAATGACCACACCTTTGGGAAGTCCATTGCCTGCTCTTTACTAATGAGGGAGCTGCACTTCCTTTGGGAATGAAGCTTGAGCTGCCGCTATGGTGGCATAAACAGACAGGCGGAGTTTTACAGGAAAATGCTTATTTTCTCCATCTTAAGCATAAAAACTAACCAGAGTTCACCATTTGGTCACTGATCATCCTTAAATCTGCCACTGATTTCTCCAGCAGGTCACTTTGCACACATTACAAGGGATCCTACTTACGTTAAGAGATACCAGAGAGATTTTAAGGAAAAGTAGTAACAGTGAAAACAATAAAGTTTAGATTTTTTTACATGTGATGAACTGCTGAGACAAGTTAGGTCTTACACTGATTGAGAAATATAGTCTTGAAGGTATCTCTCAAAACTTTTTGTAAAAAGTGATTAAAATCAATTGCATGTAATGAGTAATGAGCGTAATACAAGTTTCTCAGATACGAGGCTATGACCCAATTTACAGTTGGAAACAGAAAGTCAACAGATATTGTTACATGGCTTTCCTGAATGCCATTACAGCATTGGTTACAGTCAATTATACAGTTAATCTAAAAATCAGAACACCACGTGTAATACTTCAATTGACGTCACGCCATATTTGAGTTTTACAACAGTTAACAGTTTCAACATAATCTCAAAGGAATATTTTAAAGCTTTAATTTGCACTGAAATTACTTTGTGTTTTAGCTGCAGTTTATGACACAACTTCAGCCATGAAACCTTAAGCCAGCTGTGATGCCACTTACGTCATTGTTAATATACTAATGAAAAAAAAGAGGGGTGTCCAGAAGCAGTAATTACTTACTCTCCTTTTTCCCTCAGAAGCCCCTCTTGGGAGCTCCAAGTCATCAATTTATCTTTTTGGAACTTCCGTTCTGGTTTGTCATCAAAACATGTGGCTCACCACAGTGCTACAGCCACAGAACTTGGATCAAACAGAGCATTCCTCTTCCCTTTCCACCTTTACTAGCAAACTTGCCTTAAAACTATGACAAAACTCCTAAAGAACCATAGAAAGCAGCAACTAACTACTTCTTCCCGTCACTCATCCTGTATTTCTTCACTGTGATGAAAATGTCAAAATTGCTCCCGCTCAGTTAGCAGAAACTGACCAACGCTGTCTTAGCATGGTCCAAAACCCACCGACATCAACAGAAATGAACGGGCTCTTTTAAACAATATATAACAGTACATTTTATAATATATATATTACAGCAACATATAGCTCTACACTTTATAACAAAACAATTCGTTAAATAAAAGACTATTGTAATACTTTTGGCACTGTTACCAATCTGCCACTTTTTATAATCACAATAATTTTCTTGGTTTTTAAGTTAGTATACTCAAAACTATAAATATACATGAAATCAACACAGCACATGGCAACAAGATGTGCAAATAATTTTTTGTACAGTTTCTTAAAGTTTTAAGTACAGTGACATTATTTATTGTCTCTTAATGGGAAATACCATAAGTATGTATTTACACGGTGGTTTTGTAGCACACGCTCACAATATATGTGCACTGCCTATTATTTTCTTTAGGTAACAAAATCCTTCTTATGTATCAAAGTTGAAACAGTATGACATACAGTACTACCAACATAGTAAATACAGAGCGGGATATGTGCAAACAAATGTCCCAAACCTGTATATTGCAAGCATTGCATCAAAATGACACTTCTGGGAAACCATCTAGTGTGTCTGAAGGACACAGGCTAAATGAAAACTGAAAATAGAGTGAGTCAGCACGTGCTTTATGTGGCTGCTCGGCAGGTTAGCAATGCTGCAGCATTTGGAGGATAGAAATCGCCCAAGATACAAGAAAACTGGAAAAAAATATCGCAAAGCTATCTAAAGTAACCAGGACCTAGACAGAACTGAAAAATGAGTGACATGCCTTAAAATGCACGCTGTGAAATACTGTACGATATCGTAGTCTGAAAACTTCTCTCCTTTCCCTCATTCTCTGGTCCGTAGCCATTCCTGAGAGAAAAGAGGAGAGGTGAAAAGCCACAGACGTTTAGCCCAAGATCCATACACATGGAAAGGCGAGGGATTTGCTCCGTTTACCTCCATTTCATCCTGCGGAACTGGCACTCCGTGTGGAAAGCTACAGACTTCCAGCTTTAAATGAAAGCGTTTAGTTAGTCTATGAGCACTTGGCTCGGTGAACTGGCCTTGCAAAACCCTCCTGCGCAATCCCGCCGTAAAGCCAGCACAAGCACAGCAGGCAGCAGGCTCTGACCCGGGGCGAGGGGGAACTTGCCCTTCTGGAAATGTCGAAATTACCTTTTTGAAACGCCGCTATCCTGCAAAATCTTCCTAGGACAGACACGGAGGAGCGAACTCTCCTCTCGCTTCCCCTGAGCGATGAAGCGACCCCCGGAACTGCGCAAACCTCAGCTCCGGCGACCGGCGCTGCCGGCCGGGCTCGGCCCTGCCAGCCCCCATCACCTTTCGGGAACAGAAATAACACATCCCCCGCTCGCCTCCCGGTCGGAGGAGGAGGCTTCCCCCCTCTCCCCCCCCCCCCGGGCCGAGGGATGCCTCCCGGCACCGCCACCCGGCTCCCCCGGAGGAGGAGGAGGAGGCGGCTGCTGCACCGGCACAGCCCTCCCGGGGGACCCCTGGCTCGCTCCCGGGTTTCTCCTCCCTGCAAGACTCATCGCGGCTCCGCCTTCCCCGACCCGGGAAGCCGCGGGAGGCCGTTTTCCGCGGGGAAGAGAAGCCGCTCCTCCGTGGGGCTGAAGGAGGAGCGGGCTGCCGGCGGACCGGCGAGGAGGCGGGCCCGGGAGGTGGGGGGAAGAGGCGGGGAAGGAGAGGAAAGGAGCGGCGCTCCGGACCCGTTCCCGGCGGCGGAGCGCGAGGATGAGCGGCGGGGATGGTGGAGTCCGGGCGGGCGCCATCAGCTACTCCCTCCCCTCCATCCCCTCCCACAAACTGCCGGACTTGCGTTTTATCAGCCGCGGCGCTNAAACCTCCTCCTCCAGCAGCGGCGCCGCCCCCATCACCCCCCCACAAAACCCCCCGCACCGCCCCCCCGCCCCGGGGGAAGGACTGAACTGAACCCGCCTTGCCTTTCCCCTAAACCGGGCAGGGGGTCCTGCGCCCCGGCGGGGGTAAAANCCCCCCACCCCCGGGCCGAGGGATGCCTCCCGGCACCGCCACCCGGCTCCCCCGGAGGAGGAGGAGGAGGCGGCTGCTGCACCGGCACAGCCCTCCCGGGGGACCCCTGGCTCGCTCCCGGGTTTCTCCTCCCTGCAAGACTCATCGCGGCTCCGCCTTCCCCGACCCGGGAAGCCGCGGGAGGCCGTTTTCCGCGGGGAAGAGAAGCCGCTCCTCCGTGGGGCTGAAGGAGGAGCGGGCTGCCGGCGGACCGGCGAGGAGGCGGGCCCGGGAGGTGGGGGGAAGAGGCGGGGAAGGAGAGGAAAGGAGCGGCGCTCCGGACCCGTTCCCGGCGGCGGAGCGCGAGGATGAGCGGCGGGGATGGTGGAGTCCGGGCGGGCGCCATCAGCTACTCCCTCCCCTCCATCCCCTCCCACAAACTGCCGGACTTGCGTTTTATCAGCCGCGGCGCTTACGGTACCGTGT
>VZSF01009416.1:105940-136620 GCA_013398295.1 Chionis minor | reverse complement strand
CCCGCCACGCCGACTGGAGGGTCCCGGTGGCCCTCAAATCCCTGCAGGGACCGCTGCTGGACAGGTAACGGGGGTGAGGAGAGGGGACCGCCGGGATGGGGCTTCGCGGAGGGCGGCGGTGCGGGGGATGAGCGGGGGGGACGGGAAACCTCCTCCTCCAGCAGCGGCGCCGCCCCCATCACCCCCCCACAAAACCCCCCGCACCGCCCCCCCGCCCCGGGGGAAGGACTGAACTGAACCCGCCTTGCCTTTCCCCTAAACCGGGCAGGGGGTCCTGCGCCCCGGCGGGGGTAAAAGCGAGCACGGGNNGGGGGGGGTGGAGCCCGGGCGTGGGTCGCGCTGCCACGGCCAGAGGTGCCGGCGGGGGTTTCTCCTGGGGGTGGCTCAGAGACCGGGAGTCTGGTTCGGCAGCGCTGCTCTGAATCCAAGGGCGAAGGAGATCCCGCCGGGAGTGATTCAGCTTGAGCCATGGGAAAGCACGTACCAACCCCGGAGCTTCCTCTGTTTTGGCTGTTGGAAAGGGGTGGTTTCGTCTCAGCCTGCGAGGCACCAGGCAGGTCGCCTCTTCGGAAGGCTTTTTTCTGCTGCAGTGCTCACCTTGTTTCCTCCTCAGGGTGGGATTTGCACAGTTGGGCTTCTTTCTGTGTCGGCTGGTTGCTAACCGTTTTGCTGAAGCATCAGCAGGATGTTAAAATGTAGTGATTACTATAGATTTGTTGTTTACAGAGAGAGACAGAGAGAATATAAGGAATATATTACTGTATCCACTAGAGATTGCACCTAGCTCCTAGAGCAGGAAGCTGCACTTTTTTTTTTTTTNTTTTTTTTTTTTTTTTTTTTTTTTTGTCTCCGGTGTCACAGTACTGAAAGAAACTCGTTTAAAATAATAGCCTTGTAGCCCCCCCCACATACGACTGATACTTTCCATTGGCTCTTCAACTTGTAGCAATTGTGTTCCCCATTTTCCAGGGGCCCAAGTGACAGCACGTTTATTGCAGGAGTTGCTGCTCCATGTAAGGGGGCAGCAGGTAATAAGTTTTCATCCATCTCTGCCTCATTCACTCCCTATAGTGCCAATTTTTTATCATATCAATGCAAACTTGCCTCTTCCTAGGCTATCTGAAGCCTACCTGACTGTAAACCTGCCGCTTGTGTCTTATCTAGGTGTCTTTAATCTTTACTGCCCCAGGTTTCTTTGATCTAGTGTTATGCAGTTAGGCAGACTAGCTTCACTCAGAATAACAAGGCTTCTAGCCTTGTGATCCAACATGCTAGAATATAAGATAAGAATATAAGTTGTTTTAAGCTGTCTCGCTGCTTATTCCCCAAGTGTGTGTACACAGGTTTTATTTCTGAAATCTTGCCAGAATGAAATGGAATCTGAGTTATGTTTTTAAGCAGGAATATTGTTTTCTCTGATAAATTTATTGTTGGTTTTTTTTTTCTTTACTTTAAATGTCTGCTAAAATCCCTGCTAATACAACGTTTATCCTCTGAACTCAGTCAGGAGAAAACAACAAATATTTTTAGCCTTGCAAGAATTTAGATTAGTGTGACATCTAACCATGAAATTATGGTGAAAGGGGCAAGTGAGGTAATCAAAATAATTCAGCCATCTACCATGTATCGTGCAAAGCTCAGAAATACTATCAGAAGACTGAAAGCTGTAAGAAATCTGTTAGACTTGAGTCTCTGCAGCAAGTTTTTTCAGTTGTAGAGTAGGCAACATAAAATGCCATCCTGTAAACGCTGCCAAGAAAAGGATTCACAGTGCAGGTAATTTCCCAAACTGGAAGCCTGCACTGTGTATCCCAGAACTTGGTGTGTGACCAGCCAAAGAACAAAGCCAGTTGGGAAGGTGTTGTGGGCTTGTGCTGATTTAGGCATTACTCAATGCCCTTCTGGTATGGAGCAGGCAAAGGTGAAGTGACTTACAGACTCAGAAATAGACCTCGCTGTGTTGCAACTCGTTTTCCGGCTACAGCTGAATCCCATGCAGATGTGCCTCACAGTCTGGGAAAACCCCTAACTTTCTCAAATCCAGTCTTTCCTGGAGACGGGGAGGAAAGGAGGGAGTTGTGTTTTATGTCTCATGCTTTTCTTGAAGGCTGCCTTTTTACTTTGATCATTTCCTAGTGTTTCCTCTAATAGAAGCCTTTTTCCATCACATACATAAGGACCAACAGTTGCTGTTAATTTCATATCCATCTAAATTCAGTTTTCCTGTCGTAAAAGCAGCAGGCTTTAGTTCCCCAGGTTTCTTTCCCCCCCACCCCCTGTACACTCTGACAGCCTTTTCTTTGTGAGGGCTGGATCTACATGGCTGGCTCCAGACCGACGTGAGCTCTTCAGCGTGTGCCCTGAGCTTGATGGACACAAGCCAGCTCTCACCCGGGAGCTGTGTATTCCCATTAATGCGGCGCTGTGCTGAGCGGATTGGGATGGGCATAGCTGCGGCGTGCATGCAGCCGTGCCCCCGCACCGCTGTACGGCTTCTAAATCAGGCTGGCTCACAGTCTGGGATGTGCTGTGAAAGTCCTGTTATGGGATATCCTACTCATACACTTGCACCTGTACCACTCTCCGCTGGTATAAAATCTAAATCTTTTTTCCTTAGAATTATCCTTCGTGGTCCAAGTATCCCCACTGTCAACAAACCCTTTTTTTTTTTTCGACAACGTTTGAGCTATAAGGTATACCAAATAGACTATAATTTTTAGGGATAGAAGGATACTCAGTCTTAAATGAAACTTGAGCTTCTCGAACCCACATGCTGCAAGGTCTGAGTTTTTAAAGGTACATCAAATTCACGTTTATGAGGAGGTTTGACGTAACAGAGACCATTCCCACAGCCGAATTCAGGCATCCAGACATCATGAGGCTGGTCTCTTCTTGCTTTCTGCGCAACCAGGGAATGTTTTTTTCCTTTTTTTTTTGTGAAAACAAAACATAGCTGGTCGTTCTTTTTCCTTCAGGAACTGAAGGTGCAGTCCTTTAGCCCATATTATTTTAGTGTACGTCAATGTCTCAATGTCCACTAGATTTAAATGGCTGGAGAATTGCAAGTATTAAAATCTCTACTCTGTAGGAGATTAACATTAGTCCTCAGTGAAAACTCAGGGTTTGAAGATGGGCAGTAAAATGGGACAAATGTAATTGATTATTACCATTATGGTTACACAGGGCAGTGAAAGCTGGAGTTCTGACTGTATCCTTATTTACTGGAAACATGGATGAGATGTGTGATGGAAACTGAGAGATTTGTGTGGTACAACAAAAGTTGGGAAGCTATCTTGTATTTGCATTTGCAGATTCTAATTTTCAGGGTAGTAGGAAACAAATGGTGAAAGGTGGTGGTATTGCATACAGGTACATAATTTTATAAAGACAATATAGTGAACTCAACATTTGCTTTGAGTTTCCTAGTATTGGTATGGTAATGTTGTTTGTTTATTTCTTTTCTTTAAGTGATAGAAACCACCTTCTAAAAGAAGCAGAGATATTACACAAAGCCAGGTTTAGTTACATTCTGCCAATTTTGGGAATTTGCAACGAGCCTGAATTTCTGGGGATAGTAACAGAATACATGACAAATGGGTCATTAAACCAGCTCTTACATGGGGTAAGTGAACTTACAGTCTTTAAATACAATCCCTGGTTGTTTCAAATAGATTGTGATTTCCATACTTAAGGAAAGTAATGTATAGTAAAGTGTATTATTGATAATATTTCAAATTCAAAGACAGTCATTATCACTAGTAGTTTTTGGTGCACAGACAGACTTTCTATATCCCAAAAAGACAACCAAACTCAGAAGACTTTAGTTTTATTACACTTTTTCCTTTAGTGTTGTGACGTATAACTGGCTTCATGTTGAATTATTGTATACAATCACTTTTAAAATCTCTGTTGTTTCTGAAATACTTATGCTTACTTCAGCCTGGGTTTCAGAATTATTGCCAATATAAATATCACACAAAGATGAGGGGGATTTCCTGAATTTGAATCTTTATTTAAAAAAACTGAAGATTTTGACTTTAGTTTATGGAAGTCACATGTAGCTAATCTGAACAGATATGGGTATTTCTACCAGACCTTACTCTCAGGAGTAAGTTCTCCTGTGCTGAACTCTCAGCTGCTCCCACTACCTTGGTCCGAGCATCCAGTGTTGCTGATGTCAAGGTACAGCAGTTGTGTCTCGACAGCGCTGCAGTCTTCTCTGTGCCTTTAATCAACACATACCTCACGCCTTAGAGAGCTCAGCTGTGTGTTTTTCATAAAGGCATCAGTGTCAATGTAACTTTTATGATTTCATTTGAGTTTTACTGCTTTTTTCTTGGTGTATTAATATTTATAAAGGTAGTACTTTGTGCTTAGTTTCACCACAGCTTTTTTTTTTTTTTCCTCCCAATGTCAGTTGAAGTTATGATTCTTGCCTTCCTTTATGTAGTACTTATAATCTGTGGGTTGCAAGTTTCATACAGGAGTTCATCTGTAAATCATATTTCCACATGAATGAGTAATATAGTAAATGTCCTACATCATGTATACCAGTCATGGACTGTTATTTAAATGCTGGAGAATGGAAACATAACGCTGCATGATTAACATTTATATATTTGTTTTAACAGCTAACCTGCTCAGTTGTTACAATTTTTTAAGAAGTTCATGTAATGTATATTTTAAAAGATTACTGCTTGTCCAAGTCCCTTTTTTCTTATTATGAAAGTCTTTGTGTTGTGCTGTTAGATCAGAACAGAGGATTATATTCTGGTTTTGCGGTTTTATCTTGGCAGAAAGATGAATATCCTGATATTCCCTGGTGCCTGAGATTCCGCATTCTTTATGAAATTGCTTTGGGAGTAAACTATTTGCACAACATGAATCCTCCGTTGCTGCACCATGACTTGAAAACCCAGAATATTTTACTGGATGATGAGTTTCATGTCAAGGTAGAGTTACTTAATTCTTATGTTCTTCAGCATCCAGAATAAGTGAAAGTGTTTTAATTACTGTAGAGGAGGAAGAGTGAGGATGTGGCCCTAAGAGAGGACATAATTATACGCCAAATGTCTTCTTCTGTCCTTGCAGACAGAACTAAACAACTTTGAAAAGTTTGCTTTGCTCAAGTGTGGATTTGATCCATCTGAAAAGACGAAAAAGCCAGAATTTGGAATGTTTGTGCTGTAGCAGTAGCTGATACTCAGTTGGAGTCACACTCTCGGATGGCAGCCTCCCAAGGGTAGATACGTCTGGCCCTTTCTGAGTGTTCCTGTCCATGATGCTCAGACAAGTTTAGTTCTGGAGGACAGTAGAACCAAATTCAAACATTAATACCCCATTTGATATTTATCATGCAGTATGTACATATTTGTTCTGTTAGTGTAGTACAAGGACATGTAAAGGGTAACTGCAAAGTCTGAACATGTCGGAAGATGGCTTTTGTGAAGCTCCTTAGAGAAAGCAAGCATACATAGAGAAGTAATGTTAGTTTAAAACTTTAATTCTGCCTTTTAAAATATCACTACCACAATGTGAAAAAGAGACTCAAAGTACTTCTGACAAAATGGTTAGATGCTTCCATAATTGCAAGACTTGGGTTTTGTTTTGTTTTTTTTTAAAGGTCCTCTCTTTTTAATATTGATATAATATACTATACAAGTAAATGAGAAATAAGAGGTATTTTGCACTTAATTTACACTTGAGTGGCAAATGCTTTAGTTGTTACCATGAGATGAATCTTTTTGTGAGTCCTTTGGGCAAAGTACAAAGATCCAGTGCTAATTTCTTCTTTCTCCATTGCAAAGATATTTTTCTTGGCAGCAAGTCGCCTTACGCAGCTTTGTCTCCGCTTACGCCCTCAGCAGCTCACACCTCCTCCCACTCCCTTTTGCTGGTATTGCCATCTCTCAGGCTTCCTGATAAACCTGATTGGGGAACTGGTCCAAGTAATATTTTCATCCGCTCTTCTTTTAATCCCTAACAGCACTGGTGCGGTCTGGTGCTCTGCCTGACCACATCTAAACATTCGCTTTGCTGGAGCAACGGAAGGGAAGAGGTTAGCTCTTGCCCTGCCTCCTGTAAGGAATCTCTGGAAGCCTGTCTTTAGGGATTTTAAGTGATTTTGGGGGGTTAAGCAAGAGTCTCTAAATTAGGACAACTGTCAGGAAGTGCAAGGAAGGTTATCATGCATGTCAAATAGAAGTGTGGCACATTTATAAAGTAACACCGTTCATAGAGTGCTGTCCCAGATCTACTGAATGAGCAAGGCAATGGGACCAGTTACAGTGAGGATGGCTTGATGAGCTGAGCCTTATGTAGAGAATGAAAAGGTTGTTTTTCACTGTGGATTTCAACTGTGCTCTCACCAGAAAGGTTATTTCTGTTTTCGTAATTGCCACAGTGCTCGCACAGGCATCTTTGTTGCAAATGGTTTTGCTCTTACGGAAATGCTGGACAAGCGCAGAGCTGGTAGCGGGCTACTTACGTTTCTCCCATGTATGCCGGATGCTCTGCAGCTCGGCCAGCAAACTGATTCTGCTGGCTGTTTGTCTCCCTACCCGTAACCTAGCCTGAAATCTTGTTCCCTGCCTCACAGATGTCTGGAATGGAAACTGAAATCAATTCGTTCTGTCTGTAGGTGTACCGTAAACTGTAGGAAGGGACAAGGCCCCAGAGTGCACAGTAAACAAAATATTCGTCAACTTTTTGCAGCACAGAATTTCAGGATAACAAGTTTATTAATTCAAGATTAGTATTTCATAGTTTTGGACGTGGAGTGCCCTAGCATTTTGCTATGAGAGCAACTGTCTCAGGATATTTGCAAGCTAAGTTACATAGAGCTATTAGGACTTATCCTAAATTTGTGCTTTCTTCACCACCAGGAAGCTGAAAGTACTCAATATTCTTTTGTTTGCTTTTTTTACCACAGAAAGCGATTTTCTTCATACAGGACAGACTCCCACAGCAGATTCTCCAGCCATAGGGTTGTTCCTTTAAAGAACAACAGGACAGGGCAGTGCTATAGGGATAGCATGAGTCATGACCTGGGAATGCTTTCTGAACCGGAGCTGCTGTTTCCTGTTGCTAGGACAACCACATATTTTTTGTGTGTCAGGTTAAGGACTTTTAGTGACCTGTTCTTTCGGGCATATTTCAGGAATTTCTAATAACGATCAGCAGATAAATCCAGTTTTTCTTCTCAGAACAACTGATCTGTCCTCTCCAGATTGCAGATTTTGGCATGTCAAAATGGCGTGTCATATCCATGTCGCAATCCCGAAGTGAAACCTCTTTGCCAGAAGGAGGGACGATTGTCTACATGCCACCTGAAGATTACAATCCCAGTCAGAAAACCCGTGCAAGTGTAAAACACGATATCTACAGGTAACTCATGTTGTTCTCAGGTGGGCTTTGCAGTCTAAATCCAAATTTGATTTACTGAGCTTAGACTTTAATGTATTTTCAGCAATTTTCTTAGAAGTGTTGTAAGTGTACAAGCAAAATGAACTGGGGAAAATAGAATTGAGTGGTAGCTGGATTTGGTCACCTGTTTCTTTAGGAAACACTGTGACAAGTGTAATGCTCCAGAAATTAAGCTGGAAGTACAGAAACAGACAGAGTCTGGTTTCTATAAATGATTGTACACATAGAGACGATGTAGGGAGGGGAACAACTGTTCACACCATTATCTCAATGCACATACCCTGGTAATTTGCACCCGTCAATTAATACAATTTGCAGAATGTACTTAGGGGAAAGAAGAAAACATTTTTTTGGTAAGGGGTTAGGAAAAAAAAGGGTGATGGGTTTGGAGGAAGTATTTAGAGAGATCTCCTTAAGGAATAATTTCCTTTATGAAAGTACAGGCAGATTTGTGTCAGTCAGTTCGCAGTAGTAGAAGCAATAGAATTGAAAGTAGTAAAGTAGTGGCGACCCACATAGCAAAACAGCAATTGCTCTTAGGATATTAGAGTTACAATTAGCTAATCTGAAAAGGCTTGGAGAGATCAAAGATTATTTGAACAATCATGGAGGGAATTGTCGTGTGTAAATGGAGATTGAGGAGGCATGAAGAGGCAGGTCACTGTGAAAAAGCCTATCTCTGTTGCACTCGACCACCTTTACCTTCAGCTGTCTTTGACAGGGTTGTATTTTGGTGAGAGATGAATCAGTCTCAGAGGGTGTTACTGACTTCCAGGGACACTACTATTTATCTTAATTATCCCTTACCCTTAAGGGGCACACAAACTTCCTTGACATTCCTGTCCAAAGAATAGAGATGGTAACATACCTGCTTTCCTCACTTTTCGATGAGAAAATCTGGAATAGGAAGACAATGAAAAGGAATAATGGTATATTATGGGGAAAGAAGTAACGTGACATTATTTCCTCTGGCTTCTGATTTTAGAGGATTTGAAAGTGTGACTGGTGGGTTAATGAGTGAGTGGAGATGAGGAAGACAAATGTTTGTTAAAAAGAAAAAGTGCAGAGGGGAGTAACAACCAAATGGGAGAAAATAAAAGAGAAAAGATCAGGAGAAGAGCTTAGAAAACTGATAAATTTGGAAGGAAAGAGATTACTTGAGAAGAAAGAAAAGAAACTGAGACAACATCCTAAAGAGGGATGGCAGTTCGGGGCAGGGGCACATGAATGTAGAGAGAAAGTGAAGGAAATGACCACCAAAAATGTCACACAGGAAGATCTGTGCTCAGGATCAGAAAGAGATGCTATGGAGGAGAAATAAGAAAGGAAAACATGTGTAAAGAGAGATCAGCAGGAAGTGGTATGCTGCAGTGTTGTAGAATTGAGAAAATAATCTTTCATTGTAGAGAGATTCCAAACTGAATGAAAGGCTGGACATCTGATTAATTGACCACGGCAGATACAGCTGAATGTCGCTGAGATATCAAAGCTAATTTGTGGGGAAGGGTCTTTCTTCAAGAAACAAGTCCTTAAAAAGACAGTCAAGCAGCATTAACTTTTCTAAAAGGAAAAATTTGCAGTGCCAAAAAAACCCCAACCCAGCCTGCATGAATTTCTCAAAAATGCATCAAAAGCAGCTTTCTAACATGGAGGACTGATTTTATTAAAAGTTACTTGAATGATTTTTTAACATTGATGAATGTTAAATTCTTCCTAATTGGTAGCTGTTAGATGATGTAATGTTTAGAGGCAGTTAATGTAACCTGGATGTAAAATTCGATACTTCTTATTAATGTAGGAAAATACTGTCTTTGTGTACAGTTACTTGAGTAGTTGAGCAAACATTTATTCTGATAAGCGTAATTCTTCTTCAGCAAAAAATTCTTTGCATAGTTTCATTTTTATTGCTTCAGAGAAAATTGGATTTCAGTTTTATTGAAATAACATTTTTTAATCTGTTTAATTCATTTTGAGATTGATTTATTGAAAAAGTAAAGAAGTAGAGGTAAGTTTACAAGGATATGTTTGAAATTAGAAATGAGGTTCTTAAGCAGTGAAATATTTTTATTCTCTCATTTTAGCTTTACAACCACTAGATTTATTCCTCACACCAAATTCCTATTCTCAAATAGGAAAACCAGATTTGAGGTTTTTACATTATTTTATTTTATTTGCTTTAACCATATTGATTTTTTTTGTAAATTAAATCAATGTTTCATCTAAATGAAATAATATAACCCAATTTAAATTACAAACTTTTTTAAAGTTACCTTTTTTAAGACTGAAGAGAGTGACTAGTCTACTAAAGATGGAGCAGATTTGTACTCACTGAGCCACTTCCCATTCATGTTGATGTGAATGGAAAAAAATTTCACTGGTTTGAGTAAGCAGATGTGTGTTCAGTCTGCTGGCTATAGTTCAGGGTGGTCTTCCTGAGAGTCTGTTTTGTGAAATGAATCTTGGGTGTAAAAGTGAGATCTCTCCCTATAGAGAAGATTGCATATGTTGAAAGTATATATGGCTGGGGGAGAAGCTGGTCTGTGTTTCCTTGTGGCCAAGAAGGCCAATGGCATTCTGGGGTGCATTAAGAGGAGTGTGGCAAGCAGGTCAAGGGAGGTCATCCTCCCCCTTTACTCTGCCCTGGTGAGACCACGACTTGAGTACTGTGTCCAGTTCTGGGCTCCCCAGTTTAAGAAAGACAGGGAACTGCTGGAGCAGGTGCAGCGAAGGGCTACAAAGATGACTGAGGGGCTGGAGCATCTTTCCTGAGGAAAGGCTGAGGCAGTTGGGTCTTTTTAGTCAGGAGAGAGAAGACTGAGGGGGGATCTTGTCAGTGTTTACAAATATTTAAAGGGAGGGTGCCAGGAGGAGGGGGGCAGTCTCTTTTTTCAGTGGTGCCCAGTGATAGGACAAGGGGTAATGGATACAAACTTGAATATAGGAAGTTCCATGAGGAGGAACATGAGGAGACACTTCTTGACTTTGAGGGTGGCAGAGCACTGGAACCGGCTGCCCAGAGAGGTGGTGGGGTCTCCAACTCTGGAGACATTCAAAACCTGCCTGGATGCCATCCTGTGCAACCTGCTCCAGGTGGACCTTCTCTGGCAAGGGGGTTGGACCAGATGATCTCTAGAGGTCCCTTCCAACCCCTAACATTCTATGATTCTATGATTCCCAGATAAAAGCCTATACCTTACCTGACTCTGACTTTGTGTTGGGACAGAGGTGTGGGAGAATGCCATCCTCCCTCCTAGTACCCCGCTTCCCATGGGAACGTCAGAGAGTGTCAGTCCAGACTGGAGAGATGCCACAGTATTGCAGTTAGGACAGAGCAGTTGGGACTCTGGGGATCACTTTAATTTGCACACTGAGATTTGAACTGCATGTATGTAATTCACAACTTTGTAGTAGAGCAGAGCTAAAATAGATTTGGAATAGGAGTTTATATGCCATGTACCTTTTCTGTACTTAATGTTATTAACTAGTTCTTGTTGAAGTCACTGCTTAAACTTCCAGCTAGTTTTCATATATTCAGGTCATTGTTGTACTTAGCTATAGTCAGTCCCATGTGTGCATGCAGGATGGTTTGAGCAAAATGTTTTTAATAAAATAAAGCTGAGCACATTGTGTTATTAAGTGTTGGCAATCTAAAATAATGTCTTCTATACTTTTTATACTTTAAACAGTTATGCAATTATTATGTGGGAAGTCATGTCAAGGAAACAGCCATTTGAAGGTAAGCCCATATCTTCCTTTAATTTATTTTTCCAGCCTTTTGTAAAGGTTAAACCTGAGGTCTGATTTCCTGGCGGCTTCATTTTAGGGGCTACTTTTTAATGATTCAACTTGTAAGCTTGTTGAAAAACACTTTGAGCTGCGTTTCAAATTAAACTCTTTTTCTATATTTTTTTTCAGTTTACAGTGTTGTTTGATAAATTAAAAATACTTTTTTTTTTTTTAAAAGAAGCATAACCTTATTTTGGTGAACTGTAAATACTATGTCTGCAAACTAGATTATTCCTCCTATAGTAAGCTATTTATATTGCATATATTTCTAATGAATGCACGATGTCTATTTTGACAGAAGTTATAAACCCCTTGCAGATAATGTACAGTGTGTCACAAGGACAGCGTCTAGATTTAAGTGAAGAAAGTTTATCAATGGACATTCCTCATCGAGTGCTCATCATAAGATTAATAGGAAGTGGATGGGCACAAGACCCAGACGAAAGACCATCGTTCTTAAGTGAGTTTACCTTGCATAATGAGAAAAGATTTTTAAATTGCCAGATTTCTGTTGAACGTGGTACTTGCAGAGCAAAGTTATAGTCGCAAAAGGGAACTGGTAAACATGTCACGAGACACGTGCCCCATCTTACTGCATATGATACGGTGTTTCTCTGCTTCCACCATGTCTGCAAATAAACTTTTAGGAATGGAACTCTGTGTGTGCCATAAAACCAAGTTGTTAGTTGGAGTCTCTTGCATTTGTCATCTCTAATTTGCCTGTAAAAAAGTGGCATATTTTGTTTAACTATTTGCACTTGGGGTTTTTTTATCTGTTGTTGAAGGGACCTTTTTTTTTAAGAAGGGGGAGAAGTGAGGTATATAATGAGTACTGTGGGATTTATGAGCAAGCTGGCAAACATGCTAACAAATCATTGCACATCAGATAAGCCATAGTGACTTCACCGTGTGTTTGCATCTCAGTATAAATCTTTTCACTAAGACTTTCTCTTTGATTGTTCCTCCTCCCAGACTGAGCAGGAACTGGTTGAACCCACGTGCGTAACTTTCTCTTTCCATCTTTCCTTTGTTCAGCGTTTCGTCCACAAGATCAAATATAGATGCTTTCAGCCTTTTTTACAGTGGATTTCATAATTTAGAGAATAAGATTGAAGTGTAAGCTTGTAGAGATAAGCGTGGCATAGTATGAACTGAAAAAGTTTTGTTTCGATCTTTGCAAACCTGTGTTTGTTGAGCCCAAATTTACCCCCCATAACAATGTTTCTGAATGTGCTTAATTTTGTGGTGACTTTCAGCTCTTGTTTGGCCATTGTGTAAAGGTAATTCCGTAAAAATTGACAGGAAGTGATTACCTGTTTTCAGCTGTGAAATTTGCTCTTACGAGTGTTGCTGTGGTCACAAAGGTCAGTGTGGTGATGCTACAACAGTGGTTCCTGCAGCTGCCTCGCTGTGCTTGTTTAATTTTCACGTGCTCTAAAGAATTCCCTCCTACAACTTCAGCCAACACGATCCTAATTCTGTAGAGAAAGTTGAACTGTCTTGGAGAGCCAAAAATGCAGTATAAGAGAGTTACTGAAATTATTCAAATGTAGAACAGTACAAAGAGCTCTGGCTAAAACAGTTCTATATTTTAAGAATCTCACTGGTTAGGTTGAGGATGCGATGTCTCAAACCTGAAATACTAGGGTTTTTTAGTTGGTTCTGGTGAGTTTTGTTTTTAGGGTTTGTTTCGGCAGGTTTTTTTTTAATGTTACCAGTAGAGAAGTCTGCAATCTTAATGTTTCATTTATAGCTTTGATGAACAGAACTTCATTTATTATTTTGAAAACCTTTATAGGCATACTTCTTTTGAGCTGGAAAGTGTTAGAAAGTTGCAGTTCAGATACCTTAGAAAGGCAGGTATAACTTAATTTCTTTGTATCACTTTGGCAGTAGACAAAATGGGGACACATCCAAACACATACAGCATCTTCATGTTCATTTTACAGTCCAGAATTAATTTCATGGCCTTTTTTGAGGCATTCTTATTTTTGCATTAAGGACATTTTGAGATGTCAGGTTATTTTGGCATGAGTCTGGTTTGTATGCTTGTAAACTGTGGATTTTTTGTTTCTAAGCAAGGAAATAATGTCTCTTTATAATATTTATTAAATCAAAAAGAATGGGCACATCATAGTATTTCCTTATGTATTCTTGTTTTCCTGTGTCAGTTAACCAAAAGAAAATAGCAATCAAAGTCTATGGTCACACTGAAGGGATAATTACCTGGGATATGCACTAAAGTGTGAGCTAACTTGGGTTCTGTTATTAGTGCCATGTCTGTAGTAAGACGGTCTTTGACAAAAACGTGTATTGCTTTTTCCCCTACTTTACTATCATAAAAAGAAAGAGGAAGTTGCAAAACTGTTGCAAAATTAAGGGAAGTAAAGCTCACTGACTGGGAAATTTTGCAATTACTGTAGCACGGGGTGGGGGGAAACCAAAACATCCAAATACCCTTTTTGTTAAATAAACTTTAAATAGAAAAGCTCAGTTAACCTGTCTGTTCCCCTTATAAGGAAGGGATAAAGACTGCTTCTCACTATGTTTCTGCATGTACTTGGAATGTGTACCTACCATTTAATTACAATAACATAACAGTGCTAGTATTTCAGTGTGGAAAATGGAGTGCCAAACCTCCCAGTGATGGGAAAAGTCCATTTTGTCTGAGACAAGAACATGAGAATTCCAGTGTTGAATGTATGCTTTGAAGATGCTAGTATAAAAAAATTGATATGGACCAACTGTGGTAAAATGAGAGTAAAAAAAAAAAAAAATATATTAATAAGGACGCAGGGGGACAGGTTGCTAATATGGATTTTGCTGAATGGGTGGAGTCCATAGAAGTGCAGTAGAATTGTGATATGCCTTCATCCTTTCCTGAGGTTTTGTTGTAGTAGAGCACAATTTCAGAGACGTTTTTATAATACAATCGTCTCAAAATTTGAAATACTTAGTTTTGTAAACCTTTCATCACTGGAAAGCAAGGAGCATAGTGCAGGTTGTCACTTGCTTATTGGGTTGTCACGTGTCTCCCTGTGTGAGCAGATGATTTTAGCTTCTCTGCCTTGCTGCCTTTGGTGAGCATGAGGACGCTATCATTTGGGTTCACTGGATGTGATAGCTCAGTTCCTTGACTATCACCATCTTCTCCAGCCTTGCCACACAGCATTTATTCTGGATTTTGCCGCGGTGGGGGGTCGATTGTTTATTTTTCTTATTGTAAATACTGAACACCTCTGCTGGAGTGGGAAGACAGCCGCCCGCGCTGAGGCCTTGTGCTCTTTGGTCCCATTTAGCAAACCAGGCTTGTTGGGTCTGTCTTGAAATACAGCAAAGGCACCGATCTATCCATTCCAGAAATGCAGGAATTGTGGTCGGGCACAGTCCAGGATCTCTTTCGGTACAGAGAGCTGAGGTGGTCAGATCAGGACAGGGTTTGTTTTGGTGATGTGAAACTACTGCATTTGTGATAGGAGAAAGCAAGAAACTTCTGTTCAGCAGGGTAAGTGGTTGGATGTGTATCAATAGACAAATTAGTGTTGTAAGAAAGTAGCTTTAGCAGAATGAAAACTTAATTTCCACCCTAAATCATTCAGCAAACTACTCTTTCTTTGTTTAGAATGCTTAATAGACCTTGAGCCAGCCCTGCGAACATTTGATGAAATAGCTATGCTGGAAGCAGTAATTCTGTTAAAGAGATCAAAGGTAAGTGGTTTTTGTTACAGTTGTGAGTTAGTCAAAGAAGTTGGTAACTTTTGTTTGCAGAAAGAAATGTGATCTACTTTGTCATTTATCCAATCTTGTATCTGGCTGAAGCATGTGCTTGTACAGAGCTGTCATCTTGTCTCCTAGCAGAAATTTAATACAGGTAAATATGTCTCTTCCAGTCGCTGTATGAATCGCGATGTATTTACAAGAGTGGAAAGAAAACAGATGTGGAGCAGATATCTCTAAATATACCTCTGAATCCCCAAGAGGTAAATATTTGACATACTGCATTTGGTATGTCGGCGTCATTAAAGATCCCGAGAGCTTCAAAGGGAGGTTAACTTAGGGAAAATTGTTCTGTAGTTTACTCTCCTGTGCAATCAGGAAAGGCATCAAATGCATTAGTTGAGCCAGGGTGTAATAAATGCATAGCCATGTGGGTGGGTAAGCAGAAATAAGAAGGGCACGTTTGGTATATCCTCTAAGTGTGGGATAGCCAGTCCCTCAAGGGGGAATGCAGCACACAATGTCTGCAACTTGTAAGAGTTGAATTCTGCTCCCTTACACCTCTGCGGAGCTTGCTTATACGGGGTCATATAGATTTGCTTTTACATTTTGATTCTTAATGCTCCTTCTTTTGATTCTTACTCATAATTAAACTTAGATACAAAATTGCTGTCAGCTTTGGAAAAACACAAGTATTAGGATTGCATAGATTTCTTCTGGTTTACTGTATTTTAATTATGCTGTCCATTGAGCATTTAAATAGTAGGGAAAAGACAGTGATGAGAAAGTACACTAAATTATTGCGACTTTGTATGTATTTAATGTGTATTTTCATTATACAACTGGAATAATTTCAGGAAACATATTCTGACTCCATACAATGTGATGCGCTTCCTCTTCGGAGCATCTCTCCAGATATATCAGGACTCAAGTCTGTTCCCAAGTGTAATATCCTCTCATCAGGTAGAGAAACTAATGATTTCATGTAAATTTAAGTTGCCATTGCAGCTTTACAATCCCACTGTAACATTGCATTTGCATAGTAGATAGTTGAATCTCTGTTTATGTCAAAAAAGACATGTTTTTTGTAAACTTAGTGCTCTGGGTAGAAAAAAAAAATAGAGTATTTTAGCTCTGGTTTTCTGTTCCTGTCACTTAAGAAATCCCCATAGCTCACAGCTTCAGTTTTCTTGTTCAGGGTCATGAGCGCGGAGGTAGCATTCGCCTGTCCCTTCAGACTCTTGGCAGTTTAGTTAATCATTTGTGAACTACTTCTAAAGATAAAAGGGCTAAACATTTTGAGGCACCCCTAAAGTTGAGTAAACTGAAAGTTTCTAATGCAGCCCAACCTCTCAGTTATTTTTGATCCAATAAATAAAACGGCTTTAATAAATGGATTGCCTTGCAAAAGTTTTGCACAGACCTTTTGTAGCTGTTACCTTTTTTGAATAAAAGTTGGCAAAAATCCCAGGCAAAACTCACTTTTGAGGTTTTGCTGACATCAGAAGCCAGAAAAATGCAATGGGACTCAGGTGAAATGGCAATACATGGTGAAACAAAAACTGCACTTGAGTTTCTTCTACTGAAAGAATGCAAACATATATTTCAAAAAAATGGAGCATCCTTTGGCTTTGCAGGGACCAATGGTATGAAACTAAACAAGATGATTGACTTCACTGTTACAAAGTAGGGCATCAAAAATCGTGCTGAGGCACTGCAAAACCGGAGATACTCTGGTAGAGGTAGGAGGGCACAGGCAGTTTCTTTTCCAACTCCTGTTTGAACACATCCACAATTCTGGGCTTGTACTCAATGTACTAGAAAGAGATAAATACATCAGGAATTCCAGGGGAAATAAATTACGGGAGGCTTAAGGAATTTGAGTTACAGCAGAAAATGTCAGAAAGCAAATGTAGTGTAGCTTGGCTGTACTGTGTGTATACACACACTTGTTCTTGGCCATTGCTTTAAGCCTAAAGAGCTCTTTTCCCATTTTACTTCTAATCTAGACAGTAATCCTTTAACACACTTTGTTTTGTTATATGAAAAGGATACGCCCTTTTGAAGTCCATTTGTAAAATAAGCTTCTTCATTCTCCTGGCATCCTACTAGACTTCCCTGTGCATGTTCTAACTGAAGTCATTGAACTAAGGCTACCAAACATATGTACTTAATTTTAGAAAAGTGTGACAAGTGTCTTCTGCATGAAATAAGAACTTTACTTAATATGCCTTAGAACTTTATTTTCCCTTTCTCACAAGATCCTTCATTACAGACTAATCTACCTAGGTTTGTTTTCCTCACCTCAATTCCAAATCATTAGCCCCAGCTTGAAGCAGAAAGTTTAGACATCATGTTTTGTGCTACCAAATTTCCACTTCTATTACTCCAGTCTTCTAGGTCAACTAAGTTTTGTCTGAGTAACCTGGGTCGACCTGTTCTTTATGAAAAATATCTGCAAATTTCATTAGCACGTTTCTGGGTTCTATGCTGTGGTCATTGGTCAAGTTAATTCTCCCATAGTAGTTACAGTCCCAGTAGTTTGTCTCTAATGGTACTAAAGAGCCATGTGTGCCTAGACATCTATAATAATCTATCCCAGCAGAGCTGTTTAAAATCTTTTTCTAAAATAATCTTTCATTCACATTGGTTGACTCCTAATCCTTTCTCATTCATGCAGGAGATAACGTCTGCTGCTTCACACTATATAGCTCTGCCCAGCTTACTTTCCCTCCCTTTAATGAAATAAAGAGGTAGTTACTATGAGCTCTAATTCACCATTTTTTAAATAATAGGAGTTTCATTTCTTTCACATTTTCCTATTCCTGCTCCTTGTACTTACAGCCATCTTCCTCTTCCACAGGTCAACACTGATCTAGGAAAAAACCTTAGAATACCTCTATTGGATGGGTATCTATAACTCTTGAGCTGTCCAGGGGGCTACCTGTTCTCATTGTGTCTTTAGATGTTCATCTGAATTCTTACATCTGCATGTCCGATTCTTAGTTAACATCTCTGAAGGTCTTTATCAAGTGACACTGTGAAAGTCTGTAATGAAAACTATATACAGAATTAGGCATATGCCCTGTAATTGGTTTCTCATCAGCTATGTGTGATCTCTTTGAGTCATTCCTACTGCTGCTTTCACATCCATCATCTTTTTCTGCCATAAAAGGATCCTAAAAATAGAAACTGTTAAGCTTTCCACCTGATAAAGCCCCCTTTTCCCCCTTTCTTTGTGAACGTTTACATGAAGCTTTCTTGAGGTCATAGGCTATTTTGACGGACTAATAAAACTTTCCATTGGCTTCCCACTGAATGTCGCCATTGGTCTTCATGTTCTTTCTCTCCACCTGGAACTTTCTTTCGATATTTCCACCTTTGTTATGCTGTCAAACTTCTTAAAAATGAATTACTTGGCTTTCATGCTGACTCCTGGCTACTTCTCCAAACACTTGATGGAGTTATTTTGTTCTTGCAGTCCCTACAAAATTTTTTGATTTTTTTAAAGCTCACATCTACTGGATTTATTCTCTCAATGTTGTTTTAAAATAAAGCAAGACCCCCAAACCAATGGTCAAGCCCTAGTAAAAAATAAAGTACATAAATGTAGTCTGAACCTGAGTGTAAGGAATAAAGTGTTCTATTCTAAGTGAATTTAGGCTCTTTATGACTTGTTTTATGCAATTTCTTTAAGCAGTCTTTGATGGCTGCTTTTTATTTGAATGTTAAAGTAATACAGCTTGCTCATTTTTTTTCCCCTCCTTTTTTTTTTTTTTTAAGATGGAAATTCCGAGGGTCTGCACTCCCTCAGCAGTCAAAGCACCGATGAAAATATCTCTGTAACTCAGAGCGCCAAACTTCTGCATCCATACAGTCATTTTCCTGCATCTGAGAAGAGTATTTCAGATGCCTCAAATTCTGCATCGTGTATGCTGCGATCATCACCAATTCATTCAGGTACAGCAAACACTGATTTAATTCCAAGACCCACAATAAGTGGTCCTAATAAATATATGTATGTATGAAATGGAAACTGGAACTATTGTTCATCTGTAAAATGAAAACAAAGCATTCTACAAATTAAGAATGCAAGTAATTCTGTCTTGTAGTCTTATATTATAAAGTAAGTAAAAGCAATGTAAAATGTGACGAAGAACATGTACCTGTAGTTCCTAGCTTTTTTCTCTCCTTTTAAGCACTTAAAAGTACTTTAAAGCTGCTGCCTTGGGTCTTCTTTGTCCGATTTGCTTTGCTCATATTATTTCTTCTTTCTCCTACTGCTGTAGCAGTGCTGCAGTCCAACAGAAAAGGAGAAAAATTAGCTCAAACTTAGCTCATCTTGTTGCCTGTCGCTTGTCCCCGCTTTTTAAGCCTGTCGATCTTCCTCTTAGTAACTGTGGGGCAAAGAGGCGCAGTAGCTGTGTCAGCATCTCACCTTTAATGATTTTCTGTGTTAGCTGACAGCCCCCTGCGTAATGTTCCTGGGCACCAAATAACTTAAAACTGTGCTTTCAAAAAAAAAAACCCCACCAAACAAACAACAACAAAAAAAAAAAAAAAACCAAAAAGAAACTTTAATGCACAATGAATTATTCAGAGAGATATTTTTTTATGGGCAACACAACAGCATGCAACTTTATAAAGATCTGCCATGCCACCCCTCTTCCGGAAACAGGAGAATCGGCACCTTTTCACTGTGCAAATCCTTGGCTTGAGGAAAATACGCAGGAAACTACAGGGATATTTTCAATAAAAATCCCACTGGAAAGTGAAGTTACTACCTCTCTCTTTTTAGTACCAGGTGGGGTTGAACACTGGAACAGGTTGCCCACAGAGGCTGTACAAGTCCCATTACTTGGAGGTGCTCAAAATTCAGCTGGACATGTCCCTGAGCAACCTGAGTTATCTTTGAAGTTGGCCCAGCTTTGAGAAGGTTATTACACCAGATGGGACCTCCTTGAGGGTTCCTTCCAAACTAGATTATTCTGTCATTGAGATAAAACAAATACTCTAGCCATCAAATTTGACAAATTGGAACATTTTAAACGTAGAGTACAATAGTGAAATGTTAAAAGCATGTTTAGTAGTCGAGTGTATTTCTGACCAAAACCAAATTTTAAACAACTCTTTCTCAGCTTGTTCTTTGTTCTATGGCACTATTTATTGACAGACAGTTACCATGCTAATGTATTTTTTTTTAACATTCCCCAATCACAGATTTTGTTTTGGAAACTATACAACAGAACATAGCTCATCAATGGATCCAAAGTAAAAGAGAAGAAATTATTGATCAGATGACTGAAGCGTGTTTGAATCAGTCACTGGATGCTCTTCTATCAAGATTTTTACTCATGAAAGAAGACTATGAACTTATAAGCACCAAACCTACAAGGACATCAAAAGTCAGACAACTGCTTGATACCTCAGACAGCCAAGGAGAGGAATTTGCCAGAATTATAATACAAAAATTGAAAGATAACAAACAGCTAGGACTTCAACCTTATCCAGACATTGTATCTAATTCTCTAAGACTGCATCTTTAAATTTATTCCTTCTATATGAAGCCATGTGAATATTTCTTACAACAAAATTCTTGTTGATATATAGTAGTTTTATATATGTACTGTGCCTTTCTAGAGTCTCAGAAATGACAGAGTTCTTCTAGACTGCATTTGGTGAGTTACAAATTAATCAGTGGGAGTGCAGTCATAAAGCCAAACGCTTGACATTTATTGACTCAATTCATACAAGTATTTTGTTCATACATGACAAAGAAAAAACATTAAATGTTCACTGTTTTACATATTTTCTGTTTATACATGGTGTATTGTTTTTTCTCTCTCCATCTGTTCTTTCCTAAAGAGGGAGGAAAAAAATTAGGTGCTCTGTTTTGGGGCTTATATGCTGTGTTTATAATAAATTTTCTTCTTTCAGCCCTTCTGGTTACTCCTTCTAAGATACTGGAGAAGAACAGTAGGTGGGAAGAACTTTACACTGCATTTTTACAGGATTTTTTATTATGTTTTGTTTTGGTTTTCCCATTTTGTTGCCAGGGCAAGGGCTTCAGGCCACTGCATAAGAAGAATGTAAGTCCAAAGAGGAGCCCGAGGGCAAGGAGGACATTGTGCTGATCATCTTTGTTCTGCTAAGAACTGATACATTAGAAAGGGTGCAGCTATAGCCTTTTACATTATTTGGTTACACCCACTTAAACTCTTCTTGAAATCATGATATGTATGATGAGATCCACATACAGCTTATACAAGGGAACCCTCAGTTAATATCTCTTTTCATTTCCTTAATTAATGCCTCCCTTACCTTTGTCATCTGCCATAAATACTTCTCCTGTTGCTGGTTCAAACTTTTAATTCCATTTTATTTTTAGTATTTACATTATGAGCAGTAATTTGGGTCTGTACAAAGATCAAGCATGCACTGCCCTGCCAGGCTGGAAGTGATGTGTATGGGTCTCTCTTGCCATGACCTGCTTTAACCTTCTCTGGACAACATCTCCACTGTCCTTTTCTGTCTGAAGGATGGTGCTAACATGTTGAGGCACAAATGTGGCCACCTGAGAGGAGAAGGTATGTGGTATTTTTTTCAGCTCATTTCAGAAAGCCTTAGCGACTTCACCTAGGTGGCTTCAAAACTAGTAAAAAAACTACTGGTTTTAATTTGTCAGAACACAGGACAGGCAAATTATTTTTATAAGAACTAATAAATAATTACAAATTCTGCTAACACTGTCTAAAATTTGGGAAATTCCAAACTTCACATGCAAGAAAGCTGAAATCTACCTAAACTACCATACAAAAAGGAGCAGATAAATCAGAAACATTGCGATAGCTATTTGGAAACCTATGGAGATGCGAGATCTGCCCCATTTCAATGACTGGAGTTTCAGCGTGAGCATTACTAGTTGCCAACAGCTTAGTTTTTGCAATATCTGTCTTAACTTTTTTTGTGAACTCAGTCACAAGAATACAATGTCTAATTTATTTCCTAGAAAAAGGAGTTTTTTAAATTTTTTGAAGTTTTTGGCATAAATGGGAATTTGCATCTTATCCCGCTTCTCTCTGAAGGCTGTAAAATCCAAACTGAGACCAGGACAATGGCTGTGCTTTTTGTAGAGCAGACCTGAAAATGTCCAGCAGGGACAGGCTCTGAGGAAAGCTGCCAGCCTTGCCAGCCAAAGTTTGGTGCCACAACAGTGTGTTTCACTGCATGTTGCATTTTAAGCCACGTTTCTTCAGTTAGTCATGCCCAAAGAAAGATTTGTGTCATGCAAGGTAGCAAAATAGCATTTCTTAGATGTGTGTTCAAAAGTCATTGTGTATTAAGGGCTTTTCTGAATTGTGGTTTTAGTAACTAGAAGAACGGAAGCTTCTTTAGGGATATTTTTTTGCAAGCTGATGTGTTGTTCTTCTAGTAGGGTCTGCACAAGTTGCAGACTTTCTAATTTATTATTTTAAACTATGTGTAAGAAGGTAAAAGCAGTCCTGTTCTGTGTAAGAAAGCCTTGGCCTGCCAGATGGCATTTGATGTCTCGCATCTGCGGGTCTGCATCTTCTTCCTATGTCCCAACTCTCTGAACGTAGCTGCCACCTTAGAGCAAACAGAGCTTGAGCACCACACAGACTCCACGCTTCCTACCTCTGCGTGCTGTGGATGACATCTGATGATCCCTGTACAGGCTGGCATTCCCACCTGAGTTTGTGATTTGTCCTGTTGATCCTTCTCAGTGCTGCTACTGCACCTTTGCACTCAGTTGTACATGTTCTGCAGCCTGCCAGTGTGCCTGCTGCAGCTTTTCCACCAGCAAGCCCCTAAGTTGTTGTTCCCCAGAGATCATGTGGATGGATGGATGGATGGATGGATGGATGGATGGATGGATGGATGGATGGATGGATGGATGAGCCCTGGGGAATGAGTGGGACAGATCCCAAAGCCATTCCAGGTGCTGCAAAGGCAACTGTGGTAGTTGCCCAGCCTCCAGTCTCTTCATTGTGAGAGGAAATGTTGGAAATAAAAGATGAGGACCCGCTGGTAAGACATCTGGCTGAGGGGAAAGAGCGTCCTGCTGCTTTCTGAAGTCTCCCTGCTGACTCTTGCCTGTCAGCAGGGAACTAGCTTGTGGTCAGTTAATAATGATAAATCTGCCCTACAGAGTCACATTTGGGAATGGTGCTGTCCCATTGCTTCAATCACTATGGCCTGCCCCTCTTCAAGTGCCATCACCAGAGGTGGCACAGCTGCAGGAAAAGTAACTTTCTACCCCCAGTTCTGAATACATATGCATCTGTAAGGCCATGAGTGTTGTTCTAGCCAAAGCCCAGCCCTCCAAGGAAACCGTGAGGCCACTCTGTAGAAGAACTCAGTTCTATCTCCCTCTTCTTTCCTCGGACCCTGAGCCTTTCTCCATGATGGAGTAAAATCCATAAACCTGCCCTCTCCAACACGTTAGGCACTCACAGTTTTCCTCAAGAATGAAATGGAGGAGGGGGCAGCCACACTCAGGACTTGAGGGATACAGAAGAGGTAAGGAGAAAGCTTTGGGGTAGGCATGGGGAAAGGGAGGTGGAGGCAGTGTGCCTGATCCACACAGGGTGTGTAGAGGGTGTGTGGAGGTGACAGACATCCGAGCCAGTATGTCAAAGTCTGCTGCTTCTTCTCTTGTTTAACTCCAGGACTGTGAAAGAGGAACAGAACTTCTGTGGAACTGGAACACTCAGCACTGATTTTGACTGTGGCAGCAAGTCCAGGGTTGATGAGGACAGTCAAGCAGTCATGCAGTTCACGTGCAACTTCTCTGTCAGGAGGCCCAAGTCTGGGGTGTCTGCTATAGCCATGCCAGATGCCAGGTGGGACCCTGCTCTGTGAGAAAAAAAGCTGCAAGCGCTCGGGAAGACTACCCTTTGAAAAGCTGGTCGGTTTTCCCCACACACCTTCCAATACACAACAGTATTTTGTGCACTCCTCACTTCTCCGTGGTAATTCCTAACAGATTTTTCAACTTTTTCGCTCCAAGGAGGAATGCTGCTGATGTTTCAGAGCACTGTTCTTGCTGCCAATAAGAGCTTATCTCTGAGCTGTAACAGCTCATTGAGAGCGTTTTAAAATATACACGTAAAAATGTCTTTTTACATGTACATGAGGAAAAGTAGAAACATAGGACTATACATACGATTTTGCACTTGTTACTGTTACATTTCATATGCCATTTTAGCACCTACATCAACCTCATGGGAACGTAAGTAAAGATCTGGTTTTACCAAGGTGACCAAAATGGTGGCCTTTGTTTGTCATTCAGAGTCTTGCAGCTAATGGCAGAGGGTGTTCGGCAGTATTGTTTCGATCAAGGTTAATTGTAAGTGCATCTGTTGCAGAGGAGAACTGTAGGAGCCCCTGCTGGCTGATCACCAAGGCACAGGGGGCGGGGGTAAGGAACAGGAGGAAGCGGAGGACTTGGCAGAGCTGCAGCGGAACATTTGGATGCAGCTGGGCAATGGTATGAAGGAAGAGTGATCTGGAAATAATTGAAGTACTCTTGTTTCCAGTGCAGAGTATGACAAGCCTTCCTGAGCAGTAATGGAAGTGTAGGCAAGAAACCAGAAAATGTCACAGGCTTATTCATGCAGGCGTACCTCACTTTGCCGTTCCGTAAGCAAATGTGTGTTTGTGTAGCTGTAGCACACCGAAGAGTTGCTATAAGCAGTAAGTTGGCAGAGGAGAATCCTCACTGCAGAAATGCTACTCAAATTCTGCAAGACTAAAAATGAATGAGAAAAGTACATTATAAAGGAAGTTACATTTGCTTCTTCACATTATCCATCCCGCTTACTTAAAATGCAAATAAGTGTAATCTTCCTTTGCAAAGGAACTAGATTTTGTGTTCACAGAATAAATGTTCAAGAAAGATATGTTTTTCATGCACAATGCATGCTTTATGATTGCTCAATGCTGATTTATGTGCTGTAAATTTGTGGGAAATGTCAAGTAGGATGTAACCACCAGGGTCAGAACAATAGTAATATGGGAAGCGTTAATGAAGAAAACATTTTGTTTCATGTTCCAACGTGCAGCCTCTACAGAATTAAAACAAAGGGCTGAAGCTGGCTCAGGAGGGGAACATACATGAACAATGCCAGCTCTAAGAGGGAGCAAATGTCTGATGACAGAGTCCCTCAGCGCAGCACACAATCAAAAAACCAGTTTGGTGACCCAAATCAGAAACAGGACAAATTCAAGTTCAAATTTCAGAGTGAAAGTAATTATGCATTCTTGAAAATATGCATTCTGTTTCTTAAGCTATAGCTTAACACTGCCCCGACGGGAGAAAAGGATTTTAAGATGACAGAGACCTTGATTAAGGAACGTGGTGCTCAGCCCCTCCAGTTTTCCAGCAGAGAACAACATCCTTGCAAAACAATTCTGTTGCCAAAATGTTTCTTGATATATTATAATGTACGTAACCACAGACTTACAGGCAGCTGGAATTGTGCAATCTTTCCAGGCAGACTTAGAGAGCTCTCTGGGATAAATAACTGTCCTTCATAGATAAAAATAAAGAAACTTGGAGGTATGTGGCAAGTATTTTGCTTTTATTATTATTGCTTATTATTTGCTTTTATTAGCGTTTTTAAAAAGCTCGGCCATTTCTGTGTAAACATAAACCATAGACCTGTCTCAATCTATCACAGATCTACAATCTATCACAGAAAGCATGTTTTTACAAGGGAAAAAGAGTTTTTTTACTCCTTCTTTAAAAGGAAGAAATAGGAGGAGCACTGACTTACGATAGAAAGATGTGGGTTGTTTTTGTTATTCCTTTGGGTCACTGTGGGTTACAGTATGGAACGTGCAATATGATGCAACTCTCTTGCATGTTTTCCAGTTGGATTACTGAGGCTGATTGGAGGGATATCTGTGTTTGAATTCAATTATTTCACTTTTCAGTGTGGTTTAGTAGCCGATTCTGATGAAGTCCTGTTGTCCGGTGCCTCATCTCAGTCCTGTGACTTCAGACTCTGGACCTGCTGGATAAGCTCCTTCTAGATGCCCTTTGACAAGTGACCACAAATTTTTGCCTTACTATTGGCCTTGTCGTTCATGGAAAAAATATCCCAGGTTAGTGCTCTTGCATTCATTAACTTTTTACTCTGCCCAGAAGACTTTATTTTCTGGATGTTTACTTGTTTCGGTAGATACTGTGCCATACACCGCACAGGCTTTCCAAAAGTACTTCATAGACAGGGCAACATATCGTTTCAGAAGACAAAGCTGAATACATTGGGTAAGTAACTTCTTTCTTTGCGTATTTTTTATCTTAGTTTTTTTTAAAGCTTATTTAATTAAAATAAGGTCAACATGTTTTGTGTATTGTGCATCATGTCATAAATTATTAGAAAAGCCACAGATGCATAATTGTCCAGTTAAGAAAAATAACTGAGTTGATAAATATTTAACAATCAGTAGATTAAATTTAAAAGAAAATATACCCCAAAAAGTAAACAGAAAAACATTAGGTTGTTTGAAATGAAATAATACCTGTGAATTTCAGTTAACTACCATTCTTTGCTAGTCCCCCTACTCTGAAAATCTTTCTGTTTTGGCAAGTTATACCACAAGAATAAACTCTGTGTACAGTGTTAAAAGTCTCATTGTGGCTTTCTAAATTAACAGGAGGGAATTAGACTGCATTTGTTTCACATTAACATCTAGGAAAGGCTGTTCTTGGTTTCTGTGACACTTGGATGAAGAATTTTTTTTTTTTCCCCAACCTTCCTTTTGTCTTATTTCTATCACAACTTTTTAAGGAATAGAGAGCAGCTGATATTTAAGTTGCCTGCTTCTGCCTACTAATGATCTCAGTTGAGGTTGTTTTGAGAAACCACATTCCAGGAGAGTCTGGGATCTTCTTTCTGGAAAGCTCTTGTTGATTTTAGTATTCATGCTACTGTAATAAAAATAGCAGCTAAGGCAAAGCTAAACCAAGAGTGAGAAAAGAGGCTATTCATATTAGTGTTAACTTACCCATCCTGGTGAAACAGATGTGTGCTTGTTTAGATCAGTAGCTAGAGAGTCACTATTCAGTTACAGTAGCCTTTCTGCTAAAGGAAGCAAGTGTATTACCTACCCTCTGGTAAGCTGCTACCTTCTGTTTTTAATACCTTTCTTAAGTTTGGACTATAGTAGCTTCTCTCTCAGATAATCTCTGTAATTTGCTTTGGGGTGGGAATGGAGCACTGGGGGTGGAGCAAGTCCCTCCTATGGGAAAACCAGCCCCTGACCACAGTAATGTGATTGGAGCATTTGATGCATTAATTCACTGAGTATTTTTATAAACATAAAAACTAAAAGTAAATCTGCTCATTTCCTACTGAGTAAGATATGGTTTCTTCAGAGAAGATCAAAGTGGATTTTTTGTTGTTGTTTATGTTTTTTATTATTATTGCTCAGAGTGTTTTATTTCATGTTGTTCCTTCATAATGCATAATCTTGTTTTATTTGCTTGGTCTCCTCTCACACTGGAAAATGTCCATCAGTATAATCTGCCAGGAATACTCCCTTTAAGACCTGTTGATGCTCATGCTCAGCAACAGTGTTTTAAAGTTTGCTCTATACATTTTTGGTCATATTGAAAACTGCTGGCTCATCTGATTTCATGTTCCAATATCTATTAATATAAATGTACACAGTTGTGGGGTTTTTTCAATTTTTGGTCAATCTGCAACACACAGGAAAAAATTATCCAGGGCGTAGTTGGAGAAAATAAGAGATTGCTCATAACTTTTAAAATGGCTTTCTACACATATATTGATTTCTAATACAAACATAATTAAAATATGCTAGCTTTTGGTTTTAAATGTCATCTTTAATGTCAGTCATATTCTAGCTGAAACTAGAAAATATTATGGTTTTATCAGTTTTATTGCCTGGCTTGACTTTCTACGTTCATTAATGGCATAGCCATCAATTTTCATTATTGAGAAATTATGTGGCAGTATACAGCAATCACCTGAAGAAAAGGCCATTAAATTATCTGAAATAATATTAAGGAGTAAATGTGATGTCCAGCATGTTACAGCTTCTTTGGTAGGAGATGACTCTCAGCTTACAAGAGAATCTCCTGAAAGGAATAATATTTAGTCTCTAAGAGAGATCCTCTGATTTATTCACTAGTATTTCTTGAATTAAAAGCTGAGAATTTAAAAATGTCTTAACAAATGGAGGCAGCTCCATCCCTCTGGAAGTCTATGTGAGCAGTTCATAAGATGTCACACTGCCATAACCCCTAACCAAGCGTTGCTTAATCATTTGGCAAAGGTTAATTACCTCCTCAAGAAGCAGGCAATCACTCATGAGGCTGTAAATCCCCAAAGGATGGGAAGTGTGTGAGAAAATCCTGCCCTGCCAAACCAGTCCTGCACTAACTTATGGAAGAACTGTCTTTGATTTCAACTTTGGGTTTTAACTACTATGAAGTCGTCCCTTCCTCCTTCACTTTTCTGTATGAATTCTGGCAGTGACTTGACTGAAAAATGAGTTATTGAGGATTACTTGGATATGGCATTATTGTTTTCCTTAACTTCTCAGGTTGGTCTACAAGTTCTCCTTTCTATTGGTCTTTGTGCTGGGAGGTAAACATAAGATGGCAAAGGATTTAGGGCCACTAGACCTGTCTGTGCTCTCAAGGCATTCTGCTTTTTCTCTGAGCACAAAACTTTCCTTCATTTGTTGAGGGAGCACCTAAGGAAGAGCAGGACCTATGTGAAAACAGGGTTCTGAAGTTCTGCAGTAGAGGTCACTTGCTGACACAAGGCACAGGCAGGTGTTTGCAGCTGTTTCATTTAGCCTTCATTTAGCTGCAGCCTCTGAAGCACATCAGCATGTCGATGCCTGTCTGAATCTCTGATTTCCAGAGAACAGTAGCTCTTTCTGCTTGTCATGGTCCATGGGGACCAAGAGAGCAGGGACCTTCTTGTCCTTCCTTGGTCTTCAGACTTCATACACAAGAGCTCCTAAAATACCCGTACTTATATTCTTGATGCCAGAAAGTTCTATTATTGCAGTAGGATTAGCCTTTAAATACTCAACCATGCTGAAGCAGAATTCCAGAGTGCAAACAACCTCCCTTTTTTAATTAATGCATAAATTAAATCTTTCCGTTGTCAGGAAGCCACTTTGAATTCCTCTCTGCTAGAGGAATTCACTGCAATGATTTTTTACCTATTATAATACAGGATTTTCTAGCTAAGAATGGCCACCCCCAACTCCCCACCCTCCACAAGAAGTCAACTTGTTACAGCTCTGGTGGTTGTCCTGAGCATGTAAGCCCTCCCAGACCTTAGTTAGTATTGGCTCTCAGTTGAATTATCTGCACCCTCAAAATGTGACCTACAGAGATGCCCAAGTGACAGAGAACAGGGTCATGCTTGAACAGCCAGGCTTCCTAGCTTAAGCTTTTTGGTACACCAGTTTGAGGCAGAAGTAGCAGTGATGGTCCCAGGAAAGGGAGATGGCAGCATGAGGATGAAGTGAGAGTGATGACAGGAGGGCAGGACTGTGGTCCAGGTTCAGTAGGAACAAAATAGCGGAAGCTATAAATGAGGGAAAGGGTTAGACCATGGCAATGGACATTGGGCATATCCTCAAATTGTTTTCATCTCTGCCTAGATTGTAACAGCAGTACATTCTTTACACATTTGACAGAAAAATCTTCTCCTTTTGCTATTATACAGGAAGGTTGAGTTCAGGATTGGGTGTAGTGGGCATAAAACGACAAGTAGGGTTGCAACCTTGAACTTTAGGAGGGCTAACTTTGATCTCTTCAAGAAATTGCTTGGAGAAATTCCATGGGTTAGGGCTCTAGAGGGTAGGGGGGCTCAAGAAAGCTGGTTAATTTTCAAGAATTACTTCCTCCAAGCTCAGGATCAGTGCATCCCTAAGAGCAAGAAATCTGGCAGAGGAAGCAGGATACCAGCATGGTTGAGCAGGGAGCTCCTGAAAAACTCAAGGGGAAGAAGGAAGTTTACAATATGTGGAAGAAGGGACTGGCCACTTCGGTATATTATAAGAATACTGTCAGAGTATGCAGGGTCGAAATGAGGAAAGCCAAGGCCTCCTTGGAATTAGATCTGGCCAGGGATGTCCAGGTCAACAGGAAGGGGTTCTTCAGGGGATTCTTCAGGTACATAGGAGGGAAATTAAAAACTAGAGAGAACGTGGGCCCTCTGCTGAATGAGACGGGTCCTATGGTGACAGACGATGCAGAGAAGGCAGAGTTACTGAATGCCTTCTTTGCTTCAGTCTTCACTACTCAGGCCAGCCCTGAGGACCCCCAGACTTTACAGGGAACAGGGAAAGTGGAGCCAGGAAGACTCTCCCTTGATTGGGGAGGATCAAGTCAGAGACCTATTAAGTAAACTAGACATCCACAAGTCCATGGGTCCTGATGGGATGCACCCACAAGTGCTGAGGGAGCTGGCAGAAGTCATTGCTGGTCCGCTCTCCATCATCTCTGAAAGGTCTTGGAGAACAGGTGAACTGCCTGAGGACTGGAGGAAAGCCAATGTCACTCCAGTCTTCAAAATGGGCAAGAAGGAGGATCCAGGAAACTACAGACCAGTCAGTCTCACTTCCATCCCTGGTAAGATGATGGAACAGCTTGTTCTGGGGGTCATCTCCAAGCATCTGGAGGAAAAGAGGGTTATCAGAAGTAGTCAACATGGATTCACCAAGGGGAATTC
>VZSF01009416.1:47260-105704 GCA_013398295.1 Chionis minor | reverse complement strand
TCATCCTCCCCCTTTACTCTGCCCTGGTGAGACCACAACTCGAGTACTGTGTCCAGTTCTGGGCTCCCCAGTTTGAGAAGGACAGGGAACTGCCGGAGAGGGTGCAGTGAAGGGCCACTAAGATGATTAGGGGGCTGGAGCATCTTTCCTATAAGGAAAGGCTGAGGGAAAAGGTCTTTTCAGTCTAGAGAAGAGAAGGCTGAGGGGGCGATCTCATCACTGTTTACAAATACTTAAAGGGAGGGTGCCAGGAGGAGGGGACCAGTCTTTTTTCAGCAGTACCCAGTGATAGGACAACTGGCACTGGGTATAAAATCGAATATAGGAAGTTTCATTTGAACATGAGGAGACACTTCTTGACTTTGAGGGTGGCAGAGCACTGGGACAGGCTGCCCAGGGAGGTGGTGGGGTCTCCAACTCTGGAGACATTCAAAACCTGCCTGGATGCCATCCTGTGCAACCTGCTGTAGGTGGACCTGCTCTGGCAGGGGGGTTGGACCAGATGATCTCTTGAGGTCCCTTGCAACCGCTAACATTCTGTGATTCTGTGATCTGTACAGGAGAGTATTTCCTACACTTCACTGATTTTCTTAATCGCATGAATACTTTGCTAAGAACTACTAATCCTGCCTTCATCAAACCTTGTATATTTAAGGAAGACATAGTCCTGAATAAAGAAATCAATAACAACTTCAGCATTATGACCCCACTGAATGAAATCAGCGTATTGTCAAAGCTAGTGGGAATATTGCTTTTGGCTTGAGTGGAGGTGGGGGGTTACAGGGACAGGCAGAAGCTGTTTAAAAGATTTTTTTCTCAAATTGCTTCTTTCTTGCAGATTTTCAGCTGATATAAATTGAGGTAACAACTGCAGTGAAGTTACACGTCTTGGTTATGGAATCTGAATCTCTCATCCTCTGTTTCTCAGGCTGTACCTATTCCTGGACTTAGTTCAGGGTCTGGTTAAAAGTTTTGCTAACGTAACATCTGTCAAAGTACAGAAGTTTGAACTGTTTCTCCTTCTAATTGTTTTTCTTTCACAAAAGATTTCATCCACAGTCACTTATTTATGAAAGAAATATTTCGCTCTGCAGCTCTGGTTACACATTTTTAGAGATCTGAAATAATCTTTTGTTAGCATAAAAGAGAATAAAAAAATGTGCATTGTGTTACTTAAGAAAATAATTTAATCTTTACCTTTGTGCTCTCATGAAAGCTACAGATTGTAAAAGTTCTACTAGACTCAAGTAGCATTGCCAGTTTAAATACTCAAATTACCTTTAGCTATCGGGTCATCCGCACTGGACGTGAAAGTTCAGGTTTGATATCATGTACGTAAGTCACTAGTGACAACCTACAAAGTACATTACCATCGTACTTTACAGGAGAATAACTTTATCTCATTTATCAGTGAGACTTCATTTCAGGAAAACTGATAGCCATTGGTTTTGGTCACTACTTGCATAGCTCCACGTTCATATCACCTCAGGAACAGCTGCATTTCAAATTCTCACTCCCTTTGATTTGTACCCACTTAAACATTTGTGTGTTTTGGATCAGAGAGAGAGCTGAGAATGACTTACATTTAAAAATTTAAAAAAAAAAAAATTAAAAAATTCCCAGATCAGGCACAAAAAGCACAAGGTGATTATAAGCCAGCTCTGCTACTAAAGTGGTATTAATACAGAGTTCTGCCCAAATTTCTAGCATGCCGCTGTCTTGATGGGCTCTGGGGACAGCTGTGATCATGGGAGGGTTTTCTGCCAACATGTCACATAGTTACGGAGAGCAGAAACAGAGCCAGGAGGTTCTGGAAGTATTAGCTCATATTTCAGGGGGTGGGGGGGGAGGGGGTTGACATTTTTTCCCCTCCTTATTTTCACACAATCAGAAAAATTGTGTTAGTGGTAGGAAACTGGGAAAGCTTATCAGGCATTTTAAGAACTACAGGACTGGTGTACTGGATGCCTGAAATTCCTCTCCCCACGCCAAGGTGATGTTTTTTATTCTTAGAGGGATAAACGGAGAGGTAAGAGGAGTCACCCATGAGCAAAGAGGAGGTCAGCAAAAGATGGGAGCAGTCACACTTGGACACCTATGGGAAGAATTAATATTTAACTTTACTCCAGTGTTCCCACAATGCTCCTGTGGTTACAGAAAGTGCCATTGGCATGAGAAAAGCATTTAATGTTTAAAGAGAGTCTGACATCTTTTAATCTTTAAACCTCATCAGGCCTCATTAGTTATTTGATCAACTAGGAAACTGAGTTGCACCAAAAAAAGCTGGAAAAGAACACACATACATTATTCAGGGCTGCTAAAACAGACCCACTTTACAAAAGAAACCAAACCTTTTGGGAAGTTTGGGGAGGGCAGGTTGGTTGTTTCAAAATGGCCATTGACTCACATTTTAACCACATGAATTTGTAATCCAGTGGTTTTGACCAGTGTTGCATGGAGGAGCTTTGTTCTACTCAGAGAACTTTGTTTTAGCCAAGGAAGTTTTCTTTGGAAGTGTTTTAAAGTATGTGGGGAGGAGGAAAGGGAAGGAGAAAAAAATTTATTCTGAGACAGGCACCAAAAAAAAGTCATTGTTCTAAGTAAGCATTGTTATGAGTCAGCAGGACTAAAGAATTGAGACAGTTGCTGCAGTCCCAGCTGTTACGCTTCCCTTCCCCCTCCCTGAGGAACCTCAGCCCCCGAAGGGTGCGATGTGTGCACAAGGCTGATTTATCCACACAGCTATGCAGCTACGTCCTTGTTCCCAGCTCCCAGCGTACTTAGGTCCTGCCCTGCGAGCACCGGAGTGGGAAGCTTTTACAGTCGTGTTTTGTTGGACTCCCTTATACAAAAGCATTCCAGGAACAGGGTGTCCAAAACTCAATCCCTGTGCATGCTAGTGGCTTCTACACAGAAGTCAAGTGAGGTTAATAACTAAACAAGCTGCTTTATTCACTGCAGCAGCAATTTCATCTCTAGGAACAGCTAAAGCTCTTTTTCTTATCCTCACATTAAAATTAAACTCCTGAGGCTGGAGTTCTTGAGTATCTTCTCTCTCCTCTTTTGTGTTCCTCTCGGATAATTTTTAAGTCTATGTGATTTGATGAAACAAATAATAATGAAATAAAGTTCTTCCTGGGATGAGCGCAATATTTAGGGAGACGTATACGTGGGTGGGACACTCCAGCTGCATTAGAACATGTTTCCAGGGGTACAGTGTCTCTTTCTTCCCTAAGATAACTTCAATAACAAAATGTAAAATTCAAGATTAATAATAAAGGTGAACTAAGAGTTCGTGAAATCTTCAAGATCTATAACAAAGGACAATGGCCTCACATTCATCCCCTAAAAAGCTACAGAACAGTGAAAGGTAAGAAAATCCATTAATGTGTGGGCCCTGGACTGCAAGATAAAAGCAGACAAAATAATTGTTCTTTGTAGAATTTATGCCTTGTATGCTAATTATCTTATCTGTGTCTCTGATGCCACATGCATTACAAACGATGTTCTGTCCTCTTGTTTTCAGGTAATGACAGCTGAAGATGCCAGCCCCCTGGAGAATATGCTGCAATAAAAAATCCAAAACTAAAAATGGAAAAGCTGAAATGGACAATATGGAAGATACAAGTGAAAAAATGCAGATGAAAAAAGAAATCACGTTACTAAATGGGATTTCTTTAATTGTGGGGAACATGATTGGCTCTGGGATATTTGTATCACCCAGAGGTGTTTTAATGTACAGTGCTTCCTACGGACTCTCTCTAGTCATCTGGGCACTCGGAGGGATGTTTTCGCTGTTCGGAGCTTTGTGTTACGCTGAATTGGGAACATCCATCGTTAAATCTGGAGGCAGTTATGCCTATATCCTGGAAGCATTTGGTGCCTTTGTAGCCTTCATCAGACTGTGGTCTTCCTTGCTAATTATCGAACCAACAACCCAGGCGGTGATAGCAATCACATTTGCTAACTATATTGTTCAACCAATTTTTCCTCACTGTGAGCCGCCATATGATGCAGTCAGGTTGATTGCAGCTGCTTGTATTTGTAAGTAAAGTTATGATTCCTAGAAATTAAGAACTATAATCATAGGTGTACAGATTTTTCTGAGTTTCTATTGCTTCACCTTCTGTGAAAATAATTATTGCCTCTCTCAAACACATTCTTAAGAACCAATAATCTTTTGTTGAGATGCATTTTAATTTGGGCTGGGACTATTAGAGAGGAAAGGAGAATTTCAACAGTTTGGCTGGGGGAAACTATGACTGCTGATTAAAGACACATGTATCTCGTTGGATCACCAGCCTGATTTACAGCCTGCATTTGGTCCATGCCCTCTGTCCCCTGTTTCTGTCAAATCATAAAAGATGAAAAAAAAATCTTAAAATTCATATAGATTTAAAAATACTCAGCTTAATATGAGTATTGTCTCTAGAAAAATTGTGTAGTGTAGTCAGACACTGCACAGAGTTGACTTTGTTGTGACTGTATGTCTTGAGTGAACGCAGGGATGAGTATTACAAATCTGTCCTCCAGTAGTGAACTCACTCAGATTCTTTTGCTTATAAACATGGATTTGTCAAGCTGAGGTATGTGTTCCTTTGAGCCTGTGCTGTAGCATGATCTTTTTAAAATGGCTTAAATAGGATAACTCGACAAAAGCTTCCAAAAGGATAAGTAATTTTAATTTAAGCTAATATAGTGTATACTGACAATTCTGAGAATGTGTTTTCTCTGTAGCCCTGACTCTTGCTACTGTGGTGCAGAGCAAGTTCACTTCTGAAAAAAGATCCATGGTAGAACCTGAAACCATCATGACCACTCAGTAGTCTGAAAGGCAACTAAGCCTATTCCAAAAGACTTTGTCAGCTGAAATTCTCCACTTGCACAGGAATGCTGTTATTTATTAGACAAAATTTCTTTTTCCGGCGTTCTAGGTGCACCTCATGAAATCCTAACACCTAAGAGATGCAGTCTTCAAATGCTGATGTTTCTCTAAGCCTTAATTTTCTTAGTTATTCTTGCTGTCGACTCCATGTGAATCAGCTGTGGCTCTAGCACCTCTGATTTCTGAGCTGGTGCCTCAGGTGTGGCTGACAACTACTGCTTTCTCATACAGCATCTTAGGTGCCCCACAGCCAACTAGGCTTAGCATTTTGAGTAACTGCTGTCTTGATAATGCTACCTTGATATTAGCTGTGACATGCAATTTAGCAGTGTCAGATAGCAAATTTATTCCTGGCTTGAACAATTTTGATAAGGCTCAGGAGCATGGATTTAAATGGCACTTCACCAACATATCGGAAAGAGCTTATTTAAATAGATATATTTGGTAGAATTTACTGGGAATTCCATGGAAAGATCCCATTGCCTTGAATTTAATTACACTCTGCAGCACCTGATACGTGTTACGTGTCACATAGACATGCAGTAAACACATGCTTTGCAGTGTCTCAAATAGCACTTTATAGCATCACAAATGACTCCTAAATGCTCAGCATTAAAAACTTCAGTCACACTTGGTTTATAACAGTTTCTGATATATACCACTGTACTTTTAAGAAAGAGGTATATGGTTAAGTTGTACTAAGGAAATGTTTTTAACTAGAGAGCATAAAATCTTGTTTCAATGTATACGCCACGTTTACTAGCACAAGGTTTGCAGAAGTCATTATTTACAGACAGGTTTAAAATTATATTCAAACCTGACACTAGGCATGAACAACCATTATTTTGGGGTTTTTTAATACCAGAATAAAAACAAAATTCTATCCCCACTGCACAAAATTGGTATATCAATAGGAAATAGTGGGGGTGAGTCAGGTCCCATCTCTGTAAACAGGTCTGTTATTACCTTGACAACTGACAGGACACTCTGTTAAATATGCAGAGCTGCTTGTGATAATGAAGGCAAGAAGTTGAGCAGTTGAGCATCTGTGGTTGGATGCTAATTTTCTTGCTATACAGAAAGGTTTCTAAATGGTTTTCATTTTAAGCATTACAAAACCTTTTTCTTCCTTTCAAAACTGAAGTGTAGATTGTAGGCAGGTCAAAGACACAGAAGGAAAGACCAACAAGACTGCTAGAGAAGAAATAGTCCATTCTGATCCATGCTTGAGAGCGCTATGGACCAGCCATGCTGCATTTGGCCTGCTGTCTTCTCCAGCAGCTGGGCTTCGTACCTGGTACCAATGCACAACTTTTCCTTTCCTCGTCTACGTCTGTTCTGAATTATGGAGTTGCAAGAGAGATAAGTTGCCCGTGATGCCGTGTGGGTGTGTGCTAGACCCAGAGGAGGTGGGCACATGGCTCGGCCCCTGGCTGGACCTGCCGCTGGCTGAGCAGCAGCGCTCATCACAGCGCTTTATCCGCTCATTGGGGTTTAACTTCTGTGACAAAACCGAGTGCAAAGAATATGGCAGACGGAGGAAAGGAGAATTAATTGATCCCACCCACTCTCTGCAACCACATGAGGTTGTTATTTCTACTACATTCTGACAAAACTGAGGCTTGAGAGAACTCTGTAAGTACTTCTGTAATGTTCAGACTTGGGGTCAAAGCGCGAATGGCACAGCTCCTAAGCCATGGGCACACAGTAACAGCATGCTGGCCTGGCTCACTTCAGGATCTTGTCTACTGCATCCAAACTTTTTGGTGCAGGACTTGTCCTTGTACGTGTACTAGAGCTCAAATCGGCAGAGAGAACTTCAGGAAAAACTTCAGCGCAAATAAAAGATTTAGAGAAATCTCATCTTCTGCATGTGAGCAACTCTGTTGACTTTAATAAAATTTAAAAATTATTTAAAAGGAACAGGAGTTAGTCCTAAAATTCAAAATCTGATGTGTTTTGTCTTACCTACTGTCATGAAAACACTATCCTGCAAAAAACTATTGTGTAGCTTTTTAATTGGATGTTTCATTCATTTTAATAAATCTAGGTGGAATTTGATTATGGTTTATTCCTTGAAAGAGGGGTAGTATCTGGAAGGATGTATTTGGAACGTGCTTTATGTAATGTAAAATATCAGTGCTCCTCTCATGCATATTCTTTTTCTCTACAGGTTCCTTAACATTTATTAATTGTGTTAATGTGAAGTGGGGAACCCGTGTACAAGATGTTTTCACATATGCAAAAGTTATGGCTCTTATCTTGGTGATATCTGTTGGCCTTTACAAAATTGGTAAAGGTAAGAATATTTTTAATTTCTTTAAATTCTTAAAAATGGACTGTATATGAGTTCCAAAATCTGTTCAGGAAGATCAGACTCTGTAAGACTTACATATGAAGTGTCATTTATTCTGGAAAAAAACTTCCTGCCTTTGGAACATTAGAGGAATTTTATGGCTTGTAAGCAACAGGGGTTTAATTATTCTTCTGCCCTTAGCGTGGCAAACCAACACACAAGTTCTGTGTTGCCCAGGCTGAATAGGAAATAGCAGCTGCGTTAACATTTGTTTAGTGCTAGCTAGTTTAAAGTCAGCCTCACAGAATCACAGAGTCACCAGGGCTGGAAGGGACCTCTTGAGATCATCTAGTCCAACCCCCCTGCCAGAGCAAGTTCAACTAGAGCGGGTTGCACAGGATGGCATCCAGGCAGGTTTGGAATGTCTCCAGAGTCGGAGACTCCACCGCCTCTCTGGGCAGCCTGTTGCACTGTCTCACTGTCTCTGACTCAACGCTTGTAAAAGGCTTTGCTACTTGTCCTATGACAGGACAGCACAGCAGGAACTGCTGAACATGTCCTTCACATCACTCCTCACTCCCCTTCTCCGTGCCCTGCCCGTGGCAGAGAGCTGCCTCAGCACCCGGCGAGGGGAGAGGATCGGGGAGGGAGGAACTCGTCCTTTCCTTCATCGGCGAGAGGGCGTGCTTGTTCCTGAAAACAAGGGAGAAGACTGTAATACTGCGGTCCTGTGAATCACTGTGGTATCGTAAGACATCACAGGACAGATGAGCCACCCTGTATCACCAGTAACTGGACCAAACTGAATACACTGAAAAGCTAGAGACTAGTTTATTCTGGTGCTGCCTCTGATCTTTGCATATGACAACAGATTTGATTTTACTAATTTGGGTCTCTGGTACAGTAAAGTCTCTTCCAACTCTAGCTCTGTTTACCAAGCTTAGTTACTAAGGCACCTTCGTTTTCCTTTCCCATGAAAGTCCTAAGTAGGCATTGTGTCTTTATTCAGTTAAAATAAAGATTGATTTGCCTCTTCGATTTAGGACCCACAGCAGGTCCTTCGCATTGCTCCGCAGGGTCAGGGAGGGTAGAGGCAGACAGGAAACCTTACTGTGAGGAACGGAAAATGCTGAGAGCTTTTAGTGGTAGTAAAGGTCTTGTCTGAGCACTTGGCATGGTTTAACCCCAACCAGCAGCTAGAACTGCACAGCCACTCGCTCACTCCCCCCAGTTCAGATGGGGGAGAGAATCAGAAGAGTTAAAGCGAGGAAAAACTCAGGGGTTCAGATAATAACAGTTTAATAGGTAGAGCAAAAACAATGGATGCAAGCAAAGCAAAACCAGGAATTCAACACCTGCTTCCCATCTGCAGGCATGTGTTCAGCCATCTCCAGGATCACAGGGCTCCATCTAACGGTTAGCTGGGAAGAAAAACACCATCGTTCCAAATGTGTGTCCCCCTTCCTTCTTCTTCTCCAGCTTTACATACTGAGCATGATGTCATGTGGCATGGAATATCCCTTTGGTCAGTCGGGATCAGCTCTTCCGATTGTGTCTCCTCCCAACTTCTTGTGACCCACAGTCTGCTCACTGGCAGGGAGGTTTGAAGAACAGAAAAGGCCTTGAGAGCTTAGCACCAATCAAAAACACCAGCGCACTATTACACTATTCCCATCCCAAATCCAAAACACAGGTGCCGGTAAGAAAAAGTTAACTCCATCCCAACAGAGACCGTGACAGCACTTAAATACAGAAAGGTCTGGGAGGAGGAATGACTTGGACTTCTGGAGGAAGCTGTGATCGGGTTAATGCACTCTTTTAAACTCTGCAGCTGTTTTAATGAAAAGAATGGTTATGACATTTTAGCCCTGCTGTATTCCTTCTGACATGCTCAGATATGCTTCTTGCTTTAAAACACTGTGAACATATCTGATTTTGAATATGAGCTGTCTTTAGTGAAAAAAGCTTTTCTTAGTCCTTTTGGATTTTTGGGTTTTATTTTTTTTCCCTTCCAACTATTTTCTTCCCCAAAGTGTGTGTGCATCTCATAGCTTCACCATCCTCAGTTCAAAAAGTCTCTTGGTAGTTACTGCTCTTCAAAGACTATGTTGCTTTTGTGGTATCTCTCAACTCCTTAGTTTAACCACAGGGTGAAGCTGTTTCATTTTATAACAAAGACCTTACTTTCTTCCCGAATAGAGGTTTCAGCATGTTTCTGGCTTCCTTAATACTCAAACCCACTTCCATATATATTAGATAGTTGGCTTTCCCTCTGCCTTTCTTCCCCTTTCTAGAATTGTAATGAAGGCTCAGTTTCATTAACATTTCATCTATTTTGCAGCATTCTGTAGACTGTCATCTCAACCTATTGGGCTAAACTAGAGGAGAATTTTGGAAGGAAAGGTTTTTCAAGTCTCCTCTCTTAATTTTGGGGAGCACCTTTGCGGGCTCCCACTGAGAACCAAGACCCTAGGAGTTCCCCTCCAGTGGCCGCTAATTCATCTGCTGAAAACAAAGGCACACATAAGAGGAAGAAATATGAGACAGATTTGGGAACTGAAATCAGGTTTCCTGAGTGTCTCTGCCTGGCTGGTAGGTCATANCTCCCCTTCTCCGTGCCCTGCCCGTGGCAGAGAGCTGCCTCAGCACCCGGCGAGGGGAGAGGATCGGGGAGGGAGGAACTCGTCCTTTCCTTCATCGGCGAGAGGGCGTGCTTGTTCCTGAAAACAAGGGAGAAGACTGTAATACTGCGGTCCTGTGAATCACTGTGGTATCGTAAGACATCACAGGACAGATGAGCCACCCTGTATCACCAGTAACTGGACCAAACTGAATACACTGAAAAGCTAGAGACTAGTTTATTCTGGTGCTGCCTCTGATCTTTGCATATGACAACAGATTTGATTTTACTAATTTGGGTCTCTGGTACAGTAAAGTCTCTTCCAACTCTAGCTCTGTTTACCAAGCTTAGTTACTAAGGCACCTTCGTTTTCCTTTCCCATGAAAGTCCTAAGTAGGCATTGTGTCTTTATTCAGTTAAAATAAAGATTGATTTGCCTCTTCGATTTAGGACCCACAGCAGGTCCTTCGCATTGCTCCGCAGGGTCAGGGAGGGTAGAGGCAGACAGGAAACCTTACTGTGAGGAACGGAAAATGCTGAGAGCTTTTAGTGGTAGTAAAGGTCTTGTCTGAGCACTTGGCATGGTTTAACCCCAACCAGCAGCTAGAACTGCACAGCCACTCGCTCACTCCCCCCAGTTCAGATGGGGGAGAGAATCAGAAGAGTTAAAGCGAGGAAAAACTCAGGGGTTCAGATAATAACAGTTTAATAGGTAGAGCAAAAACAATGGATGCAAGCAAAGCAAAACCAGGAATTCAACACCTGCTTCCCATCTGCAGGCATGTGTTCAGCCATCTCCAGGATCACAGGGCTCCATCTAACGGTTAGCTGGGAAGAAAAACACCATCGTTCCAAATGTGTGTCCCCCTTCCTTCTTCTTCTCCAGCTTTACATACTGAGCATGATGTCATGTGGCATGGAATATCCCTTTGGTCAGTCGGGATCAGCTCTTCCGATTGTGTCTCCTCCCAACTTCTTGTGACCCACAGTCTGCTCACTGGCAGGGAGGTTTGAAGAACAGAAAAGGCCTTGAGAGCTTAGCACCAATCAAAAACACCAGCGCACTATTACACTATTCCCATCCCAAATCCAAAACACAGGTGCCGGTAAGAAAAAGTTAACTCCATCCCAACAGAGACCGTGACAGCACTTAAATACAGAAAGGTCTGGGAGGAGGAATGACTTGGACTTCTGGAGGAAGCTGTGATCGGGTTAATGCACTCTTTTAAACTCTGCAGCTGTTTTAATGAAAAGAATGGTTATGACATTTTAGCCCTGCTGTATTCCTTCTGACATGCTCAGATATGCTTCTTGCTTTAAAACACTGTGAACATATCTGATTTTGAATATGAGCTGTCTTTAGTGAAAAAAGCTTTTCTTAGTCCTTTTGGATTTTTGGGTTTTATTTTTTTTCCCTTCCAACTATTTTCTTCCCCAAAGTGTGTGTGCATCTCATAGCTTCACCATCCTCAGTTCAAAAAGTCTCTTGGTAGTTACTGCTCTTCAAAGACTATGTTGCTTTTGTGGTATCTCTCAACTCCTTAGTTTAACCACAGGGTGAAGCTGTTTCATTTTATAACAAAGACCTTACTTTCTTCCCGAATAGAGGTTTCAGCATGTTTCTGGCTTCCTTAATACTCAAACCCACTTCCATATATATTAGATAGTTGGCTTTCCCTCTGCCTTTCTTCCCCTTTCTAGAATTGTAATGAAGGCTCAGTTTCATTAACATTTCATCTATTTTGCAGCATTCTGTAGACTGTCATCTCAACCTATTGGGCTAAACTAGAGGAGAATTTTGGAAGGAAAGGTTTTTCAAGTCTCCTCTCTTAATTTTGGGGAGCACCTTTGCGGGCTCCCACTGAGAACCAAGACCCTAGGAGTTCCCCTCCAGTGGCCGCTAATTCATCTGCTGAAAACAAAGGCACACATAAGAGGAAGAAATATGAGACAGATTTGGGAACTGAAATCAGGTTTCCTGAGTGTCTCTGCCTGGCTGGTAGGTCATAGCATGACCTCAGTACAGCTCCCTCCTTCGGTAGGCTAGTCGGCGATGCCAGGAGACGAGGACGCTGTGAATTTTGGTAGCATTACACAAGTCACATCCAATTACCAAACACAGGCAAACATCTTCTGCTGTCTCCCTGTATAAGTGTAGCTGTCTGAATGGCTGACTGAAACTTTCCTATTTGTCAAGTGAAGATACAAGCTGAGCACTGCTGGAAATAGTAATGAAACCTGGATGTGGTGGCTTTTTATTTCCTTCTGGTTACCTGAGACTTTTAGCGTAGTTTCCTTCTACATCATAGTCTTTGAAACGTAACAGGCAATTGGTACCTGCTGTTTGTACAGGAGAAACAGAAAACCTGAGAGCTCCTTTCGAGGGCTCGGCAACAAATCCAGGGATGATCGCGCTGGCTCTCTACTCTGCCCTCTTCTCCTACTCGGGATGGGACACACTCAACTATGTGACTGAGGAAATGCAGAACCCCGAGAGGTAAACAGGTGCTTTTCCTTTGAATCACTGAAGTGTCCTGGTAAAAAAGCTGATGGCAGGACAAGCCACTCCATATTTGCTTCTGATTGGAAATTAGTCAAACTATTTTTTCTGCAAAAACTTTCTTCTTTTCCAGAGTAGTAGTAAGTACGCAAACTCTTCGTGATTATTTTCCTCCCTTCCCAATTGTATCACACTAATAAATCACTTGTCTGCATATATGTATTTTAAACCTTCCCCTTTAGGCCAGAATTTTTAGAGGATAACAAATCCCTGCTGAAAGCAGGGAAAAGTGGGGGTCCATCTAGCTCTCTAAAATTCCCTATTTCTTTTCAGTCAAATAGAACAGTTATTTTATTTTCCACCAGTAGAGAAGACTGTTTCAGGCTTATGAGTGTTTTTTCATGGGATCTTTAGCATCATGGTTTATGGGAAAAATGTTTAATTTTATTAAAGATGAAAGGTTAAGAAAAAATAAAGAAGTCCACAGTAGCACTGGAAATATTATCTCCTCCCTTCTGTTGGGATGTCCACCCTGTGGGAGTGGTGTGCCTCACCCACTCAGACTGAGTCCACCTTGTCTTGGAACATACATAGGTTATGAGTCAGGAAAAAAATGCTACAATCACAAAAACACTTAAGTGTGCATTTAAATCTCATTGCTTAAGTGCTCTCTTAAATTGCTTCATAGAAAAGAGAGTATGTAAATTTTACAGGTATAAAGGTATGTTTTTGTCTCTAAAACTTGTAACAGACCCGCAAGCCACCAACTAAGCTGCATATGGAATTGTCCCACACATGGCTGCATGTTGTTTTGTAACCCCGTGATGGCAAAATGATGAATTACAAAAAGTGATGGCGGTATCCGTTCACAACTGTTTGAATTTGGGAACAGTCTTCTCTTTAAATATTACTTATTTAAAGAACATGACATAATTTTGCCATTTTCCTTTTGCAGGAATCTACCTCTTTCTATTGCGATTTCAATGCCTATTGTGACTATTATTTACTTGTTGACTAATATAGCATACTATGTAGTGTTGGACATGTCAGCTCTCCTCACAAGTGATGCAGTGGCTGTGGTAAGTTGTATAAAGTAATTAAACCAAAAGTTACTGTATGGATCACACTGCAGAAGGATCTCAGGTAGCATACCTCCTGTTGCTTTGTTTTAAACTTTGTTTTTATGTAAGAGTGCCAGTATTAGAAGGTCCATATAAAGAATATATCCAATAAATCTGCTTTTGTAAAATCCTCTTATACATTCTGTAAATCCTGCTTCTAACAGTACTTCATTGTAGAAGGTGCTTTTGCCAGGGCCAGACAGAGAAAGAGGTATAATAAGTCTGGGTGGTTTAAGAACCAGGGGGTTTTGCTATCATTCTAATGTACACTGTGTGATGTTTGGTGCTGCAGGATCACTTTAAACACAAAAATATGGAGTGAAATGCTTTTTAAAAAGTATCAATATTTTATGTAAAAGTACAACTATAACTCATGGATTACTACAGTCAGGATTTGTCAGAATACATTAAAGCCAATACAACTTCTTCCATTATCTCATTGACTTGATCTAGGGTTAAAAAACTTTTTTTAATCTTTTTTTGAAGTATCTGCCATTTTTAATTTGATATTGATCAGTTTTTCCAAATTCTAATTTCCCAAGTCATTACTGGGTGTCATAAGAAAGCATGAGTTATGACACTATATTTGGGCTGGTGTGTTTTCATGGGAGCTTCTTAGGAGTGTTCATATGCTTAAGGTAATGGGTCTCACTATTATTTTCTTTTTCTGTTACAGACGTTTGGCAGTGAAACCCTTAGTTATGCTAAGTGGATAATTCCTATAGCAGTGGCCATGTCTTGCTATAGTGGCTTAAACTCATCAATAATTGCAGCATCTAGGTATGAAATCTAAGATTTATTTTAAATAATTAAAAAATTGAATTATTTGTTATTAATCTGCATTCTTTACTAATGCATTGTAAAATTGACACAGTTAATTTTTGCCATGTCGGGTTGTTCATTTACGTTGGAAGGATTGTTATGATCTGACAGGTCTTCTCACGATCAGCACCAACTGATAAACTAAAGCCACTTGAGAAGAGAGCAGCATTTACAGCAGAGTAATAAAAGAATTACTGCTGCCTTTCTCAGAAAGCAACAAGCTATTCCTTGGCTCACTGTCTGGCTGAGTTTTCTTATTCTTTTTTTCAGGCTTTTTTACGTTGGAGCCAGGGAAGGACACCTCCCTGACAGTCTGAGCTTGATTCATATAAAGTGCTTCACCCCAGTCCCTGCTCTCCTTTTCAATGTAAGTGACAGCCCGGCCCCGTGCCTGGCCGGGACAGCTGGGGGTTGGGACCCAGGGGGTGTAACCCCTCGCCCCTGCCCAGTGTTTCTCCTAGGATTCTCCTGCACTGGAGATACCTTCCTCAAATGCCCACAATTTCTAAAACTCATTGAGGATGGTGGTGTTATTTTGTCTGGTGGGTTTTTTTTTCAGTGGAAAGAGAATGGCTTGATTCACATTCATACACTCTCTGAACAAGATTAGCGAGGAGTAAGTACAACAGCATTACTTAGAGAATGGCTAAATATGTAAGAGTATAGACAGGCGTTTAAGTCTTTATGTGAGTTTTCAGAGCGTCACTGGAGAAGAATATGGCAGGAACACCTCTCAGACCCCGCTGTAGGCTGATTTTCTAGGACTCTAGTTATAACAGGAGCGACAAAGCACTTAAAATTAAATTCCTACCATTGGATGCCTGCAGCCATATTGATGTTTTCCTGCTGTGACTATACAAATGAATCTTGTGCCACAAAATTGAGGAACCATAAGGTATAGAATTAGTGGAAGTGATTTTAATAAATAATCCATAAATCTAACAGATTAAAATAAGTGGGAGGATATACACAGAGAAGGTGGAATCATTCAAAAATGTTTCACTGCTGTTGATTTGAATATGTATTTTATTTGGTGTTGTCCATTGCCCTGTGTTACATATGGTTTATGAGTAGATTATCATACTGGTCATGTTTGACATCAAATAATTTACTAAAAGTTATAAGGTTGTTATGAATACTCTTCTCAGACAGATTCTGTTTGCACCAGCAAGATGAGCTATACTCCCTTAATACACCACCATTCACCTTTTTCACAACAGAATTTTTTTCTGCTCATCTGTTAGACATTAAATTCCTGGTATTTTTAGCTCTTTCCATGCACACCTGCCTACCACAGAATTTACTCTAATGGTTTCAATGTATGAGTGGACTATGAGAGCCTCCAACAGTGAAATTAAATTAAAAGTTTGCTTTCCAACTGCAGAAGTGCAGAGAAAGCCGCTGCCTACAGAAAGCTTCTTAATCAGCCTTCTCCGTAGTGCAGCAGAATCTGTGGCTCCTCATCTGGCCTTCTGAGGAGGGTTTCCTGCTGGTGCTGAAGCATAACTTCCCAAACCTGACACGTCTTCAGCCAAATGTTGTGTTCTCACTGCTATGTTTAAGGGAGAGATACCGGCATGTTTCACACAGCATGTTTGCAGATTTCTCAGAGTTTTAAGGACATCCTTCTTGCAAGGAACTGATCTCCTAACTCCAGACAAATATCTTGGAAACAGGTCGCTTTATAACTTTACTACCTCTTTATTTTATAAGACATGGCTTTATTTTCACATTAAGAAGTCTTTGTTTTTATTATCTCTAGGGCTTAATGACTTTGCTTTATCTCCTCGTGGAAGACGTTTTCCTCCTTATTAATTACTACTGCTTCAACTACTGGCTCTTTGTGGGTCTGTCTATTGCAGGCCTGATATATTTGAGATACACTCAACCACATAGACCACGGCCTATTAAAGTAAGTAAACAAGAGAGGAAACAAGCCCTAAAAGCCAGCTAATGCACATGTTTATGTGATCCTTAATGCCACAGCCATAACATTACAAGTTATGTTATAGACTATCAGCCATAGAAATCTTTTCAACATACAAGATAAGAAATGAAGGAGCAAAATCCATTTGTGTTTCCACAAGAACATCCATTATGGTACTTTTGCTGTGAGGTCAAAATTATATTTACCATTTCTTTTGCCTTTCATTCAACCTTAGAACTATCTTTATTTCAAAATAAATAAGGAATAAATAACTGCCTAGGGTTCTTAGCCCCTCCTGGAACAACCCCATTTTGTATTGCTTACAGCAGACCTCAGTAGAGCTACTGATGGGGGTTCCAGCAAGGTTAACACTCTGATCAAAGTTACATGACTTAACAAAATCAACAAAATCCCACCAAAGCCCAAAAATGTCCAAAATTCTCCTCATGCATTAGATCAAAAGCTTAAATAAATAAATATTTTTGAGTGTTCTCTCCCACTGCATAGTGGTCATAGACTGTAAAATGCAAGTTTAATGACTCATTGCAGAAGAGTGACTGGCTATCAGTCAGGAGAGGGAGACTGCACAGAAACAAAGTGCACCAAGATCTTGTTTCTAGTTTTAATCCAGTGACTGGCCAGGAAGCAGGGACGGAAACCCACAGCTTCCCCCAGACACACAAAACCACACGCTGGGTCCTGTTTCCCTGCTCTCTGCTGGCTCCGTGACCTGCATTTTGGCTCTGCAGTGATGCAGTAAAATTTATGAGAAATCCAAATTAACACCCTATCCAAATTTTTCTTCCTTGTCACTCACTCTTTCTAACCTCCCACATCATTTTTAACAACACATTTTTTCCCCCTGTTTAATACCCTGATTATAAAAAACATGGCTCCAACAAATGAGTAAAATATCCTAAGCACTTACTGCTAGAAAAACTTCCATTCTTCCAGAGCAGACCTTGAATTTTCCTGAAGCATGTTCACACTTCATTTCCAAACTCTACCCCAAAATACATGGAAGATAAAGATTAAATCTTGCCTTACTGGCACTTTTGCTATTGACTCTACTAAAGCAAGGATTATAGTCATATTATAGAAAATGACTGTTTAATTCCTGTCAGCATTTGCCAGCTTAGTCAATGTCACGGCTCTGCATATACTTTTTCCTTTTCTGAAATGTAGCAATTGGCTTTCATAATTTTTTATCTTTATAAGGAAAAAGAAATATTTGTACTAGTAAACTCTCAGGAGTTTTAGCTAGTATTCAAATGTCAGCTCCTGGACTTTTGAGAAGGCTCATTACTACAGCCAGTGAAAAATACTTCAGTAAAAAATAAATCCATAAAGAGGTTATTGCAACTTTCATTATTTGTGGTATGGTATTTGCTAAGTGCCCAGGCAAAAGGGCTGTATATCAGGCCGTTAATTCTGTAGCATCAACATGGTAACTGAAAGTCTAGCTGAGTGAGTTCCCAATCAAACTTATAATTAAAAATTTGCAATTGAAGTTTGAGGGAAAAGTAGCCATTGCTGTTCAGTTTTAAAGTACTGCTTTCAAAGATTGATCTCTTACTAATGTGAAAAGGAACCGAGCTTGTGCAGGCCTGAAAACAAAAAAAGGTCAGATATTCAGGTTTGTACCAGATGAGACGCTCTCAGCAGCAAGCACAGAAGCTAGCAAATTCTATTGGCTGTGGGCAGTCAAAAGATTCAGTAGGTAGTAGCCATATAGTCAATAGTCATATTTTTATTTTGACTTGTCTAATTTTAATCTGCAATGCCTGAAAATAGGTTATTTACTGCATCTTTCAATAANTTTTTTTTTTTTTTTTTGTCTCCACAGCTTAACCTCTTCTTCCCTATAATATATTGTCTATGTTCCCTTTTCCTGGTCATAGTTCCTCTCTACAGCGACACAATGAATTCCCTTATTGGTATTGGTATTGCCCTCTCAGGCATTCCTGCATATTATTTGGGAGTCTATCTGCCAGTTGAAAAACGACCTAAATATTTACAGTGGCTTTCTGGTAAGCAACATCCTCTTGTCCTAGTCAGTGTGCAAAAATCTAAAATGCTTTGTCAGAAGACAGAAAGAATAATTTTTACTAGCATCCTTTTTTCTTATGAATTTTTAACTATGCTGTATATGGTATGTCTGAGATCATTTGCTTCATCACATGGTCCTGAAAACAAAACCATGGATACCTGAACAAAACTGTCCAATATGTGGATATATACGGTCACCTAATATTTTTGATGTTGAGCCATCTCAAGATGTTGGCTCCATAAAAGCCATGTAAGATTGTGAAGATTAAATGCATATAGTTTGATACCCTGGAAGGCAGAAATACTAGGACACCATTGCTTTGCTTTCTGTCTAGGGAGTAGAAAATCTGAGTCAGAGAAGTCCACAAATTTTTGTAATTATGAAATAATAATTTATTGGCCTGAAGAGTAGTTTCCACTCCTCAAATTCAGGTAATCTTGAAAAGAAAAATTTTAATATTTTTATGCAGTTTGAACTCAGCTATCATTCTGACAATTCAATGAAAATGTTGATGGAAGTCTGATTAAATGATATTTTCTGTTTAATTATCGAGCTCGTATTGCCTTCAGCTATTTATAATGTGTTTAATCCAATTAATTAATGTGTTTTAAGATTCTCCTGGTATCAGTGTAGTGCTTTCAAATTCTCAAAATCTTTATACTTGTCTAAGATATATTATAACTTTGTCTCACACATTTTTGCTACATATTACAGCTACAACAACAAAATATGTTCAGATGCTCTTCTACTGTGCTCTGTCGGACCTGGACATGGACATGGAACTTACAGCAGCTAAGAGTAAATAGAGTTGCCTTGACATTCAGAGTTCTGCCTTGACATTTCCTACCTGGAGCCATTTTTGTCATCTGAAGTTCTCCCCATGTGTTCAGTTATACTAAAGCACTAACCACTGTACTATGCGTCAGTTTGATGTCCGTTAATTTGTGCCTTTTTTTTATAAACCACCCTCTTTTGCAGGATGTTTTTAAAAAATTCTTAAAATTTTATCTTAAAAATATCTTTAAAAACAAATTATAAAATTTGTTAATAGTGAGTTATCATGTAACACTTTGAAACTATAAAGCACTATATGAACAAACATTTATTAGTAGAAAAGTGCTAAATATTAGATTAATTGCAAAATTGTAATAAAAAGTACTAGGTCTAGTCGCAATCCAAATAAATAAATTGACAAATATAACAAAAGACAGACCAGATATTTGCAAGATTCAGAACCTGAGTTGCGAAGTAGAAGCCACAGTGTACTTCTCAAAATATAACTAAATGCTCAGCCAAAGTAAAAAATATATAATTCAAACTGGTAGACATGCTTTGAGTCAATGTAGTATTAGTGGTAAACTATTCTAATGTATAATTCCCAGCATACATATTGTACCAAAAGGACAAAAACAGTTTTCTGTCATTTAAATTCTGTTAGAAATTCTCATTTTGCAATATCCCACATTCATTACCCTTTTGCAGAAGAGGTATTTTCAACGAACAAATTGCATCATCATAACCGAAGTATTTCTGCTTTCCAGCAGAACAACCTGCCATGGAACACTGTAAGGGACTGAGTCGTGTTCCGGCTACAGTATATTCAGGGAAAACACTTCACCTTTTCGTAGTGTCCATTGCTTACCTAGAAGTATCAAAGGTGGGACCCCATATATCGTATTCATTTTTTCCACAGTGGAATTTATTTAAGGAATTCACAAGGAGAAATTAAAAACTATTGATGTTTACAAAACCCCTTGAGCCCCTGCCCAACCCTTCAGACCTCACCAGCTCCTGCTGGTGAGGTGACCTGCAGGTCTCCTACTGAGCATGCTGAGAGCCTCCGGCACCGGCTGCCGGGTCTTCATGTCAAGTAGGTGCCTGTTGCCCAACACCCAGCGCAGGCATGTGCAGTGGACAAGTGCACTCACCAGTGGGTGCCACGAAAGAAAAGGGCACTTAAGAACTAGGATCGTTCTCTGGAACATTAAGTTTTTCAGTGTGGCACGCAGGAATGTGCAACTAGTCCTAATTCCTGATCTCCTGAAATGGAAGAGACAATAACTGTCATTAAAAAGAAGCCACTGGCCTTGCAACCTAGACCACAAACACACCTTCTCAAGCTCTAACAGGGTTTGTTTATACGTAGTACCATTTGTTGTCCTTGTTGGCAAGTCATACTTCCTTTCTATAATTACATTTGAATATAACATACATTGTTTCTAATTTGAGTTTCATTGTTCCTATTCAATTAAGTGCAATTAAGGTAATTTAAACTTATATAGGCCCCTGTAGCCTCTAGCATTACTGCCTTTTATTGATGTCTGCCCAGAGAAAGAGCAATGGAATGCAGAAGAAGGCAACGGTTGCTACTTAAACCTCTCTCCTTCCCTCCTGGCATGGCAAGGTCATTCGCAGGGTTGTAATTTCATGCATCTCCAACACAGTCTTTGCTGACAGGGCTCCTGTGAAACCCTCTGTTTGCATTTCAATGCCATCTGCTGTGGCAGTTTCCTTTCAGCCAGGTTTCCTTTCGATACAAAGTGTGAACAATAAAAGTGCACTAAATTAAGTTAAACATGAAGATAATAGAGATGCATATTTTGCTTTTGGGAAGCTACAGCTTTCAAGCACTAAAATCCCTTCAGTATCCCAATCACAAAACAAACCCCAAAGAGGAAAGAAGACCTAGGGTGTACTTTAGTTTGCCCAGCTCGGAAGATGCCCATGTACTCTTCACACACATAACACCTGCCTCTGTTGGACTGTAGCACCATTTTGATCCCGCTCTACCATTGTACAGAAATACCGTGTTTTCGCCCCGTCTCTTTCACAGCACTGGTTAATGACAGAGCCGCAGTCGCAGACTCTGTCAGGGCACAAAGAGAGTACAAAACCTACAAGTCGGTACCAAACTGTCCTTGCCGCCACAGAGTTCAAAGTCATGCTTGGTGCTGAGCTGTGCGTCACACCGGGACAGCACTGTGACATCCTCTGAAGCTTTTCCTTGCACAACCAAAGTGATTTGGGACACCTGAGGAGATATCTCAGGTGGCAACAGGTAGCAGGCACTACAGGTAGTGTAATAAGGGCTACAAACTAAGACCATTTCCACAGAGACTTCAGAGCTGAGAAACTTCTTTGCCAAAATCTGGTTTTGCATTAATGTATTAACTTTCTGGGCATGACGCAGAAGCCTTCATTTTCTTTCTTTCCAGACAGGAAGAAAGTAGTAGTCAGATGCAAGGTTATAAATATGAATAATATTATTGAAATTCTCTATGGACATCAGAATCATGTGTCTGTTGATTCTTCACTCCTTACAAATAATACATGTAAGTTATTGTGAAATATCCAAAGCAAGTCATAGATGCTGAAGTATTTAAATAAAGATTTGATCCTTGGCAAACGCTATAGTTGTGTGGTTTTAAAGCATAAAAATAGCATTGTGAATGAAATTTGCCTTGCTTTACATCTCACAAGTTGTTTTCCCAGGACAACAATGAGACTCTAACTAATTTGGGTTCTCTAGAACACAACAAAATAAGCATTTATCGAAGGAAAAAATTCTGGTTATTCCTGGACTCTTCCCCACTGCAGTTATTAGCAGTTCTTTACGCAAAAGCTGTCTTGTTCCAAGGGTAAACACATCTTTTTACACTGTTTACAGATGCTCAGTTATGCAGTCAAACAATAAATACTTTTTCAGAGATGATCTTGGCATCCAGGCTAAATATCTTGTCATTACGTAAGGAAACACAAGAAGGAGGCTGTTTGACATAGTTTGTCAGCTGGCATCTCTGTGGCAGAAGGGCTTTGGGGTTTGGGTAACACGGGAAGCCTTTGGAAGATGTAGCCCGTGGAGTTGCGGGCTACGCTGCCATCCATGAGGGAAGCCTGGCAGGCTGCAGGGGCAAGGAACCCTGGAAAACAGCCCACCTGCAGACCTGGGGAAGGGCCTTTCAGGGGCAAAAGCTGGGGCAATATGGTACTTGGGAGTAGTACTAGCTCTTTGTGAGTTGATGCTTTTGTAACAGGAAGAATAAATGAGAATTAATTGGTTCATGCTACAATTCAATAAAAAAACATAGTAGAAATTCGTAGGTGTTTACAGAGCTGGTCACCCAAAAATGTTCTGTGTGTCAAGTGATGGAACTGAATACGTTTTGGCATACAAACAGAACAAAGATTAATTCAGCAATGTATTTTCTTAGTGCTCAGAAATGTTCATTTCACAGAGCCAAAAATAACTGTGAGCCACACCTGCTGGAGGGAGGGCAAAGAGAGTTTAAATTGGAAAAAAAAAATACTTGGGGCTGTTAAGGAACATTCCACCTACATGCAGAGACCAGAAAAAAGAAAGGAACATGCACTGGTTTAAAACTGTAATAAGTCTTTCCTCTATATAGAGGAACTGCAAAGAGTCATTTAGAAATAGAAAAAAGGCAAATGTGATGGCAATGACCATAAGTTCAAGGCAAGCTGCTTAATAAGGTGCTCGACCTATTTGGATGTGCTTCTATAACAGCACAAAAGAAGAATTTCGTAACCTGGTTTCAATGACACAGTATGCGCTTAGGTCAAAATATGCTTACTATGATGATATTACCTTATTTCTGATTAGTCATTGCTCTTTTCCATGCAATGCCATCACATTAGGAAAGTTGCAAATTAAATTCACCTTTCTCTTGCTATCTTAGGAGTCTATCTCAGAGTGTGTGGTCATAGCAGCAGAATTTCCAGTGGAGTTACACTCGACTCCACAAGAGGGAGAACTCCTTCACTTGGTGCTCTCCGGAAAGAGAAACGGTTGTTTTGAGACCAGAATCAGAGCGATGTGTGTTATTTCTTCCCATAGCAAAAGTCCCGAGAAGGACAGGCTCAGCTTCCTGAAGAATGGAGCTCCATATTCTGAATAATTCTGTATAACAGCCTGCTTCAAATTCAAATGCAGATAAGGTTAAAGTTCAAACATTCCTCTTTCCTTATAGGATTGCTTTCACCTCTCTAGCAGAAGACAGATTTTCTCGTCCTGGCTGTTTCTTAGAAAACACCTAATTCAAAAGGGTGATGAACATCCCATTCAGAACTTCTGCATGAAGCATAAATAATAAACAATATAACAGTATCTAGTAGATAATAAATTAGCTATTTTATGGTAATAAATGAGCTATTTTATGAAATGAAAAAAATAGTTCTGTTTGAATGTCTGAGCAGTTGTCTGTCCTTATACTTCCCTTTTTCATTCTTTATCTTTTTTTTTTCAGATAAAACTTGTGAAATCTCCAAGTCTCTCTTTTATTCGGTAGTGAAGAGCTATTTATAAAAACACCCTTTGCAAAATACAGCACGTAGGTCAAATCAGTTGCCTGTTGACCTCCTGCCAATATGATGTCAGTACACAGGCAGCTATGGCTTTTGTTCTATATATATATTTGTTATTTTTCCATATCACTCTGTTGAATTCACTTCTGCTTTAACTTCCTTCTAGAGTAATCACCTAGCTCTGCCCACTTAGTGGAATACCAAGCCACCCTTGCCTTTTGTCTCAGCTTATGACATCCATCTGCTGCCAGCAATTCTCTCAATACATGAAGGTACTCTGAATTAGCTCCTGCCAGTAATAGCTGCAAGAGAACAATATGCATAGAGTGGGAAAGATCTGTATAAGCAGCTGCCATCAAAACATAGCCAGTGGAGACAGGTATGCAGGTTTCATATTCCTTTCTTCATTTGCTTATTTTCTCTCGGGCAGAGCACCCGTATGAGTTGTATTGCTTGCTGCAAATCTGGGCGGCAGAGAGACGTATATTGGCCTACTAACCTCCCTCCATATGTCTCAGCTATTCATTCTCCAAAATGTGTTAAGTAGTAGCAGACTCGACAGCGTTCCCACTGCCTGTCCATGCCCTCATTTGTCAGCTGTGCAGTTTCTGAGCCCTGCTAGGTGACTTGCTAGGCTTAGCTAACAGCATGGTGGCACTTGGGTCCTTTGTGAAAGTATCACCTCGCACCCTTGCACTGCACGAGCTTTGCCTCTGTCTCTTTCTGTGGGAGACGCATTTCGGCTGGGCCGTTTGGACCAGCTGCATGTGAGGATGAAGTTACTGATGTTGAAACAATTCCAGTTGACCCAAAATGTACCTCCTCAGCTTCTGTGTGACTGTGGCTGCTGTGAACATATCAGCCCTGGCTTCAGATATTGTATTGGGTCTTATTTAGCAACAGATGGGAGTGAGCAGGATCTATTCCTAACATTCATTACTAATAGATCAAATCCCAGATACACTAAATATTGAATTGAGACCTGCAAGTCACTAAGGTGTTTCTGATTTTCTGGAACAGTGCAGCTTACCAGACTTCATGTGTGTTTTGGTATGAGAGAAGTGACCTAACTTTCTAAGAGCTTTGAGGCCTTTTGGAGAGCAAGGTTTATTCAGTAATCTATAAATTCTATAACCTGTATAAAGAAAGATTCAAACTTTCATACACAGAAAATAATCTATCATTTACCTCATGGCTGAAGACGACCATGAATGGAGCAACAAATGGGAGTTGACTCTTGTTCCAGGTAAGAATTTGGCTCTACAACAATCTTTCAGAGACCATGGGACCACTGTCAGGGTCTGACCAGCCCTAGGTATTGCTGCAAACCTCCTCTTTTGGGAGCTCAGGAGTGACAGACGATGAGTAGAATTAGAGAAACATAATCTCTTCAGAGTAATAAGAATGAAGACATTTATTCTGTTCAGCAAACAGCAATTAGTTTCTTCCACAGTAAGATGCTACACCAAGAATATCAACTGAGTACCTTGCACACTCAAGGCATAGGCTTATTTCTCCAAAAGACATGACACTAGAAACCAGGTAAGACCAAACGGGCCAGGACACGTTCAGGGAATCACGAGGAGAAATGTGACTTCAATTTTATCCCCTCTCCTCTGTTACATTGACTTCTACTCCTACAATTTATCAAGACAAACTATGTAAACGTTTTGACTTTGAATGCAGAAAACATTCACTTTTACAAACAGCTGCACAAGTAATCTAGATGCTGCCTAAGGACTAGTCGTGTGCCATGACTGCCAAAACAGGTTTAAACTGAGGGAGTGCAAGGCAGAGAAAAGGACCCAGAAAACCACTTCTTTTTGCTTTAAGGCATTTCACAAGCTGACTACATGAAGTGTCTGGTTTAGTGAGCAATCATGAGAAGCATACTAACATAGAATTCGATGCAACCTGCAAAGAAACCTGCAAGCCTGCAAAGAAATAAAGATTGCTAAAAAACCTGCTGGCTTTACTGGAAATATTCCAGCCTTCTTCAGCCATGCATACTCCCAAAGTAACACTATTTTAGGTTAGGGGTGAACAGTGTTAACTGATCCTCATATCAATATGGCAAGATTTGGTCTGGCGAATTCACAATGGATGAAAAGTATTACAGTCAATGGAGATTTGTAATTAATACTACCTGAGGACTTATCTATCTTCTCTTTTCTTTACTTTACAAACAAAATGGACGTTTTTTTCTAACTCTTTCTGTTTTATTAACTTGATTTCCAATAGACAGTAATAAAAGGGTAATAAACAGCCCAGCATTTCTCTCCAAGAGCTTGCACCTATCTTACAGACCGAGTGAATCTGTCACTGTCACTCTCCGCAGTGGTACAGTTCTACCACCATGTCTGGAGTGAAAGTGCTGTTGCTCTCTGACATGTCAGACAGCTCAGGGGAGTGGACTGAGTTTGTCCAGTTGTGTCTTGATTTTGCAACATGTAGCCTTTTGATTCCCCCTGCTTTTTCTCTCGTTCCTGAATCTCCTCCTCATTTCCATATAGACTGAGTAACCTTTCCAGCAAACCCATCAACACCAGCCCAGCTGTTAATCAGACTGACTTTCATGAGAACTGCTGCCTCTTTCCCTTTAAATCCTAAGTGATGTTACACAGAAACAAAATGAGCATAGCTAGATCCAAAAGAAAGGGGTTCATAAAATGTGTACGCGCACAGCTACATACTGCGTCACTGAAAGACTTTTGGTGGCTCCTCAAACAGCCCATGCTAAACTCTCCAAGAAGACACTAGCAAACTTTCCTGTATGCCTTGGATGCCCTTGAGAGGTCCACAGAAGGGCTAGCTGCCTGTGCACCAGCAGCTGCTGTGAGTATCAGCCTAGAGAAGGGCAAGTGGAAGGTTACGGTATCTGAGCCAGCAGTAAATGCCCGCCACATAAAGCTACCAAAAGCCATTAAATACAGCAGCCAACCTGTTTAACTTAATGGACTGATTTCCACTTCCAAATGCTGACCTGATCTTAGATATGACCTAGATATGCCACTGAAAGTTGTGTCATTTTTAACAGACAAAAAGACGTTCTGGTTTCAGGGCAGAATGATGCATGAAGCGGAAAAGGAAGAGAAACAATGTACAGGGGATGCTGGGATTTGCCAAACAGTTTTATGACAGTTTGCTTGGAGACTCCTCAGCATGCCCAGAAACCGAACACTGTAAGTTAAGCTTTCCAATGGAGGTTTCTCAGTAATATAGTCCACCATAGAGAAACTGGTTTGGGATTTCAGTTATTTTCTTGCTTTCCCTTCTCCTCAAGCCTCTGTCTCTTTATATTGTATATATTACACTTCCTCTGCAAACAGCACCACCTCAATTAATGGCTTCATTTTTATTTTCACCATAGTTACGCCTACATTGCCTTTCTTGCCTAAGCCCTTTCATGGGCTTAGCCAGTTGTGCCTGAAAGGTCTGTGTTCAAGTTACGGCTGAGTTTTCATCGACTTTGAGCACACCCAAGCCACCGTTGGTGGTTTTGATGGTTGGGGATCTGAGATGTAACCTGTGTGATGACAAGCAAGTTATCTAACTCTTTCTAAGCCTCAGCTCTTTAAAATGCTGGTATCAGGAGTTCTTCACAGCAAGATTGTTGAAGCACATACCTTTGAGATAGGACGATGCTTAAATACTTCAATAATAAGGCTTTAATATATACTTTTTTTAGAGCTGCACAGTTTGTAACACATCAGCCAGACTTTTCTAAACCTTCACGTAATGTTAGGGATATAGCTTTGCATTAATTTTTCCAGTTACTGTCAGTTGCATTATGTAAAGGCTACAATTCCACTTGATTTCCAAAGGTTTTTAGGATAGTAGCGGTCCTATTTCACACTGCTGAGTGTTTCTAGAAAGAACAAGAGGTTTGGGATACCTAGAAAGGCAGCTGTAATTCAGTACGCATGCATTCAGTACCTGTGCCGCCTCCTTCTGTCATTATGGAGAAGGATGTGAAAAGACATTCCTCAGTACAGAGACTAACACTCCACTTCAAAAAGCAGTCCCAAACCCAAAGCCTTTCCCCATTTCAGGACATTCTGGCAGCAGTTGCCTGGGCGTTGCAGGGCGAGATGCAGGGAGAAGGCTGCTCCTCTGCAGGATGATGCTGTGCTGCAGTGACGGAGCTGGGACTATGAAGGGGAGTCCTGGTGGGCTGCCTGCCCCTGCACCACCACCCGCCTGCAGCGCTTAGATGCATCCCTGGCCCCTCACCCTGCTTTCATTAGACATCAACGAAGTTTCCTTAATTACACTCCTTGCCTGTCAGACAGGGAAAGTGAAGGAGGGAGGGATCTAAACATCAGCAGCCCACACCAACTGCAATTGTTGCAGTCCTACGATTTCTCAGAGCTCTGTGAAAAAGCCAGAATTGCCATCTGGTACCTCCCATGTTGTAGGTTTTATGTCCTGTTGACATCCATAACATTTTAAAAACCACTTGCCAATGTTTTATTTAAATTCCAGGGCAGAGAGAATATGGGGATTGACAGCAGTTCAGCCTCTCATGTGATTGGGAAGATGCATCAGCACAGGCTAAGGTGGAGTAACGCAGCCTCCTGGATACAGTGCAGGCAATCCGTTTCTACTAATGGTTCAGAGCAGGGTGCTTTTGCAAGATCAGGTCCCTAGAAACACGACTTGGAGCAAAACTTGTGACAGTGAGTCACCTTCATGCCTCCAACACCCCAGGCTCAAGCAGCGCTGTTTTTTGGTTGCCTTACGGCTCCATCACATTGCTTTAGCAGAATGAAAAAGGCTGTAACGCAGACATGCTCACTGGGAAATAATCAGCTGGGAATGATTTCTCTGGGAATGATTTCTCTGTGTGAAGTAGGGTCAGGGCATACATTTCTCACCCCTAAGTGCGCTATAGGGCACTGTCAGAGAAATGCTGTGCTCTGGCTGATCACAGGCACCAGAGCAGCCCTGTGGTGCCACAAGTGTCTGAGGGTAAATGACAACGGCTTGAGGAAGGACGAAGACGATTGCTGGGTAGACCAGGCAGCAGTTGTGCTGAGGATATGAAGGTCGACAGAAGTAGCCTTCTCTACAAATGGGACATACTCAGCATCCTACAGCCAGAACAAGAATATTCAGAGGCTGACTTCTGTCTGGGTATAAATAATCCTAATTAAGTAATTCCCACATTGGTAGACTGCAAGCTGACTGTCCTGAAGCAGTGTGAGCTTTGTGCTTGTGCTGTTTGGCTTGGAGAGAGTCAGCAGTACTGGGCAGTGCCCGGGGGGGACAGGAGAGGACAGCAGTACTTTGCTACCAGTATTGTCTTAACCTATTGTTCAAAAGTCAGAGATGAGGCTCACAAATTAATAAACCTAAAAAACCCCATGAGATCCAAAATAGCAGTGTTGGATTCTTTTTCTGTCAGGCCTTGGAGTTTCTCTGTTTATACTTTAGTTGCATTTCAAACTTCCCTCTGCAATAACGAGGCATGAAAAGGGTATTTGTTCAGCCAGGTTTGTTCTTTTATTTGTTGCTTTTTTGTTTTAAAAGGAGACAGTGCTACAGAATCAAAAGATTCAAGTTAGGGTTTAACCAAAATCATGGACCAGTTTGAAGTGAGAAATACAATTAACAGATTTTAATAATTACCTTCATTAGGAAACTCAGCAAGGAGGGCAATTAGGGTGCAGCTGTGGTCACCCTGCAGTTTCAGGTCTGGCTGATGGGCCGCTGCTGGCTGTACCTTCTCAGCACTGCCCTTCACCTCCTCATTAAAGTCCTTCCAAATGTCGTTACAGGAGTGCAGAGAGCCAACAGTAAATGAGCTGATGTGGAACCAGGGCAGAAATCAGCAACAGGTGTGCAAGGATAACACCAACCTTTCTGCAACAGCCATGCTAGCAGAAAACACACAAAGATGTAAGAAAGACATATACCTGTTTTTTACCTTTCTCCCTTCATATACCAAGAGTTTGCTTCTTATCAGTTTCTTTCCCTTGCTTTTTTCCCCCTGTTCTTTTTACTATTTCACTGCCATAATTATGTTCCCTTGAGAGTGATTTTACTTTATACACCAATATTAAGGACAGCAATTTATTTTCATTGCCTCCTTTTTCCCCTCCTCCCCCTCAAAATTTGCTTTAATGACTTGTCCTAATTAAGTTTGAACAAATTCTTTATTATGTTCCCAGATTTTATGTGGTGTGATCACTCAACCTGCAAATTATAATTGCAGGTTTGGTGCCCATGCAGACTGATCATTATAATCGGTACCTGCTATCTCCCTTTTAGTTTTTATTACAGCTTTACACCCAAGGAAGCTAAGACAGTTCCATTTTAGGAATAAACAGGATACAGTGTCCTAAAAGAACAGCATTTATCTTCCAAATGCATAGTGTTTTCATTTAACGTGTTTAACTTTTTAAAAGAGAATCTGCTGAGTGATATCTAGGTAAGTGTAGTAAGTAAACCACAGTTAGAAATAAAACCAGTATTGGAAATGGACCAAAAATCAAACCAGAGTTTGTGGGACCAAAATTCTAGCTGAAAATTTGACCAAAGATATTTTCAAGAGGCAGCTCTGACTCACTTTGTAAATTTAATTAATTTACAATTTTAATTATTTAATTATTTATAATATTTAAAATATTATATAATTTAAAATATTGTTATATTTTAAATATTTAATTATTAATATTTAATTCATAATATTAATTATTTAATTAATGCAATTTGCATTTGTAAATCTAGTCCTCTTCACTGAAAAGATGAATGATAGATGGCACAGGACTCTTTGCAGCACCTTGATTTCCTTGCAGCTCCATATAATGAAGAGAGCCATTTGAGACCTAAGCTGATGATTCAGTAGGAATGCCCTGCAATGCAGATAAAATTCAAAACCAATTGATCTGAGCTTGCTCTAGGAAGGGGATGAGCAGGAAAGTGAAAGAAGGCTCTAGAACAGTCAAAAGTTTGTGGGTTGTGCATAGGAAGGTGTAAAAATCCTGGATATGTACATGAGCTTCTTGCCCCTGCAAGGCTGGTTCACAAACATCATTGAAAACTGCTACTTCTTTTTCAGAAAAATCATTCTTCTGTAAAAAGTTTCGGACATCAAAAATAAATCTAGTAATCTTCAGAGAACTTGGTTAAAGTTTTAATTGGTGAGCATTTAAGATTTTTTTTCTTTCATTCACACTGAACTCAGGTAAAAGGGTAGAAGAAAAGTTCCTGAATTAGAAAAGTATTAGGAGCTGTGATATTTTTAATTGCCAGCACACCACTGATGTTAGATAAAAATAAAACCACATTCTATCTGCTATAAATGGCAGAAGTTAATATAAATTGACACTGCTCTACAGCCACTTAATAGTCTGTACAACCAAGACATGAGGAAGTAATTTACAACTTTTTTTTTATTTTTGTCTTTGATTGCTCATAGCATCTCTTGTGCATTTAACATTTCATTCCCAATAGCACCTAGAAAACAGCTTAAAGGTTTTGAAAGTTTATTGACTTAGTGTCTGTACCTATAGTCCTTGATTGACCTAAGTCAATAATCAGCAGATATCTTGCTCCAAACTTTAATTCCAAACTTTTTCTTTATCACACCTAGCCTGCCAGTTTTGCTCTGCGTTCTCATTCCTAAGAGTATATCTGTTTTTTATATTTTGCCTGTATTCACTCTTATGAAGTGCAGACTTCCACTGGAACGGAGAGTTGCAAAGGCCTCCCACAGCCCTCACCAACACATCGTTTCCAGCAGCAGGACTCTCTTACTTAGCCCTGTGCAGGCTTGATTTGTATGGGGCTTTTCCTGCATCCTGCTATTGAGAAAGGCAGGTTATCCTAATGGTGAAACAGTTCTTGGTACCAGCACTAGCCCTATGGCCATGTTATGGTATATACTAGCCTGGTATAGTATAGCTTTCTCAGTGCAGTCCTAACAAGGACGTTCTGCAACTCGTCTAGCAGAGTCCAGCAAAGTAGTACTATTTTCTCCCATCCACATTTCCTTTTCTCTCCAGCTATTCTACTCGCTTCCTTGGGAGCTTGTAAGGAAGCTTCTTTACCTGGTCTTCCTTTTATTCCCTTCCCAGTTTGCTAATTCCTCCTTGCTGCTGCCTTGATGATTGCCAGCTACCACACTGTTCTCTCTTCTGCCCTGTGTCAGCCTTCTTCCTCCTCCCTTTCACCCAGTCTTGTTTATAAGCCCTGTGGGATATGGAATTCTCCTGTTCAGTGTTTGCACAACGTATTGCACTTGCGATCGCTGGTGATTGTGGCAAGGCTATTGTTTACAACGCATGCAGCCATCCTAAGCTTTTTGCAAGTTCAAAAGTTCCCTATTTTATTGCATATTCACAGCAAGAAAACATCCCTGACTGTTGTTGCAACCATGACTTCACACCACAGAAATAACAAATCAGCCCAATGGAGCAAACTGTTTCCACTGGTGATTATACTACTTTAAAAGGATAGAGAGACCCTGTTGCACCACAGAATACATCCAGATTGTCTAGATAAATTTAAAGCTGCAATAGTTTAGCCACTGCCAAGCCTTTCACAATGGGTAATGTACTAAAATAATAAAACTCAGAGTGGGGCATAAGGTCTGCTGAAAACTTTATTTTAGTTGTTGTCACCTAAGGGTCAGCCAGGTCCCGGGAACAGAAAAGCTCCAGTGATGCTGGGGAGGGGGCTTTCCCACAAGCACTGGCACAGAGCAGAAAGTTCCCTTTGTAACACAGGGAGGGTCACTGCTGGGACCAGATGAAGGGCAAGCATTGGCAGTCTGGAGGGGGCTAGGTGGGGAAAGCCCAGTGGCCAGGGGAGAAAGAGACACTGGGCTAGCAGGTCCCTGGGTGTGAGCCACATGGCCGAATCGGCGCTTGGTGGAAATGGGTGGTCGCCTTAGTCCAGATGAGAGCATTCAGAATGGATCTACACCCTAAGAAGAGACGTCTTATTTAAAATGAATTAAAACACAAGTTAACCAAGCCAGACTTGTTCCAATAAATGGCAAAAAATAGCTGAGAAAGGCCTGATATCCACACGTCTACAATACAGTTTCCTTCAGAAAGAAGTAGGCTGCTGGGTCATGGAGTTTGGTTTACTGATTGTATTGACGCTGGCTTACTCAACTAATTAAAATCCTCATTAGTGATCTTAACTGAAAATCTCCTGTTTTCAGGTCAGGCTTCTGCCTGCTTTCATTTGTATGATCCTGGGGTTAAAGCGCAGGGACTCAGCAGCAGAAAATAGCTCTTCCCAGCTACCTTACTCTCTTCTGGTGCGTCCTTGACGAGCGACTTGAGCTGTTTGACTTTCTTTGTCAGGTTGTAATGTCAAGGCAAGAACTTCCCACTTGTCAGACACGCAGAAGCTCATTTCCTAGTATATGAAAAATAAGCTGTCGGAAAAAAAGGGATTAGCTTTATTTATTCACTCATTGACATTATGCTCACCAACTGCTCAGTCTAAACAGGGTGACTCGGTAAATACCAAGATGACGTTGTGTTGCAATACATATTAAGCTGTACACACACAAGTGATAAAAGCACTCTAAAAACCCATGGCTGAGGTAGCCATCAGTAATGTTCTTGTGTGCAGGCAATACAGACTTGCTTGATTAAAAAAGGAGAGTGGAGGACTTGCACATAGAGGTGTACAGGACTATGTAAGAATACTGTTAGAACTCAAGTACTGAGTCACCAGCTTCCCCTAAAGCACAACAATCAAATAAGTTTTCCTTGGCTTACTGTGTCTTTAAAGCTCTGAACACACTTGTGCTCTTTAGGTAATCAGTTCACAGTATTGTGTTTCTGCAGCGCAGTTCAGGATTTCTGCCTTTAAAGAGATTTTTCTGAGCCACGTATAATAAATACGACTGCTAAGATTCAAGCTGATTGAAACAGATTAATCTCCATTAAATAGGCTGAATGTTCCTACTTAAAAAAGAAATGGTACATTAGAGTTTATGCCATCTACCTGCTCCCCATTCTTTTATGAACAAAGTTTAAACTGGGTCTAAGAATATTTCATAATTGTGTTTCTGTAGTGAAAAACTCACCCTGTTATCTTGTCACCAAGGTTGTTTTGCAGTTTTTTTCACCCATATTTGAATATACGCAGCCCACAGCTGCAAACGTGGAGAACAAAATAGTGAAGAAATCTTTCCTTCCTGTTTAATTACCATATGGCTATAATGCGTGACATCTCTTTAAACACTGCTGACTAATACTCCATTTTCTAATTAAGAATTATTACCAATTCCCCCTTTTAATAAAGGGAAAGTACTAGTGTAAATTGCACTTTTATAGTAAATAGCTTTTTAGCTGTTGCGTTACTGGAGAAGAACTGTATAGTACTCTCAGCTAATAATAAACTCCGTGTTTTCTATTGTTTTCTAAACATGGGGAAGAAGTTCTTTTCTAGATTACAAATCCGAATATTTTATAACCCTCTGTGGGTCATCTGAAATTAAACCTTTTTCTTAATATATATCTCAGGTAGGATATAAACACCCAGAATCATGATTTCAGAGCCCAAAGAGAAATATCAGTCTGGGAGGGGATGGGAAAAAACTCTAAGTGAATAGAATATGTACTTTGTCACTGAGCTAAATGATGTATTAGAAAAGTTGTTTGCAAAAGAACAAGATTAAGTGTTTCTTCAGTCAAATATTTGTATTTCTTTATGTAATATTTCAAGACTCCTAAGTGACAACACTAAATTTTAAAAGCTGTATGGTAGCATTAAAAATACCTGTATTCCGTTTTATTTTCCCTGCTGAGTATTTTCTACCCATAAACCCAAGATAAAAACATCAGTACAGCTGCATCAGTCAACCCCAGGGTTGTCAAAGAGGGTAAGTCCTTGGCCGATGGAACCCTACCGGCCATTCCACTGTGTCAGTGTGAGATAAAGCCTTACCAGTGCAGTGGTGCTCCGGGGCCAGCAACTACTGCATGCCAGACCTTGCAAGCAAAGCTGCTCCTCCACTCAGGCAAAGCCTCAGCAGAAAGAACCCCACGTTACCCTGGGAAGGGTCATCTGAAAGCTTTGGGGCACAGCAGTGACTGAGGTCTGAAATGGACTAACCACACGGGGCAGCCGCACATGCCACACAGCGAAATTGTTGTGCCCGCATCCTCCCGAGCACGCTGGGCAGGTTCCGGAGTGTGTCCTGCATGGGATGTAGCTCTGTAATATGGGAAATTCCACATGATCTGCAATATCTGTCCAGGCTGGGATCTGGCTGATGTTTGAGCAATCCCCCACAGCAGGAGCCCAGGCCCCGAGCTTGGTGGCCCAAGGGGAAGGAGAGGACCCTCGAGGATGTCACCCTGGGAGAGCCTCTGTGGCTATAAGCTTGAGGACTTCTTGTTTCCAGGTACCTTGTCTTTCAAAAAGCACTAAGAATTAATCTCATGTTATATGCTGTATGAAATACACATCATTAGCTTTACAGCTGGTTTTCCACAATGTATGTACCCATTTGCAAAGAATGAAAAATGGTAGAACCAGATGGAAAACATAGAAAAATACTGTGGGAAGTTTTGTTGTGAAAGAAGCCATACTTTTAAAACAAAACATATCTGCTCAGAGGAGTCAGTATTTTGAAATCAGACTATAAAGTACAGGTCACAAGAGCTTTTATTCTTAAACAAGTATCCCCTTGATGCTGAGAACACCAGCACACTATAGTACTGTTAGTAAAATCCTGAGGCTTTTCCATGTTTCTTGTGTTTTTGTAGGATGGAAAAAAAAAAGGAAAGACATTTTGGGGAACATTTTTTCCCAGATGGAGACAAGAAAGTTCCACAGTACGAATTGATTTGGATGTGCCTGACTTCCAGTGAGAAGTAGAGAGTGACATAACTTCAAGGTCAGGAAGCACTAGAGATTAAGAACTGCTGCAGCTCCCCAAACTACATTTTTAATATTATTCTATTTTCCTGTGAAGAAATTACTTCTTCGTCTTCCCAAAATACACGGTCTGCCCAGATTTCATCCCTTCTTACCACTCTAAGTTCTTAACCAATCAACCCTCAGAAAAAGTGCTGCCCAAACTTAGCCCCAGACTGGAAGTTCCTGAGGTCAGTAAGCCTCAGAGGCTGCCAAGGCCCTTCTCTCAGATGTCACATAGTGAGGCCAGTTTCACTGCCATTTGCAAATTAACTACTAGCTCTTTTCTCTTGTGTTTCATCAAGGACTACAACAGCTTTGTGGAGGTTCTCATACAAAATGCTCTCATCCCCAAACACTGAAGAATTACAAGTCCTTATAGCACCACTTCAATAAATTTTCCAAGGTTTAATACTAAATAATATTGTTAGTATTACACAGTTTAATGCTGATGTTACAAGCACCACAAAGGCAAACTACGCACCTGTATTATATACTCAATGAAACTCTAGACTTCCCTCTTGTGGAGAACTTGGTCATGCCAGGGCAGAATATATATCTGGAGACCCAAGGAACAAGGATTTGAAGAAAATGTTTGGCAGAAAGAGAAGACAACATGATGGGACAGCTTTAGGACAAACCAAAGAGAACTGGAATATAAATCATTACCTAAGTAGATGAGGCATTTCTTGGAAAAGGCCAAAGTACTATATACAGTTGCCTTTTTATTTAGACATAGATTGGATTCCCTACAGCGAACAGGACAGTGTGGGCTGTTAACTTACACGGCATAGACACTGTCTTTCAGCATTGCCAGTAGTCACTAAGAATGACCATAAGCAACAGAAGTGAAAAGGGGCAAGATGTAGATGAACCTAACAAATGCTAATGATGTTCATACACTGATCATCCTGTTGGGCTCCCAACTCAACAAAAATATTTAGGGAGTAGGTTAAATGCAACACTATTAGCAAATCCTCCCCCACAGAGTGACTCAATGGGTTGCATAAATGTCCTTTTAACTATAGTGCAATCAACATACTCAACACACAGTGACGCAAACCATACGACAGCAAATGTTAGCATCATTTATCCTCTTTTCTTGCCGTTAGGACCTGTTTGTTGAAAGGGCAGGACATATTCCTTTTGTTTGTATGTATTAACAATGTATTTTATCAGACTGACTGCCACAAGTAGAAAAGCAGGTATCAGGTAAGCCCGAAGTTGAAATGGTGTAGTGGTAGCAGCGTATCATCTAGCTCTTACACATCCTTTCCACTTGCAATTTCATGTACTGGAACCTACTCACACACAATCATTGAAAGATTCATTAAAAATAGTGCTCTCCAGAACCACCCTAATTACACAGGCCCCAACCTTGCTAAACCTGTTATGAGAAGCAAGCTGCCTGTGGCCAAACCAAACTAAATATATTTAGGCCCTTTCCAAGTACAAAATGTAACCAACATCTCCCCACTACCAGCACAATAAATACCCCTTAACACAGAAAAATCCACTCCTATGCCTGTATTTCTGGGGACATAACACGTTTCATCAAGTGCTCTCAAAGTAACTATGTAGGTCAAGCTAAGTGACTACTATGCACCAGGAAGAACAAGCATATACAAGCTGTAAAGGACAAAAGTGCACACTTATCAGGGAGGGAACATTTCTTAGAAAATAATCACTGCATTTTGAAATGTTTTAGTCCTGAGCCTCAAGGAATCCTACAACATCCTCCTGAAAGGAGGTTATAGCGAGGTGGGGGTCAATCTCTTCTCCCAAGTAACAAGCAACAGGACAAGAGGAAATGGCCTCAAGTTGTGCCAGGGGAGGTTTAGATTGGATATTAGGAAAAACTTCTTTACTGAAAGGGTTATCAAGCATTGGAATAGGCTGCCCAGGGAGGTGGTGGAATCACCGTCCCTGGAGGTATTTAAAAGACAGGTAGACGTGGTGCTGAGGGACATGGTTTAGGGGTGGGTTTGGCATAGGTTTATGGTTGGACTCAATGATCTTGAAGGTCTCTTCCAACCCAAGTGATTCTATGATTCTATGACTTTCCAAATAAAAACTTGGGTGCCTTCCCAAATGTGCTAGATACCAAAAACTATCAACTCAAAGGCTGCTTTTGTGAGATTAAAATCTCCCACCACCACCCTGACATCTCCCTTCTTCAGAGTCCTCTTCCCCTCTCTGTTCCTTCCTCCGACATCCTCTTTTCTTCAAAAACATCAGCTACTTTTTCTTTGAGATGGTCTGAGACACAACTAACGTAATAACAATGAGACAATGCTCCCAACTGGTACTTGGCTTTGAAATTTGCTGCTTCTATTTTGGAACTGAAGAAGGACTCACATGCCCAAAAACTTGTCTAATTTTGCCAGTGACACAAGCTAGTCTAGTAAAAGATATTGCTTCCACCAACAAAATCTGTCTTGATTATGTCTTTAGGCTGTCATAACAACACCACCACCACCATTATTCTTCATGTGACACAGTCAATCAGTAGATATTTTATTTTTTCTCTTTCCGTAAGTGATGCATAAAGCTAAAATAAACCAGGCGCTGTTTTTTTTTAGACTGATGGCTCAGAGAGAGAAGGAGAGAGCACTCCAAATTTTACTCCAACCAGCAGAACTGCAATGCAGACAGAAATTGTGTGTGGGCTGTGAATGGCCAGGGGTGGGGGAACTTGTGGTTTCAAAAGACATTTACAAACACCTGAATTAAAAAATCAAACTCAGAAACAGAGTAAGGTGAGAACAGAGAGATGTGTTCGACCAATGACACTAAATGTCAAATAAACTCATGAATTGAATTGGAATTATTTGTGAGAAACTCGTTACAATGTTGAATTAAACTGAATACCATGCTTAACCAAGCACAGAGGACAACATAAGGTTGAATACTTCTGCTTCCAGGTTTCTTTTTACTTCTTTTAAAGGCTGACATCTGTCAGGAATGGTTTTTTGAGGAGAAACAGAAGAGGAAACTCAGCTGTAACAAGAGGAGATCATTTGCCAAACAAACACAGGGGAGAATACAAGCATAGAGTGAAAAAGGACATAAGCAAAATAAGGCTGCCAAGAGTGGTCAGGAGTGTTTGAGTAAGTACACACTGGTGGAAGGAAAAAGGGAGGAAACAAAAGACATGCAAATATTTTGACTAGATGTCCATAAAGACCAAAAAAAAAAAAAAAAAGGTGACTCAGAAACACGATGTAGATCAGAAGGACTTGGTGAAGAAGACAGAGGGGAACAACACATGGCTTCATCAGCAAGAGGGGAAGATGATTTCTGTGGCAGCATTGTAACCTCCATTCAAGACCATACAGAAAAAAGAAATAGAAATAACATTTACTAATTATGCATCAGAAAGAGAAATTTAAGAAAGCTAATTTTTAACTACTTTTTTCACATAATTTCTGTTATAAAATGTTAAAATTTAATCTCAGACTTCAGCAGATATTATAAACCTCAGTTGCTTCTGGACCTGTTAAATGTTTCACATAACCAGATTATTTTACTTATTAAATGCCTGATCTGCTCAAGGCAAAGCAAACACTACCACATCAAACTTCTTTCATTGACTATATCCTTGAATAAGACGCTTATTTCAAGAGATGCGTGGCATGATCTTCGCACATATTTTCAAACATCCAGCTTGGATCCATCAGAGTTTTATTCATACATTCATTCTTCAGCCTTCCTTAAAGGACAGTCATAACAGCCAGACATCTGAATTACAGCACAAGCGTGTATCTGTCTGAGCATCATCTTCCACCCAGGTGCAGCTGTACTCGATAGGGAAGAGAGAAGCAATTTCACAGCATTGACAGTGTTATAAAAAGAGGATTAGTCGAAAGGTTCACGAATGTCTGTCTCAGTGCTCACTGCATGAAGGCAGAGAGCTCAAAATAAAAGCTTTGAGCGGTGCATTAACTATTGTATTTGAAAGAGTGTTTTGCCCTCCTCCTCAGGGTATTGAGACATCAGTCCTGAGCTCCCCAACACTGTCTGAGCAGCAGGGAGGGAGCAGGTCCTGAAAAAGGTACTGAACTGATCAGTGAGAACACAGTATGATCACAATATTTTCTGCATTAGTTTTCCTCCACAAAATAATTCCCCTCAGGTGCCCTGTAGGGGTTTCTTTTCTCTGTTTCAGGTACAGTAACCCCTGTCTTTGATCTTGTTCCTTCTCAAATGTTGCTTTGAACTGCCAGGAGCTAATTTTCATTTCTCATTTATATTTCAAAGTTTTTATACTCTCTACCACACCCATGCTTGCTCACTCTCTAGCACCCCAATTACTTTTTTAAAGTTTACAGTTCTCCTGTGAAGAAAAAAAAAAAACAAACCACATTAAAAACATACAGAAGATCTCAGCCTTGATGTCACGAATCCTTTTCTTTCACCTCTGCCATTTTCACACCACCTACAAGCAACTGCAATGTCTACCTCACTCTAAATCCCCCAAAAACTGAACTTTGTGGCTTTGGAATTTTTTAAGTATTGTTGCTAATATAAAACCATGAACTTCAGTAACAGTCCCGCCTTATGAAGCCTCAGCAGCCTCTATGACTACTGAGCCTGAGCTTTATTCCCTCAGGGCATGGATCGTCATCAAGAGAGGGCCTGCTGAAACCCTACTGCGTGTAGAGTCATTCTTTCTGTGCTTATTAGTAAGTCTCACACATTCCCACAGAGTACTGAGCTAACGACACCAGTGGGTTAATTTGAACTGCTCAGTTGTTTCTCAAGAGGCTCAACAATTGCTACAGATACTACTACGTAACAGAAAAATGTCTAATTTCTTAAAATAACACTGCTATTTCTTGCTTTGTAGCCTATTTGTCTGATGATATATCTTACGTGAATTTCAGATTTCAGTAATTTTTAAATTGCTTCAACAAGACTGTTTTGGAATGGTGTACTACATAAATATACATATCCATAGGTCATTTACACACCACTCTCAAAACTACACAATGCCACAACAAAGCATGTACAAAACTATAGTCTACATGTGGTGTCCTCAGACATGTCTAAGCAAATAAAGGGCCCAGAGCAAAGGAGAAGTCCTTTAAGTGCCTCTGAAAACTCCATCTTTTTCTCTTTTTAATATTGAACAACCTTTGTGCTGTACATTTCCAAAATTTCCAAAGAAACTCAAGAATTCTCATCTCTTGAAACATCACTTATGTTTCCCCAAACTCTAGAAATTTAAAGCATGAAAAAAATCTGTACTGCCATAGAAATGCATCATAAAAGCTTTGCTAAAGGCAAACTCCTGCTGTAAACCTCGGTGGACTTGGTTTCAGTTTAGAAGGTGACCACAGGTAGCCCTTATTGGTGTTCCCAGGTAGCCTGTGGTGGACAAGACTACCACAGGCTTCAGAAAGACCTCTGCTTGCCTAAGGAATCCAGCCTCAAATCAGACCGATGGAAGTCATGATTTTATTGCACCACCTTTAAGACGCAGAACGGCCAGAGACATTTTCTGGAGGTTTAAAAAAAAACTAATTACATTTAGCCAATTCATTGGTGAGTCTGTGGGGAGCAGATACGGCCTCTGGAGAACTCAAAAAGTGTTTTTTTTAATAGGAATTCCAGTTGGATTTTCTGCTCATGTTTTTCATTCTCTGTTCATGTAATCATATTAATGAATTACTTGGGCAGCAGCTTTCCTTCTCAAGAATGAAGAGTCAACTGAGTTCATTTGTAAACTGAAATATGTCCACTTAGCAACCAAGCTTAGAAAATGCTGTATTAAAATTCCAGAATCTCGAATTCAAAATGATTTCCGGAATTAAAGAATCGTATCGGCTTACTCCAGTACTGGAAAGTCTGATTGCAAATGTATGATGTCAATTGAAAACAAAACTATTTTAGCAAATTTTATATTCAAATTCAGACAATTTTTAACACAGATTTTACTAGAGGGCCTCTAGAAAAAGAAAAAGCAGCAAACAAAATATCAGTATTTTCGCTTTTTAGTATTTGAAAGTTATGTTCTTAATGCTGAGCATCCACAAGCTGAACGGTCTTGTACTTTAATATTTATAGAAATAAAATTAAACAGTTAATAGTTCTGCCAATATAATAAATTTTGTACTGTGTAACATTTATTTTCATGATCATTTACGTCTTTAAACTGTGACATACAATCTAATTGGTTCAGGTGAGACAACATGACAAAATTTAGCTCTCTTTATTCACTAAAATCTGTTTATATATGAGCTCTTTCTTGATTGACAGGCATTAAAGCAATTAATGCGCAAGATAAGTTCTCCTTTCTCATTGAAATGCATGTTTGTAATAAAACAACTGCGCTGCTCTCTCTGAGGTAACCGAGACACAATAATGAATTCCCTCTGGGTTTTACCAAAAAAAACCAACCAACCAAACAAACAAACCACCAGATGAAGGCTTTTGCTTTTTTGTAAGTAGGGTCTGTTGAAATGGTCATGTCATAACACAGCACCTGATGAAAGGAACATTAAAGCAATTCTGACATTTGCAGTGGAAACTAGTGCAAATACAGTAAAAAAGTGGCCTGCAGTGGAATATGGTCCCAACCTCAAAAATTCATCATTTTCTGTTCTAAAATGAATTATTAATAATACTTGCAGGACAGATTTCTCAGTTACACCTTTTGCTACCTTCATCTTTGACGAAACTGTTGGTATGAACAGGAGTCTTACATAAATAACACTCGTGGACTAAAATCTGAAACCATTTGTACCAACAGCAGATTTAGGAATTGACATTTGTGCAGTTGCCATCTCATTCCTGCTTCTGACCAAGAGCAGACTGTGTAACGATGCATCCACCAATTAGATTATATTTTATATAATCTTACGATTAGGCTCTGTTGATGTGTACAGACAGTTCATCGTTATATTCTTCCTACCTGGCTGTGCATAATCTATTCAGTAAAGGAATGTTGTGCTTCTGCTAATAACATCTTCTGGAGAACAGCACTTATACACAGCATTTCATTTCTACAGCTGTCCTGTTTTCAGACCAGAGCACAATTAAAATCTGGACACCATGGACTACGTGTAGAGCAAACACACACCAGCTCCCACCTGCTTATCTGCATATACCATTCTATTTTTCTACAGTGACAGTCTTATTTGTATGCATGGGGGTTTTTCCCAGGTATTTGTCAGAGCATTAAAACTGAGAATCAGCAAAGTAATCTTGTAGGAACTTCAATAAGGACATCTTTTGGAAGCATAAGAAAAAGTAAGACTCAGAGGCCGATAAGGCTGATAAGACTGATATGACATGCAAGTGCATGTAGTTGCTTACAAAAATGTAGTTGCTTAGACCAGAAAATCTGGTATGAACACAGTTTTTATAACATCCCTCAGTTTTACACAAATAAATTAAGTTTTGGCACTATTGTTCACTTGATCTGTCTAGCCACAGTGACTTTTATCACCTTAAGCACATACTTCGTATCATGTACACTTGTACACTGATTGAATTAAACAGATTAAGTTATATCCTAGTGATAGTCGCTTTGTTACAAAACTATAATTTACCACTACACTGCACTTGCGTGTCATATTTTTCCCACTGCCCTCTGCTCCAATTTGATAGCTAATCTCAGCAGATGGCGTTTCTAGAAAACAACCAGATTCCAACTGTTTCTACCAAAAGAAGGTCTGGATTCAAGGAAAAAAAGCGTTTGCTAAACACCAGCTACTACCAACTGCAGATTTGGTAATTTAAGCTGAACTCAGCTGACTCGTATGAAAAAACAAGTTGACTTATGGGGAAGAAAGACTTCTCACAACTCCCAGCTCCCCAGCTGGCCAGTTAGCAACTGAAGTAGGGTCAATGGTTTGGTTTGTTTCTTCGGAGGCAGGAGAAGGAAGGAAAAGGAGAAGGAAAGATAGTATTTTTTTAGCGTAAGCCTCTGAAAACAGATTTAACATACAGAGAACTAGTAACTGGAGCAAAGTACGCTACTCCTTATTTGTAAATTGCTACAGACCATAAAAACATGAACCTGGGTTTAATAACAATGACTGCCCACTGAAAACAAAGATATGCCAGCTGACACTAAGGAACCAAAGGGCTTATTTGTGTAATAAAGTACACAAACCACAGAGAAGGATGTTCATTCTGTAGCAGGACCTCCACTGAAAGCAAGATACGTCAGTATGTCCCAAGAGATTTGGAAATTAAAAGTCTCTTCTGGTTAAAAATTTTGTACTAATTTTGCAATGAGTGTATTTTTTTGCTAAAGAAACTAACGGAACCTTTAATCAGCAAGAAGGGAAAGTGTTAAAATCCAATACTGAGAACACTCCTTTTATTGTCAATTTGAACAGTGTGTATTATTTTCCTTTTCTCTTTCCAGGCTAAACACCTCTTTACTTACAAGGTGAATGAGTGGTACTTGGAGACCAGTCAGTTGAAAAGCCCTGTGATCATAGGACTATGAGATTTTCCAGTTATTTGTGTCACATTAATAACAGCCCAGCTAATTAGCAATTTTAAAAGGATCAATCCACTAACAAATTAAAAGTATCTGTATACAAAGAGAGATTGTTCTGTTTGGCTCCAGTCTTGATAGTAATAAATAAAAGCATCTATTGTGTGAAAGCGGGGAAATATCTCATCCGCAGCGATAGGGATTCATTTTGGAATGACACAGTCGCAGTTTCTATTTTCTCAGTGTTTTGTGGGGTATGTTTTGGTTTCTGCTTATTGAGAGTGAAATTTAATGTCACAGGCTAAATGATGTCAAAATGCCTTCCAGTCATTTGATGTGACAAGGCAGCTGAGCTGTTCAGGATGTGTCCCAAACACGACGAATAGGTGGTATTTAAGGGAATACTGTTGGTGGACTTACTGTTTTTCTGCAGCTCATTTTTCACAAATAAAGTGACCAACAAGGACACCTCTGAAAATATTGCCATATTCCTCTAAAAGTGTACATGCTGTTATTCTGACACAAAAAGAGATTGCCATAGAAAAAGTGATTCTAGAGGTATTGGCTGGATGCCCCATTGCCCCAAGCACTGTGATGTCTTTCATGGAGGCTATGAAACATTTCAGTTTGCCTTGGATTAGGACACTGGCAGTACACAGCATGTGATCCCAGCCCCAGCAAAGCATTCTTTCTCTTTGGGATACAGCTATGGAGTGATTTTTCCTAGGAGACTAAATGTATCTAGCCTGGGCATCTGCAATACTTTTTCCTCTCACATAATGGAAAGCTTTTAATCAGAAATACAACACAAGCTAGTAACAGGTGCCCTCTTAGTTTTCTCAAAGCAAAAATAAAGAAATAAACCAAATAAAACCCCCTAAACTAGTTCCCTAAATATGCAGCAAAGAATTCTCATAACTCGGGGGAAAAAAGAGCTACATGTTCCAAAAAGAGATTGTTACCACACGTTCAAAAATTATTCTAAGGGCAGCCATGCAAGCCACTTGCTGGCATAACGTTATCCATGTATCACAGCTGAAAGCTTGTTAAAATAACTTCGGAATTGCTACTCTGAAAACATCAGCAGTACTACGAGCACAGACTAAGGCCCTGTGGCTTTGGCTGTTTATTATTTCCACAGTGGCTGATACCGCTGTGGAAATAATAAACAGCCAAAGCCACAGGGCCTTAGTCTGTAAGCGATGCCAAGAAATTATGAAGTCCACAGATATTCTAAGTGAATGCCAGAACAAGATACATAGACTATAGCTCAGCAATTTCCGAGAGGAAGATTATGGAAATACATTGCTTTTCCTGTATTAAAAGCCAGGGTGATCGTTCATTCAAAAAGCTCTGTCATTATCTGCCAGCGCCTGTGATGAGACCTTTCTGTCCTTGTTTCATACTGAGTGTGATAACCCATTGTAAAGCCACAGTAGAAAAGGCAAAATATTGGCTGGTGGGTCTCCAAGGATTGATTTTAAACTTCCCAGGAAGAGTCTAAGCACAAATTAAGAGAATCCTGTAGGTTTTTACTACAGTTGAAATTATGTGCACGGTTATATTCTGCTAAGATAAAGAGAGAATTTCCTCATGTGATGAAGTTTCGTTGCTCTCAGTTGCAGTATTTCTCCACTATGTGCTAGATAAATCATGATGAATAAAAGCAAATAAAAAGCAGGTATTAGCACGAAAAAGAGGGAAGAAGAAGTCCTGTAGGAAAAATAAGAGTTTAACAGAAGTAACCTGAACGCAGATGTTCATATGGTGGTGGTCAGAGGGAAGAAGGGTCAGAGGAAGGGACTGGAGAAATACAAAAAGTTTTAAAGCAGAGAGAAGGAGGAGGAGGGTACATCTGACATCTAAAATTAAAACACTGTCGCAAGTATCTTCAAGAATTTAAACCAAAGTCATGAACAGCTGAGGCTGAGTGGAAACTATTTTTTTATAAAGAACATAGCTTAAGAGTGAAAATAAATTAGTCCATATCGCATAAAGCACCTTCTGGAAAATAAAAATACAAGCAAAATAAAATCATATAATAACCCTACAATCAAGCAACTAAAAGCAACCAAAAAATCTGCTTTTCATACAAAGAACTATAAAGATTAATAATTTTAATTGTAACTAGTGATTCAAACTCAGGAAAAAAAAATAATCAGAAAGATTACATTCAAAACAGATAAAGCATTGCTTTTATCTTTCTCCTGTCTCTGATTTATTTTACACCAGCTTTTAAACGTAGAGTCATAGAATCATAGAATGATTCTAAGGAAGGGGCCATGGAAGGGGTTGGAAGGGACCTCTGGAGATCATCTAGTCCAACTCCCCTGCCAGAGCAGGTCCACCTACAGCAGGTTGCACAGGATGGCGTCCAGGATGATTTTGAATCTCTCCAGAGTTGGAAAATCCACCACCTCTCTGGGCAGCCTGTTCCAGTGCTCTGCCACTCTGAAAGTAAGTAAGTTTCTCCTCATGTTGAGAAGGAAAATTTAGAATTAGAATTTAGAATTAGAAAATTTAGAATTAGAATTCACAAGCATGAGCAGGTCAGGGACCCAAAACGACTACAAGTGCAAATGACCAGACTCTACACTATTTACATCACAATTTGCTAAAAATCCTTTGCTCATTTACTTTTTTTTTTTTACTTTTTATTTTATTCATTTACGTTTATTTGCTCGTGTCTTTGGTCCCCAGAAGAGCTGCATAAGGCAACACTCGATAGGAAAGATGATGCTTTTCATTAAACCAGCTGATGCAGCAGTGGCAAGCAAACCTGACTGGCTCCAGCTCCCTTGATGCGGGTCGCACCTAACTGGGCTCTGCAGGCAGCAGTTGGAAATCACTCCTGATCCCAGTCCCAGGTGAGTTATATGAGCTGCAGAGAGTCTTGCACCTTCCTTATTCTGCCAGGTCAGCGCAAAATGAGCAAGCCTAAATTCTGTCTCAGAGACCCTGGAGTTTTAGAAGATTTTAAACAGTCTCTTCAGTTTCATCGGAATGTGTGAAAGCAAAACTGAAATGCATATAACGGGGAGTTTTCCAAAGATGAGGCTACCAATATTGATTACAACAATGTGTATTTCTGCCGTTCCCTGTTGCAGGTGCAGCAGGGGTATGTATTCAGACCCTGCATTCCCAAGTAGTTCCGGTTTATGTGTACGGAAATGCTAAATGCTTGCAATTGTTTGCCGTAATGTGCACAGGCCAGTTGGCCAGCATGTAGAACAGTTAAGCCTTTATTGTTGGTAGACTTAACATTTCCAGCAAGGTTGAATAAAGCTATTATCAGTGAGACTTTATCTGTTGTTTCAGTGATATAGCATGGGTCTTTTTCAGCAAATGCAGAGACCTATGCGTATTACTGAGGCTGAGCCCAAAACAAAGTTGTACCAGAAACACTAAGCCACTTAAGAACATGCAAAGTTAAGAGCCTCGGCTGCTTCTGTGCCAATTCTTCACAGGAACTTGTCCCAACAGATTTTCCTGCAATCCCATTGAGGAGCTACATGACTTTATTTGCATCGTGCATTCATCCAAAAATATTCTTTGAAGATGCAAGTGAGTACATCTGGTCACCAGCAAACTATATTTGATTACTGAGATAAACACAGTCTGGAGGATATAACAGCATCTGCTTCTATCTGGTACCGAATGCTGCTTATTCATTTAAAATATAATTATAAATACGTCTTTGTATTTTAGTGTTCCCCATGATTGCAATGCGGACTAAGGTATAACAGTACTAGATACTGTAGAAACAAAGAAGAAAACATGACTTGTCCTTCAGGGTCTGTAGAATTCAGTACTTGAGTGACAAAACAAAGGAGGACAGAGTGACGAAGTTCATCCTGTAGGCACTAGAAAAACAGGTAAATTTTTTCATAAGCATTTTTTAAGGCATTATTATTAAATATACATTAGATATTATTTCCCTACTTTTTCCATCAAACTAATTGCTATTGTTCTCTTTCAGACATAGCTGCTAAGGTGAAGCACGTCTTACCATTGGGCGCAGGTAACGCTTCATGGTTCATTTTGATGACTTGGATTTTCTTATCTAATTTCACCATCACCCTGTTACTCAGGCAAATTTAATGCAAAAATCAGATAGCCCATTCAAGGTGGGCTTTCTTATCTCTCTTCCACTTCTTCCAAGTTTTTTGCACTTCCACAGTTGAAGACTCCCTAAAGCCATGAAAACTACACCATTCAAATCCCAGGTTTCAGTCCCAAAACATGAGTAGGAGGTGCCCAAATGTTTAATTTTGCTGTACAGCCTGCTGAAAAAAATACAGATTTTCAGTGGCGAAACTGATAATTTTGACAGCCTGAAATGCTCTCCGAGGAATGAATGTCCTTATATAACACTGACTTTAAAGTTACTAATGAGCAGCTTTTTCCGAGATGTCTTTTTGGAATTTATCACAGCTATTGCAGGTGTTCTGTGTCACAGTCAGTCTTCTGTTTCAAAAACATGTGAGCTTAGGAAGTACTTCCTACTATCCTATTTTTCCTTTGTCTTACGGATTCTCTAGTTTAGCTGCATTTGACACTCCTCCTCACCTTTGATATTAAATGCCCTTTGGTAAAAGAACATCTGATAACACTATTGGGTCAGGTAATTTGCTTGATTTTAACAAGCTATATAATGCAAAAAAAAAAAAAAATCAAAACATATCTATACCAAAACACATTAGCTGTACTCATGACTTAAAAAAAAAAAAGTAGGACTCCTCTTTTAGAAATTGTGATGGGAAATGCTACTGTATAAATCTAAGGAGGGAATATGACAATATTTGGACACAAATTTTGCTTTAAATTATAGCAAATAGGAGCAAAACTGCATGAAACAAATTGCGGCCCTTAGCATTTCTCACTAAGAGGTCTGCATTTGCTCTCAAAATGTGTCCTTCAAGTTCTAATACATTCTGCATTTTCTGTAACAGAAGGTAGAGAGGAACAAGTGCATTGGAATCCACTAAATACAGCACATCTTATGCAAACTGCTGTTGTATTTACAGCACTGAGCGAGGAATAATCACGCATTCAGACAAGAAGCCCACGTACAAGGAAATCAAACAGAGAGAAAGACTTTAAAAAAAGATAAACTGTACCTCAGTGGCTTGTGGAATAATCCATTTATTCTCAGATAGGAAAACATACAGTCAGTACTTATTTATGTGCCTTTAGCTATGTTTTCTAAAATTGGTCCTTAAAAATGCTTTCTTTAGAAAAACAAACAAGCTATGAATACAGCTATTACTGGCAAAAGCTTCCAAAAATTCAGCCAAGTCACCACCCAAGTCAAATCCCACTCTATCCTCAAACGCATGTAAAACCAAGTGCAAGCTGCAGACCATTCCTGTGATCTGAAAAACAACAGGGCACAAAACAAAAGACTGTGTTACAAAAGAGTGAGGAAAGTTATGATTAGGCAGGCTTATCAGAGGCTTGATAATATAGTTGGTACATAACAAAAAATCCTGTTGTTTCTAAAGCTTTCTGCAACACTTGTTAATTGGCTGGTTTGCTTTTTGGACCGGGTTTTGTCATTTTTTCAGGACACCTATGTGTAGTTAAAGCTCACACACACGTACACATAGACAATGTGAACTCCCTTTCGGTTCCCTCTCCTGTAACCCTCAGCCTCTGCTTTCCATCCACTTATCCCATTACGGACTGGCCACATCTTCTTTCACTTTTTAAAATCCGAGATCCTTTGCAGAATGTCCTGGTTTGAGGCAAAACAGGACCAATTTTGTTCACTAACTTTACTTTTGAGCTAGGCCTCTTCTAACCAAACCACGACACAGTCTTAAACTTTTTACAGACATAAAGCAGTTAACAGATGCGACAATTAAAATAGCGTGACTTAAATTAATATGGCACATTCACATAGAACTGCAAAGTGTGGTTGAAGTGTTGTTGCTATGGAGGTGCAGCTATAACCAAACCGTTAGTGGGTACTGTGCTCTTAAAATTTAGAAATCTAACATTTAAAGGGGTAAAAGCTTTTGTATGGCTCTTCTTTTGGTTTCCTTTGGTACCTAATGGAAGGAAAGGCAGAAGGTTTGAAATAAGTATATAGTGGGTGTTGGGTTCTGTGAAAAGTGACTTCCCACAATTTTCAGCAATTGCGTCTCCCATTCTGCGGCAAAGCTGTAAGTCACTGGCAATAGAACAAAAAAAAAAAAACCACCCTACATTTGTCACTTTTAATTATTATCATTCAGCTTTAGGAAATGAGAGTGTCAGAATAAGAATAGAGACTAGCATTTTGATTGTCTTGCAACAGAATCAAAAAACCACTGACAGTCCCAACCACGCTAAAAGTGAGATTGACTGCTCCGTAAGTGGCTACAAGGATTAGTGAAATCCCAAAATGGCAGTAACTGTACTTTTCACCAAAATGTTTTGATCATCTAGTCTTTTTTTTTTTTTTTTTAATTATTCTCACTTACTGAATTTGGTTTATGGAACCACTGGAAAGGCTTAATCAGGAACAAGGCTCCAGGGCAGCAGCGCCCACCCAAACACACACACTCGCAACACTCTCCTAAGAATGTAATCAGAAATAAAATGCTACAAATAGCCGTGGTAGATAATAGGAAAAACAGGAAAGAAAAAACAGCTGCAATTCTAAGATCCTACAAGTAATTACATTGCCCAGGTCAATGACTGAAAGCCTTCGTTTTCCTTTTTAATTAAATACCTTTAAGAGCTATTCCTGAATGCTCCATCTTCCACCACCTTACACCCTTGTTTAGATGTTTGTCTCCCACTCTCTCCTTCACTTCCCACTTGGGCAACACAACAAAAGTGTAATTCAAATAAATGTGTGAAGCAGCAAAAGCAATAGGATGCTTGTGGCAGCTGGATTTTGAATAGATTAAAAGAGGGAGGAATGCAGAAGCCACAGTGAAAAAAGTAGGTTGGAGCACAATACGCTGTAACCTATTGTAAATTAAGACATTCAGCTGTTTCTGCTCCTGGGGTTTTGTCCGTGTTTTGAAAACCATTGTTATCATTCTTTATATGATTTGTCAAATCTCTCGTGCCTTCATATATGCCAGCCTTGACCAGTTTGCTTTGCACGCACTCCTCTCCTCACCCTTTTCAAACATCGGTACGAGTACACTTCCCCATGGATTTGTCACTGTCCCTGAAGAGGTGCAACCAGACTTTCATAACAGGCAGGTTCGGGAATGACCAGGAACAATCTCTCTTTCATAACAGAAGAACTGAGAAACATAAAATTCATGATGAATTCAATTGCAGTTTTGACGTCTTTAGAATTACTTTACTCTTCTTCCAACATCTCCTATGGCAAGCCTCAGTCCCCTACACACTGTGCACTGCTGACTCTGAGAAGGCAGCGTGAAGTCTGCATTGGAGACTGTCAGGAACAAGCTGGACAGTCTTACTTTTATATCAAAATGCTGTTTGCATCGTGGGCTTATGTCTAAAAGAAATTAAAGCAACACAATAGAGCTAGCCACAAGTATTTAAAAAAATGCGAATCAGACCTCCAAATTATACGGAGCTGAAATAAATTTATAATCAAAGAGTTACATTTGACAAAGTTTTTGCACAATCAGAAGTATGATTGATGTACATTTTCCAAATTTTTGGGGGGTAGAGGATTAGATGCAGCCTATATAATAATTTTTTCTCCAGCAACTGGACTTTGCTAAAATAATGAGCACAGAGAAAGATCTGGCAGTACTGGGGGGAAGGGAGTTCTACTCTTAAAAAATACCTATTTATAAATAAAAACGTAATTCCTAAAGTCTCTATATAGGAAAAACTCTGAGCTAACAGCAAGCTTTTCCTAATTAAAAATTGCAGGATTGCTTCCCCAAAAATGAATTTGCATCTGGATAGTTATATGCGACATGAAGTAGCACTATTGGTCGTTAACATTAATATTAGCAGTAAGCTTAGATGGGATTATTTGCAGAATAAGACATTTTAAATAAACAAGAACTGTTAGTTGTATGTGGAGGATATCTTTGCAGGGATTTTGCCACAGGCTCAAAGTACGCTTTCATTTTGCTCAGGCTCCATCCATCCCAGTGCTTCCAGACATCGGCATAACGACAATTCCCAGCACAGTGCTTTGGTTGGCTCAGGGAGGGCAGTTTACAATACTGAGGGTTAAGGCTATTAAATATTTCATTTTTTCATGGACTATCTAGTTTTTACAGCACAGCCATTCGGTATCTTGTTGCTCTTGGAATAAAGTAAGGCATACTGTGCAAAAATACAGCGAGGAAGTGTTATCTACCAAATGAGGAGCAAATGTATATTTTCTGTAATACCTATTTGCAAATGATAATAATAATTCTCTATAATACCTGTACTGCAAGTTTATCAGTGGGATCATTCCATAAGAGGCCTGCTTTACCACACGCAGTGGCCTAGAAGCATGGCGGCATGGTTTGCTATTTTGGCATAGTTATAAACATGTTGTAAAGACTGTTTGAGAGCAAATTGGTTAAAGGCAAGTCACCGGTCCAAGTTGCAAATAACAGGAATCCACAACAACTTTCACTCTGCTCTGATGATGTTTTTGCATCTGCTCCCGCACTGCAGCATTTTGTATTTCAGACCAGATACAGAATATTTCATGTCTCTGTGCAGAATGTTTTGTCATGGTTGTTTTTCCTTAACACAGTGCAAAAATAACCTAGAACTGGAAGGGCAGATGTTCATCTGTGTATGTAAGCACTGGCATATCTCTTATTTTTTTCTTGCAACAGTAATATCTTGTGTTTATTACCAAAGGCAATAAAAGTTACAACTACATCTAGGAAAGATTTCAGAGCTTTCTGACTGCCTACCAGCAACAGTATGCTTGTATTAGTAGAATAATCCATATATCAAATACTTTCCAGGAATTCTTTTTTAGCTAACTAGGCCTAGTTTTATGTTAGAACTCTTAAAAACATAAATGAAATATATCTAGGCAAAATAACTTGCATAAAAAATAGAGCGGACAAACAAAGCTGATATTCATATGAACAAAGGTAGATTTACATGAACTGATAATTTATAATATTTTAGATTTAGTACATACAGTCAGTCCTGGTCAAATAAATAAAATAGAGGTGCAACATTGTGCAAAAAACTGACAGTATCTTTTTACAGAAAATATATAAAAATATTTTTCATATATCTTCCAAGTGTATTTTTCATAAATGCTTGTTGTTTTTATACAGGCAGATAGTGCTAATGGCTGCTTCAAAGGTCACACTAGAGAACTGTAAAACTGCAGAAGGAAACAGAACTTCCAGACTAATTATATGTCAAAAAATACCATTTGTATATTTTATCTACAGTGTATTTATTATTATAATTAGACAGGAGGTAACAATTTTGCTCAGAAAGAGAAAATTCTCTAAATAAAATGTCAGATTCATTAAAGGCTGTAGCTAGTTAAATGTATGCACCATTAAAGACACAGCAGAACCCTATCTTTACTTCCCTGCACACTGACTCTTATTACTTTACTGTGGATAATTTTGTACACCAACATCAGCGCCTCCACAAATTCAAAGTAAAACACAAACTGTACAAAAGATTCACTTGTTCTACCGCTGAAACAGTTGCCTTAGGGATTAAAGTGATTAAGTTTACAGAACAGGTCTTGTACATGCCATAGGATACAGAATCATAGAATGGTTTAGGTTGGGAGGGACCATAAAGATCATCTAGTTCCAACCCCTCTCCCATAGGCAAGGACACCTCCCACTAGACCAGGTTGCTCAAAGCCTCATCCAACCTGGCATCCTCACCCAGATCTTCCTACACATATAATTATTCTTGCAAACAAATCTATGGCAATTTCAAATATACACCCTTTGCCCTACTGAGGAATATGTCGTAAAGTTTGTTTTATGCCTTGCAACATGCTGACTTCCACACATTTGTTGGAACCACCAAATGCTCCAGTTTCCAGTCTGTAACTTCTGGCCCAACCGCTTCTCACAAGTCTTTTAAGCACTGGAGGCTGCTTGCTCCTTTACATCCTCTTTTCTGGCACCTAGCCCCTTCCCAGTCTCGCTTAATGGTAACTAGATCCTGACTAAGTATTCTCTCTCCCAGCAATATAATCTTTCAAACACACTTGAGGTATACTTCCCATTGTTTCAAAACAACAAAAACTTTTGAATGCTCAAAGGTGATAAAGAATATCCAGCTTTTCACGATAATTAGTGCAGAGTTTGATTATGGGTGATTTGGCAGGCTGAAGTGCTCCCACTCGTCACCACCCCACTCAGTACAACTGCAGCCAGCTCCCCACGAGCTTTTTGGCAGTGGCCACGAGAAGGTGATAGCTGCCATTCCATTAAGCACAAAAGGTGACTGAGAAAGTTGTACCATCTATACCTGAATGAAGTGTTCTCTCTGCATTTTTGCTCATTCTTCTCTCTAGCTAATTGTAATGGTAATGTTTTTTCTAATTTAACAGATTTTTACAAGTGTCCATACTAGCATGTATGCCAGTATTCATACCTTTAAATGCCTCAGGAAACCACTGTCCTGACACTCCCTGACAGTGAAGCAACTCCAAGAAAGATGGGCATGATTCCTCCTATTTCTTCTAAAGTCAGGTAGCACAAACACCCAATTACCTTGCCACCATCTAATGCCTATTTAGAATTCTCTTCCTCTACCTTGCAAAAGGACAATCGTGATTGACTTGTTTCCACTAATACACAGAAAAACACAGGAACTGCTCCCATGGAGGGTTGCATCTATAGACTCTTATCCTATACATCTAGAAGACTGACACCATTAGCAGACTCCAGGTGGTTAACCCCTTCCACGTGCACAGATTTCCAGAAATCATTTATACCTCTACCTGCCTGTCAGGTCAGGATTTTTCAGGCTTTCTCCAGTCTGTCTTTATCCACCTGTGGAAGCAGCCCAGCACCATGTTAAGAAACACCGGATCCTTCTATGTGCTAATGATGTTACCACAGCTACACAGTTTACCACTGGCTGGGAGTTTTGACCCTGCATAGGCAGAATTCTTCTCATATCTTATCGTCACTGAATACTACATAGACCCTTTTGAGATATTCAGGCAAGTCTCACTCTGAAGCGCAGAAAGCCAGTAAAGAGCCTCCTGTCAATCCTTCTATACTATGAAGATAATTCTTTGACATAAAAATTGCTGCATCTTTATTCTCCAAGCAAGTACTATTTCATTAGCACTCTGAAACATCTGGGGGAAAAAAAAAAAACAAAACACCTCCCAAACATTTAAAGGACTTTAACAGGCGATGAAAAGATCCCCAATAGACCTGCTCCTTTATGCTTGTTCCATAAGTATCTTTTCTTTTTCCCTCTTGGCAGGTATCTTGGCTTTTTGGCAGGATTTGTTATATATGCAACAGAACTTTTCAACTGAGACTCCCCCTTCTTTATCAGTTTTTTTCCTTGGTTGAGCAAAAAGTTGTTTTGCAGATAAATTTCCTAGTTGCCATCTTGCTTAACAGTACTGAGAGTAAATAACCTTCCTAATCTCTCCTGGGCTTTCTCCAGTACCTCGTACTTCAGGCTAAGTGCCACAGGCTTGTAGCGAACTTTCTGTTCGCTCCTCTGAGGAAAACTTTCACTACACTGTCGCTTACCGGGCCTTGCAGTTCATACATCTTTCAGAGTCCTTTAATGTTACAGGGAACAAGTCTGTTATTGATGAGACGTCTGTCCTGGGTAAGCTCCAGTACTGAGATACTGCATTATTTATCCAGAGTTGATCATAGCCCTGTAGCGACATTTGAAGCCTTGCAGGTCTGTTTTCTACTTATTTTGCAGTGGGTGGAGGCACGGGAACCTTACCAAAATGTTGCAGTCATTTTCCTTGCTTCCCATGCCGTATTACAATGTGCAGGTTGTATTCCGCACACAGTTGTTGTCATCCTTCAGTTACCCACTGACCATGCTGCTTCTATGGAAGAGGACGAAGCCCTTTTTTCCATGCTGCAGATCATGGCTTGAGACAACAATTGCCTGCTCTGATGCTCCCACCTTATGTATCCACAGGATTTTTAGGAATTACGCAGTGTCAAGCTGGCACTAAAAATATTTAGTTATCAGTCATTGATTGGGAAAAAATATTATGCTTACAAATGCTGTTAAAAAGACCTTTGTGGTTCACAAAAACTATGTGATAATGATTTACTGCATATTTGGGGGAGAATTTTTTTTTAAATTCATGTTGAGTTTTTTAAAAAATATTTCCTGAACAAATGCACAATTTTATTACATAAAATAGTATAATAAGTGTTAGCGAAATAGAGGAAATTTAAATTGGCTGATTGGTTAGCATGATTCAAAATGTAAAGATTTGGAATATACCTAGGAGTCAATAAGTACCTGAACCTGTTAACAGAAATGAACAGAACAGGAAATATAAATCCCTTTAAAATGTGATTAGTGTTTGCATAGGGGAGGGTACATTTGCTATGGCTTGGTGTGCTTTATTCCCCTCTCACTCGTTGCTTCCTTAGTATTAAATCTCTTTTCAATATGACAAGAGTACATCTGAAGGCAATATGTTTTATCCTGACACACGGATTGCCCTCAATATGAGCAAAATACTCTGCAAAAAAACCTTAACATTGCCTTTCAGTTTCTGCTGTATTTGCCTGTAACTCATCTTGAAGGGGAACATGATTTTGATAAAAAGGTAGGAATATCCAAGTAGGGTGGTCAACATATCCAGTTAACATACATATACTTTCCTGAACCAAAGGCAGTATTTTTCGGGATAGTCTCCATTCAAAATCTTTTGAGGCAATAAAAGAACAAACTAAAAGCAGTTTCAGTTTGTTGATTCTGGTCTAAAGACATATTTCACCCAGTGCTGGGAGTACTTGAAGAACAATGTGTTTAACGTGTGTCTAAATAGAGATTTTATATCAGTATTCTGTATTTCCTCAGTGGTACAACTCAGCTCCTGTGTTCTTTTGCCTTGGGTTTTATAGTGCACATATGTAACAACTATAAAGCCATTCTTTTTAGTGGGAACCAGACCAGTGCTATTAAATAGTAATTATTTGCTGGCTCGTGACAGTCTGTTGAATGAGCAATCGAGAGGTGAACTGGACTGTCAGCTACCAACAGACACTTCAGACACAGTAACTCTACAGCCTTGTAAGATCTTGGTATTGTGGATTTATGGAAGAGATTCAGAGAGAAGACTTTCCAATTGTCAGGTTTAACTCTGTATGAAAGTCTATAATTGTTTAATAATAGTCATGTTTTACTGGCATTCTCCCTTAGTGCTAATAGAGAAAACAAGCGCAAGACACAGGTGTCTCGGATAGCAGACTGACTGCTACGAGCAGAGGCTGAGAGAGCTGAGACTGTTCAGCCTGTGGAGAAGGCTCAGAGGGATCTTATCCATGTGCATAAACACCTGTTGGTAGGGAATGAAGAAGACACGAGCCAGGCTCTTCTCAGTGGTTCCCTGGGACAGGACAAGAAGCAGCTGGCACAAACTGAAACAGAGGAAATTCCATTTGAACGTAAGGAAACACATTTTTATTGTGAGGGTGATCAAACACCTGAGCAGGTTGCCCAGGGACATTGTGGAGTCTCCATCCTTGGGAGATATTCAAAACCCAGCAGGACACAGTCCTGGGCAACCAGCTGTAGGTGGCCTTGCTTCAGCAGGGAGGTTGGACCAGCTGATCTCCAGAGGTCCTGCCAACCTCAGCCACTCCGTGACTAGGGAAAGACCGGGTAAGAAATTATTTCTCCCAAATAAGCACACCCGCAAAGTCACAATTTAAAGTACCTATATGAAGTATTGTTTCAGCCCAGAGAAGACTCCAAGGAGACCTCATAGCAGCTTTTCCACTATCTGAAGGGGGCCTACAAGAAAGCTGGGACTTTTTACAAGGGCATGTAGTGATAGGACACCAAGGCGTTATGGTTTCAAACTGGGAGAGGGGAGATTTAGAATAGAAATTAGAAAGAAATGTTTCACTCTGAGGGTGGTGAGGCACTGGCAGGTTGCCCAGGAAAGCTGTGGAGGCCCCATCCCTGGAAGTGCTCAAGGCCAGGCTGGATGGGGCTTTGAGCAACCAGGTCTAGTGGGAGGTGTCCCTGCCCGCGACAGGGAGGTTGGAACTAGATGATCTTTAAGGTCCCTCCCAACCTAAACCGTTCTATGGTTATTTCTGAACAGGTGGGCATTAGTCAAACACGGCCTCAAAGCTTTTTTATCTTGTCAGGTTTCTATTAATTTCCTCTCCTGCACGTCACCCGAGAAACCCAACAGGGCACAGTCGGAATCTCTGGGCAGGGATGGAAGGCCGGGCCCGGACCACCACCGCCGCTGACATCGCCGCCAGCTGGAATTCACCTCGGGAACCGCCGCCCCCCGGCCCCGCGCCGCCCGCCCCGGCGAGGCGAGGCTGCAGGTGCGCCTCGGCCAGCGGCGGGAAGGCGGCGCGGCCTGTGCGGGGAGGCCGCAGGGCGGCCCTTCGGCTTGCTCGGGGCTGGCTGCGGGCAGCGGGGCGCGGCAGGG